>VZTA01011005.1:44579-59448 GCA_013398855.1 Mohoua ochrocephala | reverse complement strand
GCCGCGCATGCGGCGGGAGAGGGGCAGGCCCGGCGCGGCCCCGCCCGCTGAGGGCCGGACCCTCGGGCAACCGCTTTGTGTGGGTTCGTTTATGGCCACTGCGCCTCGTCCGGTCAGTGGGCACCTGTCTAAGAGATACTTTAATATATTGATGAGATCCCTTCTTAGTCTTCTCTTCTCCAGACTAAACAGGCCCAGCTCCTGCAGTCTCTCCTCATAAGAGAGATCTTCTGGACCCTCCATCCTCTTCACAGCCCTCTGCTGGACCCTCTCCAGTAGCTCCACGTCCTTCTTGCACTGCAGAGCCCAGAAATGGACAGAGCGTTCCAGAAGTGGCCTCACTAGGGCAGAGGAGGTGGGGAGGATCACCTCCCTCAACCTGCTGGCCACGCTCTTCCCCCTGCACCCCAGGATACCACTGACCCTGCTGGAACAGGCAAGCAGAGACAGCAAAGCCATTCGTCCCAGAGGGATCCTCCTCCTCCAGCCTTTGCCCTGCCTGTGTCTCACACCCGTGAGCCTGGGTAAGCACTGCTCCACCACCACTTGTTCCACAACAACATTTAACAAAACAACCCTAAAACCCTACCCTAAACAAAAGCAAATCCCCACCCTATGGGCTTGGATCCCCCAAACTGTCAAGAAAGCATCACCCCACGTTTTAAGTGTCAGGCCTGTTTGATGTCTGAATGATTCTGGGAATACTGTCCTTGCTTGGAGAGTGGCCACCTCCCACCAGAAAGGAGAGGAACTATCAGGACGACAAAAGCCATGTGAGATGGGGGCAGATTCCCCTAAAAAACCCACAAACACTAACTTGCATTCACTAGCTTTCTGTAAAAGAGTTACAGAACTTACTACATAATTCTGTGCTGATGCCATGCTAATTGCAACAGCCTAAAATATCTGAGGCAGCACCATTTCTGCCTCAGCACATACAAAAAGCAGTTTAGTTTTTCTAAGGAAAAAAATGTCAGAATGGTGTTTTTATGAACAACTTTGCAGAGTTACCGTTGACACCACCTACAGGTCACCCAAAACTGAGGCACATCTGTCATCTATTGGTTATTCTCTCTCAATCAAAACTCACATCCAAATAAGGTGTTTATTGTTTACAATAATTATGCCTACTTTACATATAAAATAGGCATTTCAATAATTTCCATTATCATGTTTTGGTATTAAATATTTCAGCAGTTCAAACAGAATAATTTTTATTTTAAGATGCATAATATGGGACGACAAATCTCAAAGTTGAGATATTCTTAACCCAAGTAATAATTTATAAAATGCATTTTCAGTTAATTGCCATAGTGGAAATATGCTTGAGGCATTCATTTAGGAATGATACCTTTTAAGATTTTTTTCCTTAAGGCAGAGTGGATGATTTTAGAACAAGTATTTTTATTTGGCATTGTGACTATCTTGACTTAATCGAGCTGCAAACTCTACGAGCGTTCTCGTGGGTCGCCCTGCCATGCCCTTCCGAAGATAGGGCACCTCATCTTTATTCGACATCACCCCAGCTATATCCAAATGAGCCCAGTGAGAGGCAGTCACAAATTCCTTCAGGAATGCAGCAGCTGTGCATGCTCCTCCAGCTCTGTGGGAAGCAGAAAAATGTATTGTTTCCAAAGCAACTCCAACAGCACACGTATTAAACAGATACGCTGAAAGAAAGGGGCACATGAAAGATATTGGTTCATCTTACCTGCTGTACTTTCCAATGTTACTCACATCTGCAAGAGGACAGTCTGCTACTTGTTTTGTGTAATGTTCAAAAAGAGGCATCCTCCAAACTCTGTCCCCTGTCAAAACGCTGGCCTGAAAAAGAAACAATCATAATCCGGGCAATTTTTTTTTTTTTTTTTTAACTGCACTTGTAAGCCCTGGTTTCATGCAGGCTTCTTTTTGTTTAGGTTTTATCAGTCTAAAAATCTTCAGCCCAATATATTAGGTTTTTGGGAATACACTATTTGCAAAACAAAACAGGCAATCCTGCTTTTTAGGTGTTAGCCAAAAGGCAACATCAAAAGACCACATTTTTTATCTGTTTTTCCTTTTCCCTGACAACAGAAATCCTTCCCCTCAGAGGCTTTCTTGATCCATCACGCTTCAGCCACTCACAAGGCCTCTCTGAATTTCTGTCTCCATGTTGTTAAGCAAGATCAATTATCTTTTTAACATGAACTAATTACTGCCAGTAGTCCAGAGCTTATGCATATGCAGTAAGTTATCAGAACATGCAGATCCTTGAGATGTTTGGTGTATGACACTACATCTCACTGAAGAGCTAGTAATTAATAGTCAACATTATTTTCAACTAAATACAGTATTGACATCATTCCTCTAAAATTTCAAAATGTAATAACCTCTTTCAGATTTACATAAAGACTTTCAGTAATGTACTAACTTTTCAATAAGATATATAACTGAATTATTACTATTATGATTTAATAATAATGCAGATGGCCTACCTCATAGAGGTGAGTCCAAAGCCAAGATGAATTTGTGAACACTCCAGTTGCAGCAGATCCCAATGCAACATCCATGGCACCTAAAGAAACACACCTTCGATTTTATATGGCAAAGGCAAAGGTGGACCTGAGCTATTCCCTGACTCCTCACGGAACTTTCCGTTTTTAATTCCCATTATCAGTAAGGGGAATTAATCAGACTGCACAACCTGAAGACTCTAGTACACTCACATATTGGAAAGTCTGAACATTTTAAAAACATTTATATATTCTAAAAGACACAAGAAATCATAAAAATTATATTGTTTCCTATGAAACTAAATTTTCCGATTTCAGCTTAATGTTTCCTAGAAATATTTCTAAGATAATGTATTAAACAATAACAGTATCCTCCAAAATAAATCTAGATATTATTATTTTCATGTAGAAAAATACAAGTGAGTGGGCTTTTCCCAGTTTATAGACCTCTATCATTTTTGAGCTTATACCTTCTCTTTTGTGAATTTCACTTACATAGACTTTTGCGCATCATGTGTAAACTTACTTTATTAAATATTTACTTTATTAAAATAATCCTTATCAAAATACTAGACCATGGGATTACATACATATTTACCTATTGGATGCCCCAGAACCGCTTCTCTAATAGCAACATTCAATCCTCAGTGAGATGAATGAAAAAATAGTTTAACAAAATATGTCAAAGAAATTTCTATGGGAGCCCTCCTTCTTCCTGCTTGGTGCCCAAGGATCCCAGACAGGAATACTTTTATACAAGCCAACAACCTTAAAATCAGTTTCTCTTCTGTCTATTGAAATTTTCCACAGCATTTGAACTGGTAAAACTGATGAAACATAATTTAAAGCACTAGCAGAGAATCTATATAAGCATAATTATTTTGCTTAGCATATTGATTAAGCAACACAGTGGAGCCCTGTCTGAATTACTCTTCCGTGTTTGCTTTTATTTCAGCTACAGTCACCTCACCCATGACAGCTTGTTAGTGAGTTCGTTAACTGCATACACAATTGCTGGTTTTAAATTTAAATTTGCAATCTCATTATTATGCAACTGTAGAGATTAAACAATTAAAACACATTTCGTAATGCCTAGAAGTATGCAAACTGCACAAAAAATAGGAGGCATTTCAGTCAAACGAATTCTGGGGAAGATGATGCCGACTCTCCTGTCATGGAGGCCCGAGCTTGCTCACACACTGGCACTGGCTGGGTCAGAGCTCAGGCACCCAGCAAGCTGTTCAGGAACCCGTCTGGGCCCCAGCAAGGTCTGTGCCATATGGACTGGGCAAGATTCTTCCATGAACATGCCACTACCTCTGCATCACACAGCCCTGGGAGCTGGGAGGCTTTAGCTCAGGGATGGAAGAAGCACAGGGAAACACTGTGCAGAAACACTGAAGTCTGTGTAGGTTTTCCTGCTCTTGGTTCCAGCTGGGCTGGGCCAGCCCAACTTCATGTCCACTGCTGAGCACGTACCCTGCATGCCCTGCGTGTCCCCTCCCCACTCCAGAGACACACAAGCTGTGCTCACTGTTGTCCTGCAACATGCAAAATCATCTCAGCTGGCTCTGAATTAAGGTCGGGTTTACATACACAGTGCAACTAATCCACAGCACAAATAATGAGTAACACAATGTGCAGGGAAGGGACACTGCTTACCTGTTAATGTTGCAGCATTCACAATAGCCCTTGCATTAAAACTGTGGGCATAACAGAGAGCATCAGCTAACAGCAGTCTTCCTTCTGCATCTGTGTTATCTACCTTCAAGGGCAAAATTAGTAAGAAACCAGATAAAGTACTGTAAACATCTCTTTCACTGATGTATTTCTCACATATTATCTTAAATAGCTGTTGGATAGAGGCCCTAGGAACTTCAGGTAATGAAAATTTACTCAAACTACACTGAAAAAAATATATATATAGTATTGACATACAGTTATGTTAATAAAGTAAAAGCGTATCTGTAGCTGAGGTTAAGTCATCTTTCAGCACTGCAACCTCCTCTGCATGCTGGGTCTCTGTACTGCTGGCTCCTCAGGAGAGCCTGGAGACTGGAGAGGTGTCTCAGTGGAGCACACAGGCTGCATCATGTGCTCTGAGCTACCAGCACTTTCTTGCAAATTTCCTCTTGGTGGGGAAATACATGCCCAGTCTTTTTCCCCTCAAAGCAGAGGGTGACTGAACTCAGTTTTCAGAGACGAACGTCAGAGAAAGGGAAGGTTCAGCAAGTCAAAAGTGGCAGAATCACAGGAATTCAGACAGAAGGAAATATTAAGCCATCTAATTCTGCATTAAATCAGTGATCTACAGCACAATGACTTTCAGTACAATTTAATCTATTAGATGAGTATGGAACCACTGGTAATAAATATTAAATATATATCTTGGGTACTGATTTGGCAAGCTCCTTTGAACCAACAGCCCTTATGACTCAGAGTTCTGATTATACTGAGCATTTTGGCAGTGTAAAGACGTTGGTTCCATCAGCAGGAAACTGATGTCTTACTCTCATGTCTTACTCCAGATAGCAAGGAATTGTCCTGAAGGGTCTGCTGGAAGCAATTAATGTTATTCATTCAGACTGAGAGCCTGTATTTATGAGCATTTCAACAACCTCTTGTGCCAAACAAGCTTTTCTAGCATGCTTAGTAAATGACCTTACTTTGCAGCTTTTCCTAGCAATTTATAAAACATGCCTCATCTCTTCAATCTATATTTGAAAAAATCCTACTATAGCAATTTCTAGTTCATAACATGCTCCTTACATTTTTAAAAAGAGTACATTTGCACTGCTTATCTTTAGGGGTTTTTTTCAAACATACTCTGACTGCAGTCAACATGGCTGATGACACCAATTCACTAAAAGTACTCAAAATCCAAGTTTCCCATGCATACCTGTATTGTTTTTCCATTCTTGGCTCTAACTACATCCCCAGGCTTGTTTGCCTTACCACTGGGCATATTTTCACAGAGGGGTGCCAAACCTCAGAGACAAAAAGAAAAGTGAATTACTAATTTTCTGCTCAGAAAAGTTGTAGATAAACCCACTTAGATAAACCCCAAACACCTCCTTAAGAAAACAGAAGAAGTGTCATTTTGAAATTAAGCTCAAAATCCAAATTTTCCTGGTTAATGAAAGACACATGGTCCAGTTTTCAATCAGGGAAACTCCTCTACATGATGCACCACCATGCTCTCTCACCTGCACTATTTTACCACAAGGATTTTCTTCTACTTTTTTCCCAGACAAGTGATATCAGAGGAGCAATAAATATTATTTTATGTCTCCCATATATAATTATTCACATGTAAAGGAACTGCTTTCTTTCTGAAATTAAAAACTTCTCAAATAAACACTCTGAGCCATTTGAACTCTGCTCATTGGGTAATGTCCAGAGTGGTCCAAGGACTTGTCACATAACTCCAGCCACACCAAGAGCAACTAGAAATGAGCAACCACAAGGCTCGGCTTCAAAACTGCAACTACGACTGGGATCATGGAATGAAAGGCACTCCAGCACTCCTAGGGAAAACCTGCACCCGGCACAAGGCCCACAAGTGGAGCACCGCGTTTCAGTGGCATGATGCACAGGCTCCACCGCCACCCTCCCCATCGCACACTTGGGTGAGGAACGCCGTGAGGCTGCGTGTGGGCATCGCTGCCCTCTTCTGGCTGAAGCATAGAAGTGACTAAAGTACCAGTTAACTCAAAGTCCAGCTTCTCCAACTAAAACTTATCCTAGAACATGTTACATGTCATTGCCAACTGGTCTGGCTACAGCGTCTGAATCAGTTCATTTAATTTTATCTCTGCAGAAAAAATAAGCTTTTTTTCTGGGAAAAGGAAAAAAAAAATCATTGCGCATACATAACGGTATCGGCAGACTGGTTTCGTTTGTTTTAGTTTTCTGCTGAGATATTCATCTAAGGAAACGAAAGGTGATCCCTCTTCCTGTTCAGTTGTGACAAGCACTCATGGAGGTAGCTCAGCTAACTCCTTTTCATACTAACTGCTTATACAGACATGCATATTCCTTCTTGTAATGAAGGATCAGGACTCATTAAAAATCTTTATTGGCAAACATTTCTCACTTAAGATCTAAATAGCTTACCTTAAAAATCTTAATTTGGTGTTTCTATATTTTATTCAAGTAAAGAACAGTAATTTTTTTATACGCTGGTAAAAATGGAAGAGAGGTTGAGCAAGGGGATGGGAGAAGCAGGTGTGCGAGAGCCCATGATGTTTCTACATGGCTTTCACCATTGCTAATACTAGAAATTTTCTCTCTCACAAAACTTTGTGGAACTAAGATTTTTGGATTCTCCACACAAACACACTTACCAATTATGTTGAGAGGTAGATTTAGAGCTGCTGCTGTCACAATGGCTGAACAGACAGTTGCTGCCCCTCCCATATCTGCTCTCATCGCATCCATACCCGATGACGGCTTCAGCGAAATGCCACCGCTGGAACAAACAGCTCAAGTTCGATGTCACATACACTGATGATGTCCTGTCCACCAGTATGTGTTAACACCAAGTATCAGTAAATGCTAGACCTGGTGCTCCAAATACTTCTGCAACCCTAGTAAGTGTACTGAAAGCAAGGTATCTGGGTTTTCATTTCAGATAAAATATTACTTCCTCATAATTAGGAGACCATAAAAATCCAGGTAAACTACTGGGGACTAACAAATTGGTCTTCATAATAGCAGTGCACAAAACAAGAAAAAAATAGTACACTTGGTAAAATCAACATATGGATGGGGAACTGACTGATAAATTCTTCAGTACTATGTGACATGGAAAGTAGTTATACGGAACTGCTGCAAGAATGAACTACTTTCTCTATTTCCTTAAGCATCATCTAGATGTCCAGTGACATACTGCAATTATAAACATACAGATTCTTCATCCACAGGTTTGTTCAGGACAAGAAAAAAACCCAGCACCTTCGTTATTTTCTTTCCCTCTGAATTTCCTTTTTCTCCTTACAAGATGATGCCATATTAATTCCTCCTTTGGACAACTGATGTTGTCTCATCCCCAGGAAAGGCAGCACGAGCTACTATATAATGCAAGTTCAGTGGAATGGCATTGGAAGATGTGCTGAGCAAAGAAAAAGCATCTCCCTGTTGAACACAAATAGCAGGAAAGCATTTTCTCCCTATAGTAATTAAAATATTAGCATACATACCTGTCAAATGTAACTCCTTTTCCTACAAATACCAATGGGGAGTCATTTGTATTAGCACCCCCTGAATAGTGAATCTCCAGAAAGATGGGAGGTTCAGCTGAACCCTTAGCTACACTCAGGAATGCTCCCATCTCTTGTGTTGTTATCCAAGACTCTGGTCTGGAATAGAAACATATATTAATTTTGGTTTTTTGGTTTTTTTTCAACTGTGTTGAAACAACCACCACTTTGACCAAGGTGGTTGTTTTTAAGATATCATGATTCTTGAAGGTTTGTACACAAACCATTTCATTTTAGTTAGTTATTTTGGAAACTGTAATTTAAATCCAACCATTACTACCTTTGTGAGGCAGAAAAACACTTCCTCAAAGTTGCTCTTTGATTTTTGTTTTCTCTTGCTAAAAAAAACCCCCAAAAAACAACAGCTTGTCTACAGTTTCTGCATCAGAAACACTGATCTTTCACTTGCCTGTGAGGCTATAGATGCTAAAGGCATGTGAAGTAACAATATTGCAGCAGGTTACATTTAGCTTTCTGCTAGCAAGATTTCCCTCAGTCTTTTGCTTGTCAACAACATAGCCTCCAACACTTGCACAACCAGTTAGCCTGTTTCCACTGAAGAGCAGAAAGCAGAAATTCAGGGGCAAGAAGCACCAGCTGTGCAAATCCACTTGCAAAGGCTTTTATGGCTCCATCTCACAGTTTTAAAAACTACTAAAAAAAATCCCAACAGTAACAGCAATAAATAGAAGATGTTTTATTACCACATCCACACACAAAAAAGCAAAGGTTTGTAAAAAACTCACCTGGGAAGAAAACAGAAGGTGATTAATATTAGCCCTCTATTCACTGAGGCTTCTTTTCACAGCACGTGTTAATTAAGCAGCAACTGACTGCATGACTAATTGACAGGCAAAGATTTTACTGCATCACAGTACCTTCCCTCCTCTGCAAACTAACAGCTCATCTTCTAATTCTTGAGAACAGCCTTCATTCTGGGCACCCCTCATACCTTTTCCCCAAACACTTTCCCTGCTTTTGTCATTTGAAGTAGCAAAGGGAAAATGAGATTTGAATAACCTGGAAGGTATCTTATCTTACTGTTATGACCCTCTACCCTACAAAGGAATCATTTCCATGGAATTTACCTTATGTGGACCTTTACATTGCTGAAACTTCTGAGCTTCTGTTCAATATGTTCAGCAAATTTGATGGGAGTCATATAATTAGCTGGAGCCTCCATAAGGTACCGAGCGAGGTTCTGCCCCTCAGCGTAGATAACGCCTTTTTGCCAGGCTTCACTTTCAGCACTGAACAACGACACACAATGATCAGGATTATACACATTTGCAAAAGTAAGATGTTGTCAGCATTCACATATTCTCTTTCTTAAAATGCAGTATCATTAATTTGGAGCAGTTAAGAATATCACAGTTACCTTACTACAAGGAATCTAGTCTAGTAACTCATCTCTCATTCTAGTCAGTGCCAAATACTTCAAAGAAAGCTAGGAAATCCGAGAGCAGACAGATGTAAAATTGTCTATCCAATTCATTAGGTCCTGTCCTAATCCTCACTAATCAAAGATTGGCTTAAATCCTTAGACACAAGGTTTAATACCCCTTCCAAAGTTTGTAATCACATTAATTTTAACAGCCTTGAAAGTTTTTATTTACCATATAAACTCTCCAATTCTGTTTCTGCCTTTACTGAAATATGATTATGTGATAAGAGTGGAATTTAGATCTCATTTCACAGTGCACTCAAGGCACTTCACCAACAAATGACAGAACAAACATACACAGAGCCTGTGTAGGAAATGGGGAGGTCTCTGGTTACTTTGCCAGACGACCAGTACAAAACCTTTCATTTTACTGAGACAACTTACTTGTTTCATAAGTTATCAGAAAGTAGGGCATTGAACTGGATTCTGCCTCTAAAAAGAGCAGGACAATGATAGAGGAATCCAGGAGATATACAGAAATATTGCCTGGATATGGAGGGATGTAATTAAGAAGCCAAATGTCAGCTGACACTGAAACTGGCAAGTTAAGCACTAGAACAGATGGCCCAGTGAGGTTGTGGAATTTTCAACTCAGGAGATATTAAAATATGGACTAAACAAAGGCCTGATCAACCTGACCAAACTTTAATGTTGGATGTAATGTCCAGGTTATCCCTAATCCAAGTTGGAGTTGGACTGAATGACCTCCAGAAGTCTTTTCCAACCTAAATTACTATATAAAAAAATTACTTCCAGTGTCGTAAGTGGCCATAGGACCATCTATGTTTTCAGGAAATGTTTATTTAATATGAATTTAATCAGCTTCCAAACTATCTGCTGTGCTACAAAATGGGAAGAGTGTTTATTTTACATATAGCTTATCAAGACATGCTAAATCAAGAGGTTTTTACTTTATTTCATTAACTTCTTTGAAAGGAAGGACTTGTTCCTGTTTAAAGTACATACAGGAAATACCTCTCCTATGCATGACAGAATATTTTATACAAAACATCCAAAAGTCCACTCTGATAATTGTTCTGAAACCAAAAGGTCTGGTTCTACTTCCTGCTCTCCGGTAAGTAATGTCTATTTAGAGACCAGAAGAACCCAGCCTTCTCTTCTTGCATTATATTCTGTGAATGAAAATATAACAAATGAACTATGTAAAGTATGTCCACAGTGCATTGGTCTGGTGTCAGTTAGCATTTCCCAATTCTCCAAAGGATTTATCTATTTATGGAGTTTGAAATACCTCTTCTCCACAATTTTGGCACACAATACCAAGAGAAGTCGTTGTATATCACAACTACTCTTCAGGTATTTTTTACTTTTACTTTTATTCTGGCCCTTCTTTTCTATGAAGCAGCATTTATTTACCCTTAACCTCTGAACATGGCATCAAAACACATAGAACAAACACTATAAATATACTTGAGATGTAAAATACTTCAGGAAATTCAAATGAGTAGGAGTTAAGAAGAGTACTGTTGCTAGGCCTATTCTTTCAGTTTTGTTTTTCTCATGCACAAGCATGCCATGCATACAGTTTTACAAATAAGCAAACAAGCAGATGAGTAAATAGGCAAGCTTTCCTTTGCCATCACCTTCCATGAAGCTGAGGAGTAACTACAGGCTTCTTTTTTTGCTTCAGCTCATTATATTCATGCAATCCAAGGACAGCACCTTCTGCAGCTGCTTGCGCATCTCCGCAGGGATCTACTTCCACACAAGGGATCTCCAGGTCCTGGATCTGCCTGCAGCCAACTGAAAAATACAGCACAGAACTGCAGGCCAACTATTGCACAGAACAGCAAAACAGGTGTCCAACCTGATCAATGGGCCGTTTCAAGGAAAAAATAATTTTAACTCAAGATATCTGCGTTTATAAGCAAGTTAAAGAGATCATGCAGTAGAATAATTAAAAATGCTAATGACCACATACTGACAAATTTTTACTAAAAATACCACTTGATGAATTATAACAATTAAAGTGTTTCACAAGAATAAAAAAGGAAAGATCACAATTGTTCTGACTCCTTTAAGCTCATTCTATAGCAAAGCAAGGCTCTATTATTCTAGAGTGCTATGAATTATGACTATCTACAGGTATCAGAAATTTGTCATAATTTAGATTTTTGCCAAGAATATGACTGTTCTTTTCTTCCAGATGAGTTTATGCACTCTTTTATAAACAATGTATTCCATATATTCTATTTTGTTCCCGAGTAATTTAACAATGTTTTACGTCAGCTACAGCGTTAACGTTAATTAACACTGTTAATGGCACCTACAGGCTAGCACTTTGGACATACAGCTGTCATCCAATCACAGACTGTAAAGTCTTCAGTGAGAACTCTTTTAATTCTTATTTTACACGCTTAGATGCAGCAGTCATCCTTGATTAAGATAAGCCCTCCTCTGTCTACAACAGATAACATACTGAATCACAGCACTGATGTTGTGGAAGATGTTAGTTTATAACAGAAATATCTCAGTTATGAAATAAGTGGCAGAAGTAAATATATGTGCATACGTAAGTACAGAGTGACCATAAAGTGAATTGCTGACGCTCCCAGGCTTCAAAATACTAATTAGACAAGTGCCTTTTCAATATCACACTGTTTAGGAAAGTTATTTTATATAAATAACTGCAGTTTCCTGCTTTCAGATTTGATTTACATTCTTGATAACTCCTTGCTCACTAAGGAAAACTTACATGAGTATCAGTGACAAGTAAATGTATTTACCAAACCATGCAGTAAGTCGTGCATTTCAAAGCAAAGGCATATCTACACTTGGTCTTCAAAAATGGAACATGCTGCAGAACTGCAATTGCTTTATAGACAAAATGTTTAAAAGATTTTAAAAATAGTTAACCTGCAACAGCTGTACGAATATTTTCTTTGCCTTCATTCCAGTTTTCTTGTTCATTTATTCCAGCATTCTTCTTACCCAGGCCAACTACCACCACACTCGGAAAGTCCTAGATGAAGCCAACACACAAATGGATTCACTTTCCTCATTGTTACAGCCACAGCAGAATTGTTATAAAGACTTTACTTTCCACATCAAACCAAGCACATCATTAAAATACATGCAGTACTTCTTCTCTATCAGGCACTTTTCATTCAGAGTGCCTGTATGGTGCTGCTGTCCTGTGCTCCCAATCACTTGCCACAGGCATGCAGTTATTCTGTTGTCCAGTTAATAATCATGTGTACTGCACAAAGCAGACAGGGCTTTATGCTCAACACATGGTAAATTTGATACTCCTAAAGGCAAGCTTAAGAGAGTCCTTGGAAAGCAGACCCAGCCTTCAAGCCGTAAGAAAGGACAGAAGTGATCTGGAGAATTGTAACCTTTTTTGGCACAGTAGTATGTTCAAGGAAATAAAATAACTTGAAAAGCTCAGAGTGTCAGTTCATCTCAGGAGCTCTGCTGGCATGATTTGCCAGGTAGCAAACCAAAGCTGCACAGAGGTACACCTCTCCAGAACTCAGGAAAACAATGTAGCACAGCAGACTAAATGCTTGCCTTATAAACTGCATGCAAGTGGAAGGAAAAGAGAAGTAATGAGGATTAAAGGAGTCTTTTAAGAGCGAAGTCAAATTTGTATAAAACTCAAAGCTATTTATGTGAACATATATATATATATATATGTATGTTCCTATAGCTCTTAAAAAAATTAAGTTTATCTTAGGCTTTCCCCTTCCATCTCTGTCAACTTCTAACAATCAGCTTTCAAACAGCTACACTGTAGTAAAGTCTTTCAGTCAACAAAATGCTGATACTTGTGTTAGCTATCCAGAAAATCAGTGATACCAGTTAACATTCTCCTGTCTTCTTTTGCAGAGATTTGCTACTCACTCAGAGCCCATCCTGTATGCAGAACTGGGATAATGGGACCTTCAGTGCACTCAGCTTCCATGAAATTTCTGAGAGCCTTTTTACCAAGTCCGGTGTCACCTGCATGGGGTGTCCACACAGGAATTTATACACGGTAGGCAATACTCACTACAAATGGCTTTATTTCAGATTACTTAAACAGCCCTAATGTAAGATTCAGTTACTTAGACAGGGACATCTAGTGTCACATCACACGCCTGCCTAGACCTCAGCTACTACTCCAAAAAGGAGTATCAAATCATACCATATTGGTCAGCTTCACGTATGTGCATTAGACGTACCCCTTCTCAAACGGCACCAAAAGCCTGACATTGAGCAGATGAATCCTCATCTCATACCTTGTGATCTATCATGTCCGTACAGACAAAAGTCCTGCCTGAAGAACAGTCCCATGTCTTGCTTTCAGAGGTTTCAAGGACCTGACTTAAAACCTCTGACAAAAGCCTATGATGGGACCACCTTGTGCTAGAACTGTCAGGTCTGGAAGGTCTTTGCACCTATCAGTGACTCCTCACACACTCACCCCTCCTGGACACAGGAGGCACGGAAGTCAGATCCAAAACTGCCACACTTTAGCTCATTCAGGAAGCAACTATTCAGAGTACAGCACCTTTGGAGCAGACTTGATTACATTCTCTCCATTTGCAGCACACTGGAGGGAGTACAGGACTGTGCAAAAGGCTGTGCAAACACAGTGCAGAACAGGAATTGAGAGGGTCAAGAGGAAGGAAGAAGAGCAGGCCATTTATACAAGCACAGCAGCAAACTCAGCTTAAAATCAGCTGTAAAGGCAAACTTCATACATCAATCAATTAGCATACAAAAACACAAAGTTCATACCTGATGCAAACCATGAAATATGCGTGTTTTGCCTTTCTTCAAAGCTGGCCCACATCTAGGACACAAAAACATCCATTCAATACAGACATATTACCTTACCTGTGATAAATCTTACAGTACTACATTCAATCCACGACCACACCGTGTGTCACATAAATGTACTGGGATGCTTGGCTCTGTGCTGATTCACAGCAGAGGATGGGTCCCATGAACATTTTGCATGTTTGCTCAGTGCTTGGTTTTATCATGGGAGGTCCCCTCCAAACTGTAGAAGCAAATACCAGCCTGACAGTGATATGGACACAGACACTAATAATGAAAAAAAAAAAGATCGTTTCTACTGGTATTTGTAGGTACTTTAATCCATTTCAGAAGCTTATCACACACTTACAGGGACAGAAGTGCTCTCAGCTTTCCAGACACAAGCCTATCAAAAGCATCTCCTGCACTAGTGAACTGGGCAGCACCATCATCCTTTTCACTAGAGTAGACTCCCAGAACAAGACCCTAGAAAAGGACACGCATTAATGTTAACAACACGAAATTTAGAGACCCATCAGAGAGGCAGCGAGCACCCTGTTCAAACTGTTGCTACTTCTGTATTTATTTACCTCAGTTTTTGAATTTATCTAACGTAATGCACAGAGTAACACATCAGTAAACCAGGATCAACTACTACAACTAAGTGTGAAAAAGAAATCAGATACAACAGAACTGAACTTACAACAATTTTGCCGAGCACATGAAGACAAAAACTCTTTCAATCAGTAATTTTAAGTACAAAAGAGCTGCTCCCCGCCAGTGCAGACCTCCAGTCTGGTACACCCAAGAGGAGCAGAGGGAGCCGCACTACTCCCGATTCATCTCCGGGGGGCACACGGGGAGCTTAGCCGAGAGAGCGAGCGGAGGAAGGGACACGCACC
>VZTA01011005.1:7419-34042 GCA_013398855.1 Mohoua ochrocephala | reverse complement strand
TGCGCGCAGCCTCCCTGCGGGTGTGTGCACCCCTTCGGCCGAGCGATGCGCGCAGCCTCCCTGCGGGTGTGCGCATCCCTTTCGCTGCCGCCCGCGGTGAGCAAGGCGGCTGCAGGGATGGGTCCGGCTCCATGCAGGAAGCGGGAGCGCAGTCGGTGGCGGTCTTGCGGCCGTACCGTGAACCTCAAGGCCCTTCAGCTTCTGCTCATCGCTTCTTTTTAATTTGTTGTAATTCCTTTTAACTGAATACGCAGAAAGAGCTCGATCCGAGATATTGGAGGCTCAGCACATAAGGCAGTTTTGCTTTGTTTTTGTCTTGACTTTTAAAAGTCACAGACTGAACCAGGTGAGTTGTAATGAAGATGGGTAAGGACATCTTAGAATGCAACACTTCTTTCAAATACCCTGACTTATAAATGTGTGGTGCGTAGGTAGATGGCATGCTCAAAGCCTATGAACCTAAACCCCAAGGGATCCCTAGGGGAATGCAGTGATTTCCACAAAGGTGAATATGGGAGAATCTAAGCCAGCCTAAAAACATATTTTGCTTTATTTTGAATAGATAGGATTTATTTTTTACATTTTAAGTTTCAAACCAATTTCTGTTACTGATATACTGAATATCTAGCCAATATGTTTTCTTTATATCTACACAACCCCTAAAGCTTTGGAGGAGTAACATAGAATGTTTGCAATACAATTTTCAATATGTTTTTGCAAAAGCTATTGATTCCTTTTTTTCTTGTTCAGAGATGGATTGTTTGCTATTTACTTTGACAGAGAAAATTTGTAGCCAACAAATTCATTACCAGCTGCGAGGTCTTACATTTGAAAGAGAACAAATTATAGATATCTAGAAGTATACAAGCTCAAACTTAGTGGCCGGACTCAAACCGATGGTTGTGCTCTAGCCAGAAGCAGTAGGAAGGCTAATCTTTAGTTGTTTTTCTTGCACTGTCATCAAAAGTGACACCAGTAGTCCTGGTCAGACCTGGAGTTTCATTTCCCATCTTAAACAATGCCATTCTCGGAAGAGAACAGGTCAATAATAATTTTTGTTAACAATAGAGGTAAGCATCAGGTGTTTCAGCCCTGATGAGCACCTATTTCCAGTGGCATCACACACTCTGTGGCTTTCAATCGTCTGACTTTCATCTATAGTTATTTTTCAACACAGTTGTTTTGAGTTCATAGATCATAAATATTAATTTTCTATAGCTGTTTAAATTGCTTTGTCTTGTGTTACTCAAATACATAAGTAGGAAAAAGTAACTTTAAGGCGTTTGTGGTGTTTACCGCTTTACCTTATCAGTTCAGTGTTTTCAGTATGTTCTTGTTTTATGTGTTGAAGGTGACGGCAGAAGTTGGAAAACTTCTCGGTGAAGAAAAGGTGGATGCGATCTTGTGTGTAGCAGGAGGATGGGCTGGAGGCAGCGCCAAAGCTAAGTGTAAGCCTTTGGTAGAGACGTGCTGGTGAAAACATGAATGATATCTGAGAGAAGTCCTTAAAAGCCTTTCTTCCTGAGTCCAGAAGAGGACAAAAGCATAGAAGTACAAAATAGCTTAGTCACAGTGCTTCTTAGTGCTTCTCTGAATTTTTGCTGTCAAATTTGCACAGCACTTGGTTTCTTCAGTAATGTTTGTTGATGCACTAATTTTCATCAAAAAGTTTTGATGTGCTTTCTGAAGGAGCTCAGCATTATTACCTGTGAACTGACTTTTGCTGAGATTACCTGTGTCAGGCAAGTTATGAAAGACAGTGCCGGGTAGAGATACTGATGATGTTTCCTAAGTCATTGCTTTATGCATAAAACCTCAGTTGCCTCCTGCAGTTCTCTGAGCTGTTACTGTGCAATACGGTATTGGAAGGCACTGCCTAATCATGCTACAGAGAAAACCCTTCAGAAAAACCCTTAAAAAAGGCTTTTAAATATGTAATATTCAGAATGAAATTTTATACTTTGCCCACTACTGTAGAGATACAAGAAGAAAAATAGCCTTTTCTGTCTGGAGTAAATTTGGTAAAATGTGTCTTTTTCTTCCCCCTTCTGGTTTGGATGTTACAGGCTCAAAGAGAAAGGAGATACAAAAGCCATAAATGGATATTTCGCAATGTGGAATTAGAAAGTGGTAGAAAGCATGTTTTCCTAGTGCTGTTGCACTCTGTGTAACAGTGAGGAAATCAGAGTTCAAAGTCTTCTTTTAGCTAATTTCACTAATTCTCTTCCTAATCAGCTTTATACAAAAACTGTGATCTGATGTGGAAGCAGAGCGTTTGGACATCAACTATTTCCAGCCACCTTGCCACAAAGCATCTGAAAGAAGGTGGCCTCTTGACTCTGACAGGAGCTCAAGCTGCTTTATCCGGAACCCCAGGTAAAAGGCAATGCACGACAGCTGCAGGGACACCAGTAGTTAGAGGTGGTTGTTTATCTGAGCATTCTTGTTTGTGAAGCTGTGGCTTCACACCCCAGTTCTTGGCATCTAGCACAAATGGGACGCTGCTGCTGAAATGCGTAAGGCAAGTGTAATTTTACAGGTTGCAATATTGAATCTTTCAAAGCTGTGGTGCAAATACATAGAATCAGTATTTAAATAATATTTGACGTGCATTGGAGAAATGTACTTGGCTAGTATATGATACAGAAAAAAGTTTGGAAAATAATGAAGACTAGAAGCACACAGCAATGTAAGTACAATGCTTAGACATTAAAGTTAAATTTCCTATTTGTGTTCTGAAAGACAGAGTCCTTAATTGGCCAGTTTTTCTGCTGGTGATGACTCAGCTGATTCTGATGAACATGCTTGCCCTGTTCGTGTTCTGATTCCAGTCTGCCTTTGCTTCAGACATAGAGATAAGCTTGTTGACTGTTGGTTTTGCACTCCGCTAGCTATTTAATAGGAGCTTTATTGGATTTTTAATCTTGCTCCTCAACCATGTTGGTCTGCTTGGAGGAAGAAATCTGGGAGCAATTTAAAATTAAAAAAAAAAAAAAAAAGAAAGGCACTGACACACAAGCCTGCCGGCAGCAAGAGGAAAGTTTGAGACAAAGACTCCTATTTCACAAGCTTTTATTAGTGTCATTTCAATGATATTTTTAAGACACAGATACTAAGATTTTGAAACATACACAATTTAGGAATGTTCTTGAAAGCTTTGCTTAAAACTGTTCGGGCAAAAATATTCTATATATTTTCTAGTTAATGATTAATCTTCTGTGTTTATAGTGGCATCTGTTATAGTCGAAGATAAAAGGTTTATTTTGTGAGAATAAGCAGATGAATAATTTGCAGTGAACTGCTGACTGACTGCATGCAAATGAAAAAAAATATGAGTTCTGGCAAACTTTCATGGTTTTTGTTTGGGTGGTTTCGGGAGGTAGGGACTGCAACACAGGAATCAAAGTGATGTGCCTTCCTATTTAGAACTAGCTGGTTTCAGCTAGTCTGGATTTTTCTAAAAGTCACAGCAGTGCTTTGGGCAAACACATGCAACTTATTAACATCAGGAAGAATTGGGAAAGAGTTGTTACTCAACTTTTGCAAATATGCCTTATTAGCCTTGTTACAACCGGCTGTTCTGGAAGAAATAGTCTTTTTCCTGTTTGCTGTTAATGAGATTTTTCTTTTCCTATGAGAAAATGTTGCCTCACATAATGCAAACTGAAGAATACTGAAAATTACGTGAACAGTGACAGAAGCAGTGCAAGAGTGATGTCTGAGAAATGTATCAGGCATGAAAAGGTTTCTAAGAAGATTTAGAATGTTTAGTTTAGGCAAGATGAGAGAGAAATACTATACACATGTGAATATTTTTATCATAACAATAAAATAAGTTAGCTAGTGCTGTCCATTATTCCTCCTAATGAAAATGAATGTTGCACAATATGTCTAATTACATTGTAGAAGTACTTCTAGTATATTCAAAATACTTCTTTAGGAACATTGGAAAGGAGCTGGATAGCAGTATGGATGGGTAGGAAGAAAGACATGCAGTTGTAGTAGACAAAATACGTTTATGTTTTCTTAGGTACTTAATCTGTGTCTGGACTTCTTGACAGATACATGCCTTGAGAGATCTGAGGTCTCTAGCACCCTGAATTTCCAGATCTTGTACTTGAGCGGTGTGCCTTATGCTCTGGTTCCTGCTGCTCTTACACTGCTAAATGCTGTCTGCCTAGAAAGCAACAGTTTTTAGGAAGAAGCTTGCTTTCCCTGCACGTTATTTATTAATTTTCTACCATAAGGGCTGGGCTTTTTTGTAGCTTTCTCACAGGGCCTGTCAGACCTGGGATGATAACAAAGTGAATTCCAGATTTGAGAGGGAAGTGAACTGTATCTGTTTGGGTCCAAACTCACAAATACCTTAGTTATATGATTAAAATTAATAGAAGAGTGCCTTATTAAAGTCTATGTGCATCTTCACACTTACTCTGTGAAATTTGTGAGCTGAGCCCTGTAGGTCATATCCTTCAGGGTGCATTTGGATACATTGACTAAACATGCTTGACTTGGTAAGCTGCTTATTTCTGTAGTGCTAAGTTAACTGAGTTCTGTGATGGTTCCTGGATGTCTACTAAAGCATTTTTATTATTATAATATTTTTTTCTTTTAATATGTTTGTTTTAATATGTTTTAAAAGTCTGATTCTCTTCTGGTTGTGATAAGTGGTCTTGATATTCATCAAACAGTCTTTAGTTTCTGTCATGTTACTGCTGATATTGAGAGCTGTTCTGATTGTGCTCTTATTTGCCTGTTTTTAATTTTTAGGGATGATTGCCTATGGCATGGCCAAAGGAGCAGTGCATCAGCTTTGTCAGAGTTTGGCGGGTGCCAGCAGTGGCCTGCCATCTGGTTCTGCTGCAGTTGCCATTTTACCGTAAGTGGTTGCTTAGTTGTCTCTGCCTGTGTTGTTTTATTGAGTTACTGCTGTAACCTACAGCCACACAGATGTGTTTGCAGCATCCTATTCACAGCACACAAACAGCCTCTCAGACCTACTCGCAGAGAAAGGAGGCATCTTGACTGTATGAACAAAGTGTTACACAAGTCACCCTGAAAATGATTATGTTCTTTTCTTTGCCTTTGCAAAAACAGTGGTGGGTGTTAGGATTAAAATTTGATTTACTTTTAACCAGTTTAACTGTAGCCATGCATTAACGTCTGATTTCTTTATTTCTTTATTTTCTTCTCTGTCAGTAATGAGATTACCTGTTCAGCGCAGTTTTAGACTTAGCTGTGTGGTAATAGTAAGGCAAAGGATTACGTGACAGGTTTTCACTTGATTAAAGATGCTTGTTCATAAGGTGCTGCATATATATGCTTGATTGGTAAAATTAGGTCACTCTGAGGACCTGTAAACCAAAAAAGTTTAGCTTGTATTTGCTTTCATTTTCATGAGGAAAGCTAGTAAAAAATGGATGGCCTAGTAGGTCTTTACTATGTTTAATTTTATCAATTCTGCTGCAAAAATTAGAAGTGTTTTTCTTGCCAGGTCCATATATTGTTCAGGACCCAAAATTAAAGGGTTCTGTACAGGTATTTGGTACACTACCTGAGTTCTCCCTACTTTTGATTTCGTCACACACACACTTAACACACACTTCCTCAGGTCAGACAGGAATGGCATTGAATGTGTTTGGATAATTGACACCACCTTCTACAGAGCTTTACAGGCAGACAGACACCAAGATCACTGGATTCTTGTGCATGCTGCTCTTATGTAGTTCTCATGCAAAACTCTGTTCTTAAGTGAATTTTTGAGAGGGTAAATATACCTTGGATAGTCAACAGCTTCTCAGTGAGGGAGTTCTGGAAAATTTACCCTTTCATGTCATTGTATGTAGCATAAATATGTATTGTCAAAGTCAGAACTTCCTATGTTTGTGCCCTTAGTCCCTCGAAAGCATGGATGTAGTGCATATATGCTGTGCAGTACATGAAGCTTATTGCTGCCATTCCCCATCTGGATGAGAGAGGTGGGAAGGGAGCTGCAAGCTAAGTGATGGCCCCAATGGGCAGTTCCTCGGTGAGCCAGGAAGCTGGGGGGGTTCTGAGTTGGAGACTTGGATATACCTTGAAACTAATGACTATGTTCTGTTAACACACGGAGAGGAGGCAAGGGAAATCCATACCACGTGGTGTAAAAGTCAAGCACATTTTACAGCACTGAATTGAAGTAGGTGGTGCTCATCAGAAACACAATATATAAATAAAAGACTTGCTTATCTTTTTTAATCACAGGGTTACCTTAGATACACCAGCAAACAGGAAAGCAATGCCTGACGCAGATTTCAGCTCCTGGACACCCTTAGAATTCATTGCAGAGTGAGTATCTGTGGGATAACTAAGCAGTTCCCCACTGTCCCTCTTGCTGCTGCATCTCGGTGCCCGTTCTTTTTAAATAGCTCTCTTGGATTTGGGTGGATTTTTTTCCTCCATCATCTTATTGTGTATCTTTCTAAATCACATTGGGTTTAATTGCCCAGGCTTCCTAACTGGAGAAAATTAGCCTAACTCCATCAACTTCAGCTTCTCTACATGAGTTATTTCAGCAAGGAAGATAGCCTTAAGCAGTTGGAAGCCAGAGAATTTCCTAAAGCCTGTAGACAAATTAAATTGCAGACAGCAGGTGCAGGAGACACCTGGCTTAAAGATAAACTGCAAATAGGCATGTAAACTTGGGTGGGATTCTTTTTCTTTTAAACACTCTTTACTGCCCAGTTTATGGCATGTTAGTTCAGTTCTCTCAACTGGCGACATTCCTGCTCTTGTTTAGAAAAAATTAGTACAGATTTTCTTTATCCACAAAAACTTCTCCTGAATGATGTTGCAAAATGCTGAAGCTTCAGCTGTAGCTTATGTAATGGCAAGCTGAGATTATCTGCCTTACTGTTCTCATTCCTCAGGGTTAGAGAAGGTGCAGCACGAGTATTGCATTCTGCTATGTGATGGGGAGTATCAGAGTTTAGGCAGAGGGTGAACTCTTACACTCTTACACATTTTAAAAGTCTTTTAGAAGTGAAATTGAATTTACCTATTGCTAATTGTTCAGAGAGTAGTTTAGTTCTGACATCAGGTTTCCTTTTTTGTAAATTTTTTTTAAGGTGGATGCCAGAGATGGAAATTTGCAGTTGCAGCTGTTTAGCTGAAGCCTTCTGCAGTTGTCTGATGAGGCTCTTTAAAACAGGCCCCATCAATTGAATTTAGCTGGCCTGAAAATGTTCAGAAAAAGATCCTTAATTTATTGTACTCCAGAGACGGGTTAGGCAGATGTTGCAGTGTTGCCAATTCATTTTTTAAGTTTAACTTCTAAGTAATTTATCCTTATAGGAGAATTCAGTTGATTGTTTTGTTTTGTTTCTAATTTCCTATTACTTAACCCCAGCTTTGAAAACTGAAAATCTCACTGTCTGTGCAACATCAGCATCTGTTGGCAACATCTGCATCTTGGGAAGGATGCAGGAAATCCTTTCCAATATGGCACTTGAATTTTGTGCCGTGAAAGTTCTTGTTGGAGAGTGGGTTGTTCCAACATGGCAGTTGCTATGTCTGCATTATTGGAAGGGCTGAAGGACCTGTAAAATATCCTTCACTTTCTCTATTCTATTTTGAGGAAGGAGTTTATATTGTATTTTGATAAGGAGTGTCCTGGTCTGCTACCTAGAATGTGTCCATCTTACTCAGCACTATTTTGGATGTCTTAAGGCTTTTTCCCTCCCACTGAGACCCCTTTCACAGTTAAATATTGAAATGTTATAATGGCCTGTTGCCAGAGTAATGGGTTTAGCAACTCTGTCCTAGCCATAAACCAGTATTTCTTTTATATATATGCTATAAAGGCAACTTAAGTAGCCCCTCCTTCTCAAATTATTTTTTTAACTGGGAAAAAACCTAGCCACTCTGACATTTTAAGCTCCTGGCCTTTTCCTTTGAGATGTTTTGGAAATCCTGTGTGCTCTAAAGCCCCTTGGATTTCTCGGGGCCCTCTGTCCCGTTCTGAGGGTTTGAATCCAGTGATCACATCACACAGAAATCACTAGAGAGAGCAGTAGGAAAAGAAGGAAAAGTGATAGGCTTGTATTTTATTCTTCCTGTCAATATACCTGATAGTAGTTGTTATTTTTTTGTTCTTTCTCACCCTGTTTTATCCATTTATTTTAAAACAGAACCTTTTATACCTGGATAACAGGAAAGGATCGACCAAGCTCTGGCAGTCTAATCCAGGTGATAACTACAGGTGGGAAGACTGAACTAGTTTCAGCAGCACATCTTTGATGTCAGTCACTTGAAGTGATGAAACTTCAGCAAAGGAGAAGCTGTGGAAAATCTGTCCACCAGTATAATTTGAATGGTCTTCTGTATCCAGTGTTAGTAGTTATTCCATTAATGGAACCAGATTTCAAGTAATATTTCTGTGCTGTTGGTTGTGAGCTATTGGCATTTGTTTACCAAATAATATCAACTTGTCTCTCAATGAAAGTTGCAGGCTTTAAAGTCTGTAGGTGTCCTAGTCCTGAGCATTATATGGCAACTTACCTGTTTTCTGTGAAATGGGAATTGTGCTTAACTATGTCATGTGATTGCATACATAATGGTTGGACTTTCTTCTCTGTCAGTAAGTGTTTCTGGCAACTTACTGTAACTCTTTCAGTATTCTGTCTTTTTCTGTCTGAGAATATAACCCCACCCCTGCATATTGTGTTGGCTTATGTAGCCATAGGGAACACCGCGGTCACGTATCATATCCTGGTCGTGTAACACTTTTCTTGTGAATGTTCCACTTGAGTTAATGAAACTGAATAGAGATTACTCACTTGAGAAGGAATTCCTAATTTGCCTTACAGTTCATAAGCTGCTCTCAGGCCTACAGTTGTAGGATAAAACCGTCGTTCTGTCAAATGAATAGTATGTCTTTCTCTTAGTCATGATGGTTCTTGACTTTTTCAAAAAGCAAAGTGCCATAAAGAAGTAGGAAAAAATGCACTTCTATTTGAAAATGGAACTTTTTGTGCTAAATAAATGTATATTGTTTTATGTACTGGGTTGTCTCCATTACTGTAATCCCAATATCTTGATAACATTTTAATTGGTTTAATTGAACATACAGTTCAGTTGTGATAAAGGACTTAATTTTTTTACTTATTTTATGCACCATGATCAGAATTCAATAAGTTTCTGCCAAAGATCTACTAGCCATGCACAGAGGCAGGCCTTCAGCTGGGGCAAATGTTTTCTTAAATCCAGCCACGTTACGTGGTAACACAGTTCAGATGCAGGGTGCAGTCATTTCCTGTTCTGAGCATAGACTTACATGGAATCAGTACTGTCAGATTTTTGGGAACATCTTGAAAGCAATTAAATACGCAAAGTTGTGTGTATGTTCTCCCTCTGAACTTTTTTGTTTTTATTAACTTCGGGGTTGTGTTGGGAAAGGATTTAGTCCATGAGTCAGGCAACATTTCCCCTCTTTCCACTGGAAAAGCCCACATGTGCCCATGTTAATTTTAACATGGAATGATTGCCTGTTTTGGTATGACTGTCTCTTTACTTGTTTTGTTTTGCTGGGTACAAAGGTGGAGGGGAATTTTTCTGTCCTGTCAAACCAGTCCAGGACTGTCAGTTTGTAAATCTGCTTTTGATTTTATGTGAAAAGCTCACAATGATGCTGCTGCACCAGCAGTTTCTCCATGCCATACCAGGCTCAGAGTACAGATGAAAACTGCAAGGCACTGGTAGGGAATGAAACCCTAGGGTGCCACTCAATTATTTTGGAAAAGGGGGTAGCTATCATACTACAGTCTAACATGATTCGAAGGCTTCCCTTTACCAAGCCAGCTGAAATAGTGAATAGTGTTAAAGCATAATTGTGAACGGAAGACTTCTGGATTAACTTTCATCAGCTTGCAGGTATGAGCAGAAAGATACAAAAATGACTTTGTTGAAGCTGGAGAGTGAAAACAGGTGAATGTATGACAATGAGGCAAGTGTCTGTTAAGCTTGCTGCTAAAGGTGAGAGGTTTAACCTGAGGATTTTGATGTTAAAGAGGCTTTTTGTGACCAGTTTCATCCTGTATATCTCCAAACTTTATTTCAGTTAATTGTCTGGGAGAAAAAGCCACCCTGACACTGCAAACATCTGGGTTGCCTGGCTCCTTCATCTGGCCCAGAGATCTGGTGGTGCTGCAATGAGGAGCAGAGATGTGTCTTTGTGTGGGTGTGTTCCAAATGGATGAACTCCCTGCAGTGCCCACACAATACGACTGGAGACTGTAGACCTGTAGATTTTCACAGAATTATGGCATGGTTTGAGCTGGAAGGGACCTCTGAAGATCATCTAGTCAAACCCCCCCATCAGGCAGGGATGTCTTAGTGCTTATTACAGACATAAGTACATGATGAATTTCCAATCTAGCATTCATGACAACCTCTGAATTGCTCGTATTTTGCTATTTATGTGGCATGATTAACAAAACTGTAATACTGCAGAAGTTAGAAGCTTATCCTCTTTTAATTAAGGGAATGCAATGTATATATTAAGCAGCTAAATTTATCATGTTTTTTACTTAGGACTGTACAGATGTTGTCATACTAAAAAATTCACATGCCCAGAGCCCGTTTAGTAGGGTATTTTTCTATGTAACCTTCCTTCAAAGCTGCCTACTACTGTTTGCTAAGGAGGAAGTCAGTGAGGTCTGGGGAGAAATAAAACACAAATGATGTCAGATCAGTCCTGCTTACACTGCACCCCACCTGTGCTCAGCATTCTGGGTTTCACAGGTGTAATATTGTTTGAAACAAAATATTTCTAGACCCAAGCCAATGCACCTTGGAGAGGATGATGCAATTGCGTGGTCCAGCCCTACACACAGTTCCAGTCTCCCCAAACTGGGATGAGTCTTGCACATGACATTGATACAAAGGTGCAGAGACGAAACGTAGCTTTGTCAGAAGGCCAGGGCAGCTGGGACAGGCCTGCTCTGTATGAATGGGGTTTTTCCTACAGATGTAGAGAAAGCAGATTTTAATAAAGCACAAATAAAAGAGGCTGGTACAGTAGAATATCAGTAGTATTGTTATAAAGCCAAAGACCTCTGAACACTGGGCAAGAGCCTGTTTTTGACATTCCAGGTGCTAAGTGGGTGGGAACTTGTGCTGCTGTTTGGACTGTGGCTGCTGTCTTGCAGAGCCTGACCCGTGTCCAGTCCCCTTGCTTTGCAGAACCTTTGGTTCATTGCAGGACTGAGTCCAAAATGTTTTCAGAGTCCACTGGGAAGTGAAATTCACATATTTTACCAACAGGTTTAATTTGTTTGGTGCTATTTTCATGAGAAGATTAGTTTTCTACCAATAATCTAATAAAAACTACCACAAAACAAAGATTTAGAATCATGCCCTGCATCCAGGGAAAATGGAAAACTTTCCAAATGCAATGATAGCTGAGTCATTTAGCAGGTGCAGTTCTACAGTAACCCAAAATTGGACTTTAAAGTCTTGTTGAAATAATTATGCTAAACAAGCATGGTTTGGTTTTTTTTTTAATAGTGGAATGAAAACTACTACCACAACAAAAAGTAACATTTATTATCTTTCTTCTTCCTCGTATTGGCTCACTGGAAGAAAACAGATGGGGACTGTAATAGCATGTGGAGATGCTTCAGACTAACCCTTGCAGTGTTGAACAAGGTGAGAAGTAGGCAGACATCTGAAAGGCATTGCAGAAGTCAATAGCAAATGTCACTCGAGATTTAGATCTCTGTCAGATGCTGTTATTCTTGCACTTCCTGAAACACCATGTTCTAAAGGATTTGCTCTATAAATACGGCCGGTCTCAACACGGTCTGTGAGGGCTCTCGGGGTTTGATCACAGACTCCCACGGCTAAACAAGGCTGATCTTCGGGAATGCCAGTAGAGGGCAGAGACTTCCAGTGAATTGGGGAGATTTCTCTATGGCTAAGGAATATCTTTTTATCAGCGAGGATTTTAACCATGCTGCAGCCTCTACTGAGAGGCTCATCCCCATTTCTTGCTTTAGTGCCCACAGTTCCACCTTTCTGGCCTTTCCTACACCGAGCACATGCAGCCTACTCCGTATGCCAGTTCCAGAAACCATTCCATCAGCTTCAAGCAGAACAAACCAAAACCCAGCAACAAAACCCAACAACCACCACCACCACCACCAATACGCAGACACACGCATGCACACAAAAACCCAACAATAACAAGAAGTCAAGGCTGTGAAGGGAGCCCCACAGCAGCGTGTACCATTGTTACCAGCAAGTGGAAAGACAATCAATATTCTGTAACACAGCTTTAAGGGCTTGCACACAGTAGGAAGAGAAACAGGTTATTTAACTGCTGTACTGCACGTAAGGGTATAAGAATTTCCTAACCCAAGCAAAAGAGTCAGTAACTGTTCAGACTGGACTGGTATTAACAAAGCGGTGGAATTTGGAGACGCGAAAATTAATTACTATGGGGTTTTGAGTATTAAAGTTTTAACTCCTCTGCCTGTGAAATGAAGGAATGGATAATATTTTTTAAAAAAGCTATTTAGGAGGGAACAAAAAGTAGCAAGCCACACAACTGTTATTTCTATAGTTTAATATTCATTATCCAGTGCCTCCTGTAGATATGAACTATACCACTAATCGTAGTATTTTCCTTGTATGAACTTCCTCTTAAGCACTTTCTAAGTACATATTAGGATGTTTTTACAAATGGAGAGCATAGTAAAATCTTAAGATTGAAGCCCCCAGTTTCTGCTTCTGCTTTAGCTACTGGTCTAGTGGAAGACTTTGAATACATCTCTGTATCTGTGTCTCATATCCCAAATATATATGAGACAATTTTATAGTTCTTTGAGATCTACTGATGCATCAAAACATATGAATGAAACACAGTTATCTCTGTGGGTGCAATAACAGAAGCACAAAAAAACCTCTTTTGTTCACTGAACTTAATGTAAAGTTGTGACCACAAGCCAAAGTCATATCACTTTGTTACCACCAATCATATTTGGTGATTTGCAAAGGAAGTGCTGTGTCAAGGACTACCTCAGCCTGGTAGTTTGGACATCACTTACCTGTATATTTGGTAGTATGGAGTAATATTTTCTCTGCAGTACAACAGGCAATAATTTTTCATGACTATCACAGCTGGAATTTAAAAATACATTGTTGATTTTAATTTTGAACAAACCAATTACTCTATCAATGTATCACTACATCTCAGTGAGACAGGGCTGAGGTAGTAAAAGAAATGTGCCTCATAGTAAATTCTGGATCAACATGAGTTAGTGTGATGGTTAGCTTTTTTATTTAAGACCATACTTCTCGGGGCTTCGAGAAGACATTTTTTTCCAGTTGTTGAGATCCTTCTTATATGACCAGATGTCCGGATGTTTTTTTCCACCCTCCATGAGAACAATGACCAGACTCCTAAACTGCCAGCTTCTAGTTTCAAAATCGGTGAATCATATCCTGGGCAGCAAGGCATAGCTATGTGCCTCATTCATACATGGTAGCACTAATCAAAAAAATCAGTCCATAATCCAGCAGGGGTTAATGACCTACTTTTTCCACGTTACCTGATAAATATGACAAAATTTTGGGAATAACATATTTTCTTTTTCCTTGTGGCCCCCCCAAAAACTTCCTGTTTGCAAATTCAGGCCTCTCTTCTACTGAAGTGTTACCCTGCAAGCCTTTACACCATCTGTATAGTTAGCATGTGGGGAAACCATGCTATTAGCAATATGAGGCCACACAGACGTGTAAAAACATCTATCCTCCCCCTTCCCCAGTCTCAGCCTCCCTTGTTTTTCCCCTGTGGAGTAGAGTCTCTCAGACCAAACTTGCTCAGAGAGGTGTCAGGCAGTGTAGGAGGTTGAGGTGCTGTGCTTCTAATGGTTTTCTCCTCCACTTTGCCTACTGGTTTTCCTGCTGCTCTGTCCCCCGGTGCCTCTGCTTTTGCCACCTTGCCAGGGGGTGGGTTGAAGGCTCCTCTGATGCGATCACAGGCATGCACCATGTTCCTGCTGCAGAGGGGGTTTGTCTTCACTGTGCTAGTAGAGAAGAAGAGCATAAGTCATGCCTAGCATATAAATGTCTCGAGTGCTGTAGAAAAAGACATGGACATCATGCACAGGATAAATGGAGTGGGGAGGACAGGTTATTAATGACGTAGGAACTGTTTAGCTGGCACGCAGTCATGTATGCACTTAAGCATTTTTTGTTGGTGGCTATCAGGAAGGGCCAAGTGGTGTTTGCCTGTGTAGTCAGAAGATGGTATGAAACACTGTTTGAAGGGGCAAGGACAATTTCCCAGCTGTGGGCTGCCTGCTGAGCACTGGGTACAGCCGTCACCTGGGCAGCACTGCAGCGTGCCCAGGCACGTGGCTTCTGTAGCCCCCCGTCACCAGGGCTAAACAAATAGGTGGATTCAAAGCAACAGAGGTGGATAACAGCATCTTCCTGAGAGCAAGAGTTGAATTTTCAGACAAGGTAATAGTTAATTGTTTCATGAGGATCCCATTCCTTTTGAAATACTGTTTAAAATTGGAGCAAGACAGGAATTGTCAGTCTTTAAGTGTCTGTCCACTGTTCATTTCCAGTGGGGGCTGAGTTTTCAAATTAACATTTTCTCCTTAACTCTTGAGCTTTTACTTAGTAACTTGCCAAAACCACTGGATTTCAGATAAGGGGATACACCTCCTGTTTTCTCTAACTTCTGGTTTCACAATTGTTAAATGGTTAAAGTCGATACTTTCTATTCAGAAAAAGATATTAGGGGCATCTGCTGTTACATACATCTGCTACAACAAAATTACTTGGGTAAACACCTTCAGGATTACGACTTTCTAAAAGCTGTAGCAAATTTGAGTTACGTTCCATCATTTAATGCATTAATTTCACCTCAACCATAGTCAACAGGGAACAGATGAAGACAGAGCAACTCCTTTGTATACGGCTGCATTGTGTGGATTTCATGCAGAGACTGAATGCAGCTAAACATGTCATAATTAAGAAAATACCTAATGCTAGGGTTTTTTTCCTATAATACTTTTTTGCTGAGGGTGGCATTTACAGGGTAATTTTGAAGTTCAGCAGGAAAAGAGGGATTGATCTTAAGTAGTTTTGTTCCACTTACTCATTGTTAAACTTATTATTCTTTGTTCTATTCATTTTTTTTGAGATCTCAATCAAAAACCCTTTATGTGAGGCATGATTCCAGCCACTGTGATTATAGGTTTCTTTGGACTGCTGAGCAAAGTGGAAGTGTTAACAAGAGAGGGTCTCTGATGTGGGTGAACTTACGCTAGAGCTTTAGAGCACAGTCTGTTCTGATGGAGAACAAGTGGGAACAGTACTGGAGGATGATGGTGATACTGAAGACTGGGATAAAATGGATGGGTGAAATAAGAACAAACATAGACGTGAGAAAGAGGGGCTTCTTCAAACTGAAGGCAAGAATACAAGCCCAGAAGGCCAGTATATGGCAGAAAGTGGAGCCGTGCAATGCCCCTGTTTTCACGTTGAATAGCAAAGCAAACCTAGGGTCGTACTAGCACTAATTTGCAGGGTTCCTTGTGCAGGTATCAACATCATACTGAAGGACCAATGTTCTAGGTAAAGAAGGAAATAATGGATTTATGTCCAAGAGGGGAAAAAACACTTGAGAGAGGTGAATTTGAATTGAGAATTGTGTAAAACAAGCGTGAATATTAGCAAAGTATTTTCTTCTGTTTCTTGGTTCTTTCTGTGTTCAGGGAACCAATACTCCGTGTGTTCTTTATGCAGTCATTAAAAATATCGACTGACTTGGTCCATGTCCAATACAGTTGAAATTATCAGCCAGGTGATAGAAAAAATGCACCTGTTCTATCAGAAAAGATGAAATTTTAACCCCTGATTTGTATTTCCTGAACAAACAAGGTTATCTTGTATTGCTAACCTCAGGAAAAAACCCTCTGCAAGGCTGTTAGGTGAATAAGAAAGTGGCTGAATGGTCACATCCAGAGGGAAAAGAGAAGGCTTTGGAAGTGACCTAACTGTGCCCTTCCAGTACCTAAAGGGAGTCTGCAAGAAAGGTGCAGAGAGACTATTTACAAGAGCATGTAATGATAGGACAAGGGGAATGGTTTCGAACTTTAAGTGTCGGTGTGCTGGTTTAACATCAAACCGCGACAGTAGGTTTTGGTATTAAGAGGAAATTCTTTAGTACGAGGGTGATGAAGTACTGAAGCAGGTCACCCAGAGAAGCTGTGGATGCCCCATCCCTGGGAGTGTTCAAGGCCAGATTGGATGAAGCTCTGATCTACTTGGTCTAGTGGAGGGTGTCCCCGCCCATGGCAGGGGGGTTAGAACTCTGTGATCTTTGGTGCCCCTTCTAACCCAGGCCATTCTATAGTTCTCCTTGTGGTAATGCAGACCCCCCATGGTGTGTCATAAATTACACTGACTGTTTTTCAGAACAGCCCACCATTTTGATGGGAGTCTTCTCCAACCATACAAAATTAATATTGAAAGACTATCAAGTATTTATTGATGGCATGAATTGTGATTTGGATTAACACATGTAATGTGGTTTCACTGAGCCTAGGGAAACAAATAGGTTTGCTTTCTAAATCCTTCTGCTTGTACCAGGAGATGGAACACTTGGAACACCACTGCAGTAATTAAACTGTGGTTCTTTTCACTGTCAGCATCTTCTGTTACTCCAAGAAGTTACAATTACTAAGTCTCTCTTACAATAATTTACAGAGAAGGTAATGCCCAAGACTGGGACATTGTGACCTATAAGTTAATTGGCTAGTGGGGAGGGATGTGGAAAATGGAAAACAAAGTCATCATTCTGGAGCTGAAAGTCAGGTCCACCTCTAGAATTTTCCACCACAGTCTTTTACCACCCTCTTTGTTCTTGGGTATTTCCAGGCTAATTTCAATAATAGCAGCCTCCCATTATGTCTCTTGCTGTTGCCCAGGTACCTCTGCTTCTCTCATCTCTTTTTTATTTTAAGGAGTGTAAGAGATGAAGTTCAGTCTTCTTTCAGTTCTTTCCACTTTTCAGAAGACATTCAGATGACTTCTTGTAACCAGTATGAAATATCACATGGGGTAAGACTCTGAATGTAGCTATCAATGCTTCGGTGCTTGCATTGGTCATGAAACTGGCATTTTGAGTTCTCAGTGCCCCGAGAACTGAATGTTCCCCACTGCCTCTAACTTAATAACCTGAAGTTATAAAATGTTTCATGGCAAGTGCAGTGAAAATGAAACTACAAAATGTCCAGTTTGTTGCTACTCACAATCGATCTTACCCTGTCAAGAGCCCCATCTGTGGAGCTGTTTGTAACCATTATTCAAAAGTCAACTTGTCTTCCATTCACTGCAAAATGAGCAATGGAAAATTAAACACTTCACTTGTAAATTTTTGGCTAATCCGATGTTTTCTGTCAAGTGAACTGGTATAAAATAGAAAAAGTTGATCTTATAAGTTTCAGATCAGATTCTAGCTGTGTTAGTGTCATATACCTGATTCTTTTTAGCCAGTGGCACTAATTTTAGGCATGCCAAAGTCAAACATCTTCAAAAACATATACTTCTACCTATACAAAGTCCTGAAGTCCCTATAGACCCTGAATATGGTTTAGTGACATCCATTGTCACCTAGTTGAGCCAGATGTTTCCTACTGGAATACAGACTAGTTTTAAATTAACCCAGCTATGGCAAAAGTGCAGGCATCATAGGTCAAGGTTCAGCCTGAGCTATTTACTCTACTTAAAAACAGTTAAAAAAAAATTGATAACAAAGCACCTGTAATCTTCTTATCTGGATTGCCTCTCAGAGGCTCAGAGCGTTCAGAAAGGAACAGGACCAAAGAAAATATACTTATTCAGTTAATTTTTATTTTGGTTGCAGTTGGAAATTAGTGTCTCAAGTTAGCATGCTTGTTTCTTTCACAGCTTTGTCTCTTCCTTGCTCTTCTAGTGCTTGATTCTAAAAATCTTTCCCCAAATGGCCTATACTGCTCACTGTTGGAAATGCCAGGACAGATGGACTTTGACTGTGGTGTAATACACTAGTTCTTAATTTTTTTTTGCATTTTTATCTTACTACTAACCAGACAAGGTCAACCTAGAAATGAGAGTGAGGTTCCAGTCATTAGATCTATGAGGTTTTGGATCATCTTTTTCAGTGGGATTAGAGAGAGGTAAAATGCTGTCCTGTCTTCTAGATGGAAATTGTTAAATTTATAAGTATTTTGTGATGTGACCACGTGTGACATGAGGGGCAAGCCTTGCTAATCCTAGGAGCTTTCTTCACTCCAATGTTTTTTTATGTAACACCCCCACAACACTCTGCTCCTTACGAGTCTCTTTTGCACCTCTGGAAATCAGGAATGAGGCTGTTTAAAGATGATGAGATGAGTGCTGGCAATAGAGATAGCAACAAACTGCCTTTCTCTTAAGAATAAAACAACAAGATATATTCATTTGATGGCAGATGTCAAGTCATGGAAATTACAGATTAAAAATAATTTATGTAGGAAACAGATTTTACATCTCTCGACTTCTCTTTTGAAAGAGTGTCACATTAAAGCACCATCATATAAATGCATCATGGGAGCAAAGAATATGAGAAAGGCTGTGCACTAACAGTGACCTACATCCCGGGGCATACCAAAGCCTCAGCAACATCAGACAACATCTTCAGAGTGGCCATTTAACTGTCAGCCACATGATTTGTAGCTGGCTGCAGTAAGGACTAAAAATGTAGCATGTTAGACACACATTACAGAGGAAGAAAAAAAGCAAAATAAATTGGCATCACTGAAGGTTTTTTTCAGATTTTAACTTGAAAGTGGGGAATTCCCACTCACACTACCCATTTCTCTAATTGCAAACTGTTTATATAGGAAGGGCTCACTTTTTTTCACTTTCTCTGAAGGAAAAAAAAGTGCAGATATGAAAAACCCAGGTTAAAAAGAAGTGCCACATAAAGGGGAGCACAATATCTTCATTGCCTCTAGACTCTCAACTCAAACAGACAGAGATTAACTCTGAGCTAAGGCAGGAGTCACAGCTATGAACCAGTTCTGGCCCTTGAGAAACTGCAATTATTTTGTAATTAGTGTCTTTTCAGTCTTTAAGCTACTTGAGGTTCTTCTTGCTGATTCTGCTCAACCACTTCAGTATAAACCCTATGATCAGTGGCTTTCAGGTGTCTCTTCAATGCTGTCCCTGTAGTGTCTTCCTTCCTGTGGTTTCATTCTTGCCTTGTGGAGTGCTGGGCAGAGTTGCACAGGGAGGGGGAACCATCGTCTTGGAAATGTGTTTCTGGCTCTCTCTGCCGAGGAGAGGGAAACAGGAATTCTGATGTGATGAGCCATCATGTCCGATGTGAAATCATTACTGTTTTCCTTTTTTTTAAAGGAAACCTGCTCTGTGTCCAAGAATGGGGGGCAGTAGCTGTAGGTGTGCGGGCAGACCCTTCAGAGCTGGGAGCACAGAGAGCTGGTATGTCGAAGACACCTGTGGGAGAACTTCTAGACTGCTGCGACTTGTAGACCGCTCTACAAAATTTCTGTGTTATTCCTGTTGCTGCAATACGTTATTGCTGGTCATGCAGTCTCTGATCCTAACAGCGTGTCTGCTCTGCCCCTCCAGTAAGCAGCACTGTATTTGGGTAGCGTGTCTTGTCCTTAACAGGGACACTGGTTGAACTGTTTTTTCTAAGGTCAGGAGATAGGATTCAGAAAAAAAAAAAAAGAAGAAAAACTTCAGTAGTTAGAAAACTCCATTATTTAGCAGATCTTCTTGCATTTCTCCATGAAATAGTTCTGCTGTTGCTGATGTTTTGAATGATGGCTTACAGTCGTGAAGAGAATTGTTTCACTTCTATCACAGTTGAAGTGTATCCAAGTTCCCTGCCTCTAGTCCTTAAAGCCAAGACTTGCTCTGTTAGTTCCTTGGTAATTTTTTTAATGATCCCTCCTATTATTAATACCCTGGGAGAAAGGCAGCAACATTGTCTTGCCCCTGCCATGCACGGCCTTGTCAGACAAAGGTAAATGTAGACTACAGCCTATTCTGTGAGCCTTCAATTGCCCTCTAAGCCTTTATTCTTTCAGATGGAGGTGAGGCTTACTGAATGGTAGTTTTCCAGGCCCCCCCTTTTCCTTTTTGAAGATGGGAGTAACACTGGCATTCCTCCAGTCATCAGGCACCTCTCCCATTCTCCATGATTTTCGAAGGTGATGGAGAGTGTCCTAACAACATCTGCCAGCTCCCTCAGCACCCACGGGTGCATCCCATCAGGGCCCATGGATTTATGGGTGTTAAGTCTGTCTAGCTGATCTCTAATCCAACTGTCTATGACTAAGGGGAAGTCTTCCTTTCTCCAGCATTCCTCTCTTACCAGGACAGGGACTCCTGAGGGCCAGCCTCAGCAGTAAAGACTGAGGCAAAGAAGGCATTCAAGTAATTCCACCTTCTCTGTGTCTTCCATCAGCAGGACGCCCATCTGATTCTGCAGCAGCCTCATATTTCCCCTGGTCTTCCTTTTGCTGCTGGTGTACGGGTAGAAGCCCTTCTTGGTATCCCTTGCCAGTCTCAATTCCAAGTGGGTCTTGGCCTTCCTCGTTGGATCCCAGCATACACTGTTCCTATAGTTCTCCCTTGTGGCCTGTCCCTGTTTCCACATCCCATACATTTCTTTCTTCTGTTTGAGTTTTGCTAGAAGCTCCCTGCTCATCCATGCAGATCTCCTGCCCACTTTGCTTGATTTCTTGCTCACTGCAATATACTGGAAGTGATGCTTGAATACTGACCAGCTGTCTTGGCCTCCCCTTACCTTCTAGAACCGTAACCCACGGGATTTCCCAAGGGGTACTTGTTACTTGTTTAGTTACTGGTGACTAAAATGAGCTTTCAATGCAATGGTTTGGGTTGGAAGGAACCTTAAAGACCATCTAGTTCCAATCCCCCAGCCATGGCCAGAAACTCCCCCACAGCATAAGGAAACTGGATTTAATCTGCTGATTATCAGATGTCACTCTACAAGCATTTATTTATCAATTAAAACCACCCAGGACATGAATTTATATATTATGGCAGTAAAAGTATGTAGGGAGGCAAACAAAGCATGATCAGGGATAAGTGGGAACTTAATTAACAGAAGCTGGGATGAATACACTGTATTTCAGAGCAATAATTCACGACAGAAGGTTCATTGGTTTTCTACACAAAAATTGAAGCAAGAAGCTTTCTGCAAAGGCTTCTTAGAAGTCCAAGCCTAAGACAGAAGTCTTTGACAAGGATTTAATCAAATTCTTCAGCAGGATGGTTCTGGTATCTTTACGAAAATAAAATCACTAATTTTCATATTAGCAGCTATTCTCTAAATAATTTTAACATAATGGCAGAATCCTATGCGTACTGAAAGATTTCAAAAGGGAGATGAATCCATGCACACAAATTGACACAAAAAGTTTCAAGTTTTATTTTGAAGATTTGATTGTTTATCTCGAATGAGCAGTGGATATTCTGGTTTGGACATCTCTTTTATGCAATTATGTTCAGTAGTTAACTTGATCTACCAAAGCAAGTTCTCTTTTCAGAGGAATTAAAATGCAGTCTATTTTAAGAAAGAGAGAAAGAAAAGTCATGAGTAGGATCAGATGCTTTTTAAAAGCTCATTTAGGGAAAAGAAAAGGTAATTTAATACTTTGTAATGTCTGAAAGGCTTGATTTAAGGCAAAATTACTAGCCAGTTTAGATTATTTTAGCACTAATGGAATGAAATTTTCCTTTTTTTTTTTATAGCTAACTCTGTAATGAGGAGATTCAAGCTGACTGAAAGTAGTAAATAGATTATAAGTGCATTTTGTGAAATTAGAGAAAAGATTCTTTATTTTTATGTGTATTACATTAAACTATCAAACAGCTTTCAAAAGTTGTTTTTTCAGATGAGGAAAAACCTGTCCTCTTCCTTTACTTCTACATAAAGTTTTAGGTGTGTAAATGTATATGAAATGCAGAAAACATTAAGAAAGTATGCCTGAGGAAATTTTGGTGTACACCTTTTCCTTCCTCTTTAAAAAAGAAGGAAATTGGGAAAATGCAGTAAAAATTGCAAATACTTAACAGGAAATATAATTGTGACTAGACCAAATTTGGTTTTCTCTAAGAAACAGATGGAAAAATTCTCATCTGTTTTACCAAGAAATGCTGAAACTTGTCTTTTGAGCTAGTTACTGATTCCGAAGTAGTTGAAAAAAACAATACAATTATTTTCTTCTTTATTTCAAAAGATTAATCATCTTTAGGATGTGGCTTCCCCCTTCATGGAATAGGAGGAAAACTGAGTAACGTCAATACATAGAATGCAAATTCCCTTCCAGTCCACTGTGTCTTTGAAAATACACGTTATCTGAATGTTGGCAATCCAAGGATTGCATGAAATATTAAGATAACGTGCATTTACAATCTGCTAAGTACAAAACAGAAGAACAAAAACACCGAATAAACATTTTTGTTTGCATAACATAGCCGTTATGCAAACAAAATAGCCAAATTACAACCAACTTAAGAAAATCATTTAGTCACACCAGATAATAGAAATATTTTTCTTACATCCACCCAGTGGCAAAATGCTATGTAATCTCTGTCTTGAAGATCTAGCAATGTGTGTTCCAACTCTCCTCATTCTTTTTTAATGCTTTGTACTCCTGCCACTGTTCATGCAAACCTTTTCCTCTGTCACCAGCACCACTGACGTGGTTCAAGCGGACGGACGATCAGCGTGGTCGGTAGGGGGTTCCTTATACTCTCTGAATGTACATAACTTTCTCTGCTGTTCAGTGCTGTCAGCACAATCCAGTTAGGACTGCAGATGGTTGCCGTAGCATTTCATGAGATTGGGCTTTTATTTCACTATTCTAAACCCGCTTGTCTTCTCATTGATTTGTTTTCTGTTTGACTACGCAGCGTTAGGACTAAGGAACCTGACTAAAGCATGAGTGAGGAAAGAATGGGTAAGAGTGGATATTGGGGGGTGGCTTTTTCTGGTAGGAGGGATTAATGGAGTAAAAACCCATAGAATCTCCCTAGACAAAAGGGATTCAAACATACTGGACCCCAAGAATTTCTCCTCACCCTCCACCCCTCCACTTGTGAATCTTCCTTCAATTTTCTTAAGCAAGGAATGGCTTTTTGCTTTCCTTGTGGTAGACAGCTTTATTTTATACGAAATTTCAAGAAGCACAGGAATAGGAAAGGAGGAATTTTAGCCAGAATTAATAGGCACCATTCAAGCAACAAGAGAAGGTGGTTGTTTAGAATCTGAACAAGGTTGTGCCTGTCTAGCACATGGACACAGAACAAGTGAGAGGAGCAAGGGGATCCTGATTCTTCACCTAAATTCTTCACCACTGCTCTTCATTTACATATAAACAGTACTTCTGTACTTACAGAGTGAGGGGTGTATGTTGCCGAGGGTCATGTTGGGACATTGTGTTTTATGAGGCTACAAAGTAGTAGCTTTGCCTGGCTTTGCTGAGAGTCTTTACATGCACAACCCGAAATAATCTTGCTCCCTAATCAATTAATTTAAAAGGTTTTCCATATGTGATAAGGAGAAAATAATTTCTTAAAATATTTAATTAGGATAACATATTTTAAGAAAAGTAAACTAAAATATTTATGAGATTTTCTTATTCCTCACAACCTGCAGGCAACATGCATGTAATACCCAACCAAATATTTAATTGGCAGTGTTAGAAAACTTTGAAACAGTGGAGTTTATCAGTGAGTGGTCTATAAAAGTCAGTTTAATGGATGCAAGAGGAAGGGGTTTTTTTAACTGTTTAATATGGTAGATTGATTAAAGAGACAATGCTACTATCACCCTCTATTCATGAAAATATCAGGTACAGAAATTACTTCAATTTTTTTTTCTTCATCTTGATTATGAGGTCAAATAACACTAAATACCTGTGCAATGATCAAGATGCAAACTTGTTAACATTATTTTAAGGAGACAGTATAGCTTGAAACTTACAGAAGAAAAAACACTCATCGCTCCAAAAATTGCACATTTTACTTGGTAACGTACTATATGCAGCAGGTGTTGCTATAGAAGTCTTAATATTATTAATATTCTTTCTGACTTTGAAATGTCATTAAGTGATATGGTACCATATTAATAATTAGATATCCAAAATAAATGCATGAAAATATGTACAAAAACTGGAGAATAGAATCATCATAAGTAATAAGCTGATTTGAGAGAACGTCTTTCCAGACTTCTAATTGCATTTGTAATCTGTCTGTACCAAAGGTATGATGTTTACTCAAGCCATGACAGCAGAATAACAATGCTGATTTCATAAACATGGGAAGTTTAAAACTTTGTTTTTTCCCTTGGCTGCCACTTGGGCTTGTCTGCTTCTCTGCTCCATCCAGGGACCCAGCAGTGAGTGATGTTCTACAGCGAGTGTCTGAAGGAGTAGTAACAGTGCAGGCTGCATCTGCTGCCTAAATAAAGGGAAGTTATTTTCTTTGAATTTACTGGCCTTTGAGGTAATTTCAGGAACATGTATGTGCCATTCTGACAGTACCATACTAATGTTTTTTTCTGTAGCATCATCAACCTTTATTTTTCCTTCTTAGTTACACCTTTGATTTTCCAGTGTTGTGTCAAAATTAGTTCAGTAAAAGGTCCTGCTGGGTCTAGATTGATTGCACCGTGCTCTTCTGATTTGACATAAACAGACATTCAGGACTGAATAGCTGTCTTGCCATCACTTCAGGCTTTTGCTGTAAATATAACAATTTCAACGAGGGCTGAATTACTCTTCCTTTAAGCATGCCTGCTTTCTGTTTCATGTATTACTGACAATCTACTAAGGAAGAAAATTGCAGTCAAAAATCATGGCAATTCAGGTTGCCACAGGATAGAGAGACCAGCCATACAAAACGTTAATTATCACAGTATGTGGAAGAAAAATTCACCCAAATTTCCCTTGAACTGAAGAGCAGTGCCTTGCACAGTGTTACTTCTGGGCTAATGCTGAAATGAGCTTTGGAAAGTAAATCAATGAGTAAAGGCTTAATACAGTAGATTTATGTATGCTGTCAGTTTCTAGGCAATATAATTATTGTCAGTTTTCTGCCTCTAGCTACTCTTTTAGCTTCTGGGAATAATGAGAGAATGTGTTCAGCCATGTGACAGTCTTTCCTTTGCAGAGCTACCCGCTGTTTCCCCTGTGGTGAATCTTGCATTTTAAAGAGCTCTCACACATTCTTCCATGAGAATTTTGTAAAATACCATGTGACAAAATACCATTTTATAATATTGTAGCTGAAGTGGCTTTCCATATCACATAGGTTGCTGAGAAATCAATGTCAAGCTCGGATCCACAGAAATGCACAGTCTTAAATAAACTGCAAGTCAAAAGATGCATTCTTTATAAAAATCTTTATAGAGAGCTCAGAGTGACCATATGAGAGATGGGTTTGATTCATCATGACAACACACTGCATGGTCGATCTCTTCTGAATACTATATATTAGGGATGTTCTTGCTTTCTTCTCTCTCTTTCTTGTTGTCTTCTCTCTACATCGTTAGCCCAAAATGATCGCAGATCCTACAGTTTGAGTGGCTGTCCTTAAAATCATTCTTAATCAGACTCTGAGAGTTGGTGAATTAGTGTGCTGTAAAGTCTCTAGATTAGCAGTTGTTTAGTGTTTAACTGTTTCAGAGAAGCAAGACTGCTTTTTCCAATTTGTAGTCTTGATCTTGGTTAGGAGAACCAATATTTTCTAAAGTTTGCTTTTCACGCTTCTTTTAAATTAAGTTAGAGTGAAGATTGTTCCTATTTTGTAATTCTGCTGTGAGGTGTGACTGGTTAAATCCATGGCACTGTAATTTGAATGTAAAGAGTCATATTGGTAAAAATAATACGTAGCTTTCATTACTGCCTCTATGTTCTGTCTTCCCTTCCTTATAGGGCCATGCATTTTGGATCAAAATACTCACAGAGGTGCATGATCTAACTAAAAATACATGTTTGTATTAGGAATAATGCTCTGGCCTGAATGCTGATTCCTAGCAAGAAAGGAAAAGCGATATATCTTTTGTAGTCTGGGGTTTACTGAGCACAAGGGATGTGATCAGTAAGGCCTGAAGTCAGACTAACTGGTTTCAGCTGCTGACTGTAGAATTAATGATCTCCTTGTTTCCTTGGAGGGAGGCAGGGGAAAAATACCTGGTGAAAACCGACAAAATTACTACTTGTCTCTAAGAACTGTAGCTGAGAGAATTTTATTTGGATCTGGATTTCTTGTTTGTTTGTATATAAAAGAAATTGACTCGTTTGTCTGTAAAAGAGATTAACTTGTCCTCTTCCATTCCTGCTAAGAAGTAGCTCTGTTGGCATTTTTAGATAATTTAGGTTACAAATTAGGAATGCAATGAAAAGATTTTGAGAAATGGAAATGTGATCTTAAAACTTTCAAATTTTGTCAAAAAGAGATTACATCTCAATATTTTTCATATTTTTGAATTTATGGGAAATTATAATAATTTCTATAAATGATAAAAAATAAAATGCTAAAA
>VZTA01011004.1:121913-181095 GCA_013398855.1 Mohoua ochrocephala | reverse complement strand
CTGCTACATTATCATCAGCAGTAGCAAGACCCTCTTTCCCTGGACTACACTTCTATGCATTTATGACTCTATACATTATTTTTTCTCTTTCCATGCCTTCCTTGTCATCATTTTTTCCGTACAAAGTGAAACCTGGCTGATACCTGACATCTGGTGAAAATACTTCCTCACCCTTTTTTTTCAGCCTTTGTTATTGCATTTACTCTTCCTTAATATTTTAGTTATTTGTTTTTAAGTTGTTGGGTTTTGCTTTATTTTACCTGTGTCATTCTCAACTCTTGATATAAAGATCGATTTCAGGTTTTACTCGTTTTTTTTGTTTGTTTTGTTTTTCCTAGTTGTAAGAAGAACAAGTAATAAACCAGCCTTGCTGATAAATGTGTGATACTGACAAATGGCCAGTTTGGATCATGTAATCTAACTTTAATCTAAATTAGTTAATTATTAATTATAATAATTATTAATTAATTTATGAGTTAAGAGTAAACTTATTTACTCTGAGTTACTGCTGCTGCAATCATAATTTAATCTAAAGCAGTAAAAGCATGCAGGTAAGAGACCAATGTATTTGTGGCTAAAATCCATGCCACTATCACACTCTACACATCTCAGCAGACATTTGAAAAATAGACCCCACTTTTCTGGAGCTTTACAGGGCTTTGAAAATCCAAAGTGAGCAAAATCTTCTACACTTTTTTTCTGATGGCCAATGTATCTCACATAGAAAAGGCACATGCAAAAGACAAGTAATCCATTAGCCTCCTCTAGGTGAAGGGGAAACATGAGCAATTGTGCCAGTTTCCTGCCAGGTCTCCTGCCTCCACTGGTCATTTAGTCCTATAAACAGCATTATTTGTTCCCCACTCAGTGTAAATGTATATTTTTCCTATAACCATGGTAATATGAATCTGTGCTGGCCACAGGCAATGGGTGTTGGAACAACAACCTGTTACAGAGCCAGTGCTTTTTTTACAACAACTGTTAGAGCTGGAAGACTCTGGCTAACAGTTGTCCAGGAGTACCCTTTGGACTCAGGAAGAACAGCATCCGTGGTGACAGCAGAGTGCATGAGCTGCAACTGAACCTTGTGGATGGGCTTGACGAAGGCAACCCGAGCAAAGGTGGCTAATTTATGGCTCTGTGCTCCTAGGCCTAACCTTGTGTGTAAGGAAACAGGATGTGTTAATGGGCTTGGGCATTACTATGGTGATAAAGAAATGGATGTTACCACCGAGGTTGCACAATAGCAGAGACGTCTGGCTGCTGAGCAGGGCCTTTGCCAGCACTATTGAAATGGACACGTCCTGCAAAGCTTTTACAGTGTTTGCTTAGAATGAAAAGGTTTCTGGGCAGACCTATCCTGATGCAAAGTCTGGTCAAGTGAAAAACTGGTATTGCTTTCAGTAACTCTTGGCTCAAGATTTTTCACATCTTGCTGTCACCTACAAGCCTCCAATCAGAAAACCAACCGATAGTCTTGAGGACTTCTATGCTTATGATTTACAGCTGAAAATTGGTCTGTAGCATACTGTGGATATAGCTGGAAATACAATATGTTCACTCACAGTAGTCAACAGAGACCCACAACTGTCTGTCACCAGCTACAAGCTTAACAGGTCTTAATTCGGCTGATATCTCTGCATATTAGCTAGGAGTTCCTGTCCTCTCACAGCTTCAAGTTGCCACAAAACTCTTCATATAGATGCTTTACTTCTGCTGATGTCTTCCCCCCCTCATACCTCTCACTGAGTATCAGGGAAAGGCAAGTCTGGCCATAGGCTCTGGCCCACAGCTACCAACTTTGGCACAGTGTCAGAAAAGGTACTAAGTGGCTTAAGGAATGACACCTTTAGTTTGAATAGACTACGGTGCAACCCTCTTGAAAGCTGGTGGTGATGTTTCCATTAATTAATTTCAAAAGGAAGGAACAAAAGCTCTGTGAGCCAGCTCAGGTGGAGCTGCTTTCCAGACTAGTTGGTTAAGGAGCCTCTGGCCAAAAGCGTGCTGGGGTGGAACAGTTGCACCTTTTGTTATGGCTGTAACAGAGCTTGAATTACCTGGGTTTAATATGAAAGTCCTGAAAACTGCACTTAGAATAAGCTGAATTAGGTTAATCATAAGCACCAGTGATTTTCCATTGTTCTGTGAACAAGGAAAGCCGTTGGCTTGCAGTGACATCCATCATCATTAATTAATCAAAATCTAGACATGCTGAATTGTGTATCACGACTGACTTCCCAACAGCTGCTGAAAGTACTAGAAAATCCATTCACTGCCACACAATAGCTGCCTTGATAAATCACAAAACAGAAGATAGTGTTTCTTACCTTTCAAAAGGCTCAACACCAGGCTGAGCCACAGAGCGAGGAACACAGAGCGCCTCATTGCCACTTCTGTTGTTGCTGCTAAGCCTAAGAGAAAGTGCCTTTCTCTTCTGGCGTCAGCTCATTTAAGGTCCCAGCCACAGGTAAAGAGCTCAGCCCTGAGCTGACGTCACGGTGGCAAAGTGGCAAACGATAAATTCAAGGGGTGTTTTTCTTCCTTCTCGGGCTGGGAAGAGATTTCTGGACCTGCAGCGTTCTTCCTTTGAGTCATAAATACTTGAGATCTGTTGACACAAGGAAGTTACTGCTAAATAAGCTGACATGGGAACTGACGGTGCACCAGCTATCCCCTGCCAGCTTTCCATACCAACACCTTCCATGCAGATTAAATGGAGGGTGCAGTATAATCTGTTCTTAAAGGGGAAGAGGTGACCCCATCCCAAGGCGTGCTAATTGTGCACTTGGAAAAGAGTACCTGGGATCCACACGCTCACTTCCCTTGCAATAAATTACCGGTACAGATGAGCTTCATTTCTCAAACTCCAATTATTTTTTTTCTTATAAGCAAAATCTAATGCCAAAGCACTTCTTACCACTTAACAGGGTAAAAAGAACCAGAAAACACCTGCACCTTTGACATCAAAGAAACAGGACTGACAGTGACCATGGCTGTTTTGTTTGCTGCCCTCTTATGTGTGTTGTGGGCTCACTACAGCGGTGGGCCAAGAGGAGGAGGAGCAGGCAGGACAGCCAGCAGGTGTTTGTCTTTATCCGAGTGGCAGCCTTCCTTTCTTGAGAAGAAGCATATTCCTGCTGGGGAGACATTTGTAACCACGGATGGTCAGGCTGGAGCACAAAGCCTGCAGCAGATCTAGAAATGACAAAAAGCCCAGGAGGTTGTGAAGCAGGTAACACTGCTGTGATGCAGGGAAAATAGGTTGGAGACTGAGACTTTTTAACATTGCATACGAGGAAGCTTCTGAAAATGGCCAGTGAAAGATTAAGATGGGAAAAAAGGTCTCTGGGATAACCAAATCCTGCCCACAAAATCTCTTCTTTTTAGCTGCCTCCCTGTCCAAGTTCTCTAGCCTTCAGCTTTGTGCTCCAGTAAAATGCACTGCTTGAGATCAGCTGGGCCACAGTGATTTCCAGTTCCTCCTTTTCAGGCAAAGATGTAATTCCTCTCATTTTGAAGGTCTGAGTGACTCTGTATCCTGCCACAACTGCCAGTAAAGTCTTTCTCTGAAGTAAACACAGGTTATCCCATCATTATCAGACACAGACAAGAAGGATGAGCAACCCATCTGTGTATCCCCTGCAACTTCTAATGGCTATGGAGCTGGCCTCTTCTGGCAGACTCCACTGCCAGCAACACAGGCAGGTTATGAACACGCTTCTGAATGCCATGTAACAGCTCAGTGTGGTAAATGCCTCTCCCTTCATCTGTCTTTGTTTGATCTTCTGGTTTTAGAACAAAAAATGCAGTCTTGGGTAATCTCCTATATTGAGAGGGTGGCTCTCCTTGAATGAAGGAGGGTGAGAGAGACCAGAAGTATTATTCAAGTCATTCCTGAGCTTAGGGTTGTCTTAAACTTTTAACTTGCACTGAACCAGGAAACACTGCTGGCTTACAGACAGCAAAACTGGTTGTGTGCTTCTCTGCTGGCACAGGGAATGAACGGCCTTGTTCCTCTGCGAACCTGCTCAGGATGCTAAGCCGGAAATGTGGGGTGTTTTGCCTGTGTCTTCCTTTGTCCCTCCATCCCTGAAGCCCTTCCAGTGCAACCTGCTCCCCTCATCTACCCCTAGTCCTCACAGTGACCCCCTGGCAGTCCCACTCTCACTCTGTCTGCCCCTTCAGGCCATGCTGGATTCAGCTCCTGAACTGCTGCTGCTCCCTTCCATGCCCATTGTCCATCTCAGATCATTCAATTCCTCCAGGGCCCTCCTTACAACTGGTTTGCCATGGACCTGACAGAATAAGGGAAGGAAGTGCCTGGGAAATGTTTGTCCCCATTGCCCTGTGTCTCCCTGCTTGGCCGGTGTTCAGCCTCCACCTCAGGCCACCCTCCAGCTTCAGTGGACATCCAAAAACGAGTACCAAAGTCTTGTTAGAACAATGTATCTCAGTGCTGTGAGCCCCATATCCAGCAGGTGCTTCAGGTGGGAATGGGTGTGGAGAGGAGGACACACCTGGCTGTTGGAGGGTGTTTGGCAGAGCTGTATGTCACCCATCCGCTGGCAATGTCCATTCCCCAGACTTACACTCTTCAGTCTTCGTGATACACCTCGATGCTGCCTCAAGGTGCAGCTGGATTAACCCAGGTCTTAAAATCTCCCTGTCGGCTGTGAAGCAAGTGCATGGGACCGAAAGAACTCCTCAGGGCACTATTGAAAATGAGGGCCAGGTCTTCAGCAGGTGTAAATGGTGCAGCTCTGCTGACTAAACTAGAGACTACTGGTTGATTGTGCAGTCCTGCACATTAGAACTCTTCTCTACAGTGAATGCACCTCAGGAGCTGGTGTATTACCTGTATTTTTAAACTTTCCTTCCATTCCTACCTGGTTGTTTATGTTTATTAGATCACAGTTTTGGCAGTGCGAGTCCTTTGCAACGCAAAAGGCCCCAGTTTCTGCAGGAAATAATGCACTGAACAGACATACATCTTCACAGACCAGAACTTTTCACCTCTTCTTGCCCTTCCCTGTACATTTTGTGACACACTGGTGGTCACAACAGGCACTCTGCAGGAAGGAGGGTGACAGGCTCCATGTGCCCCATTGCTCGATGGTTTGTGGGGGAATTAGTTATAGAGATGTGGGGGTTTAGGAGAACAGACACAGAGAATTACCAAAATAGGAGAACTGAAACCAGTGAAATAGCAGCTCTGGTGCAATTACTAAGTCATTAAGCACACATTTAGACAATAAAAAGTTGACTGGTAGTCCAGACAGACTCACACAGCCACAGCGGTTGCGATGTCCTGCAAGGAACTACAGAGAAAACTTCCCTTGCAGAAATGACTCAGTAATTTTTCCAGAGGCTGTAAAATCGAACTGTTGTGTGTCAAAACTCAGATATGACAATCAAGAACACTGAAAAATTATTATGGAATAAAAAGTATGCTATATTTCGTAACAGTCACTGCTGTGTTGTCGATACTTGTTTACAGCAGGAAAAAGAAGTATCAAAGGTAAAGGGCCTTGTCTGTCTATTAGAAAGTGCATTGCGTAGCCTCATTATGTAAGTTGCATGTAATCAAGAGGCAATCATGCTGTCAGAAGACATATATTAAAGTAGGAAAAAGTGTCTTTTACAGCTCTTTATGTGCATCAGCTCAATACTTTTTTCCCGCTCATTTTTCAATCCTCTTCCTTACGAGACTCCTATACATTTTGCTATTTCATGTAAATTTGGTTTATCCACTATATATGACATATATAAGTAGAAATATTTGTTTTAATTAGCTGAAAGTTAAAAAAAAAAACTTAAAAAAGTCTAAATCAAAGATTTAGATATAGATACAGATTCACATATAATCAGGGGAAGCAGATGCTCTTTAATTTCTTTTCAGGTGGTTCCCAAGATGGTTGAGGGCACACACTAGGATGCATTCAGTGGTCTCGGAGGCACTGGTACGCAAATCTGAAGTGGGCAGGACTGTTAAATTATGTGCTTGTCCATAAGTCCAAAAATCTTTTACTTAGTCCCATGGAAATGTTGTGACCCCTCCTTTTACACTGTCAATTTCATTAAAAGATACCAACATCACTTAGAAAGTAGAATAACCTGAAATAATTGTGGTGAGGGATCTCTTACCATGGGCTGAGCTGCCCTCTGTGGATGCTTGTCTCCTTTCGTGGCTACTGGGGGAGCCAGATGGTGTGTTCAAACTGGCCACCTAACTTTTCACAGAACAGATGAATCCCACCTAAGTCCCATCTGATTGCTGTCACAGTTGTACTGCTCTGGAGCAATATAGGAAAAAATTGCCCCAAATGAACCCACCTGCCATTGCTCCAGCTGCTCTTCCACATCATGCCTCTTCTTAGCAGCCCGAGTTGAACTTGGTGCTTATCTGGATTCAAGGTGACCTCCTTCTTCCTTTGAGGAACACTCAGCTGTGTATTCTTCACTGGCCCTGGTGGCTTTTACTGGGACAGGACTGATCTCACTGTGGTCAGGTCCAGTCCTTTGCCCTTGCAAACAGCCCTGCTGCACCTGCCTCACCTGAGGTTTTCCTCCCCTCCAAGATACACTCACACACATAAATAAATAAACAACTTCACCAAATCCAGCAAAAATTAAACTGAGGAAAAATTAAAATTAGATTGAGTTGCTTGGTGCCATCAAGACAAATGTATCAGAACACAACTTGTATTTCAGCTGAGCGGAATTTTGTTTGGCACAACTACCAGAACATAACCCATTTCCTCTTTGCTTTTCAATTTAGTTATTTGATCAGGAAGCACCATCAGAAGAACAAAAGAACTGTGCCACTTCTTATTTTCTGGGTTAGATTTATAATAAGAATTAAAACCACCTAAAAATTGCATATGTTTCTCTTTACAGGCAAAACTAAAGACAATAAAAAAGCAGGGACATAGTAATATTCATTGTTTTATTGTATCTTTTTATAATACTGACTAGAACGCCAGATTTAATAATATTGGATGCAGGTATAAAAATAATCCAATCCTTAAAAATTATATTTTGCTACTACAGTACTGTATAATTAGTGGAGGCTGAAAATATGATACAACTTTAAATAATACTGGTTTGGAAAACATCCTCAGAACCCCAGAGACTTGGAAGCAAACATTCAGAGATAGAGGGAAGGAAATGGAGCAATGTCAAGAACATAAAGCAGGTTTACATTCAGGTTGTAAAGAAGCACAAACAAATGCTAAAAATTTACCTTTTAAAAGAGAGGTCGCAAAAGGTGAGCTTTACTACTGCAATTCTGAAAGCTGCTCAAATAAATCATTATGATTTTACACACTAAGTTTGACCTTCCGCTAGGAGAAAGTCCTGTAGAATTTAATGGGGTTTAAAGCAAATGACTAAGTTTAACATAACTTCCTTTAAGAAAGAAAGGTAGTAAGTATTTATCCTGTTGAGGTTTTTTTTTTTTTCCTTTAAAGCTAACCCATCCTAGCAGATTTTATTGGAGACTTTTTATGTCCAGTGAATTCTATTGCCGTATTCAAGAGAAGTGATCAGTGTTTACTGTATTCCACAGGACTTTTTCATACAGGATTTTGCAGGCCTGGGGGCTGCCTGTTGCAGTCATTAACCCGAGTAAGACTCCCATCCCTTCCAGCATTTCGCTGAAATAGAGACTGAGCGATTTAGCATTTGAATACCACTTTGGAGGAACATCAGGTACCCTCTCTAGGTGTTCCCTCAACAAGGATATTATGCAACACAGACCAGACACAGAGGAGACGTCATCCCACACATGACCTCACAGTGCTGAAGCCACTCTTCTGCAAAAGAAGTAAGCTTTTTTTTTTAATTTTGGTATTTCTTACCCCTTCATGGAGTTCTCTCCTGCTTTTCAGTTTCCACAGTTCAAGGGAATGAAGAATTAAATTCACATTGAAAAGGTCCCAAACTCCTACAAGCACATGGGACATACCCCTTCTGAAACTAGGAGATCTTGTTTCGTTTCTAAAGGGACAAGCAAGAGTGATCTGAAGAGCAGTTGTTGATATGTGTGACAGCAGGAAGCATCTCTGCATCCCTAGATATTACATGATAGGAAACAGGCTGGCTGACTAGTAAAACAACTACACAAAATTCACATTCATTCTCTTCCCAGGAAGCTGTTTCAGACCTTGAAGCTGTTTTGTTCATTCTCACATAATACAGGTCCTGCTACAGTAATAAGTATGCTTAAAAGAAAAAAAAAAAAAGATACAACACAGAAAGGCAGGAACAGTATCACAGAAATAGGCACACAGAGCCATGGGAAAGTATGTGCTACATGCTGGTGACCCTGGTGGTGGAGTAATTCAGGCCTAAAATAAACTTCATTACAGTCCATGGGAGAGTTACCCCAGCCACTGTAATGGATGCTGGATTACATCCTTTGTGTGTAAAGAGGAAAAAACATTAGTCAGCATAGGAAGAGAATTTAACTAAAATGCATCCGTTCTTGTTAATTTAAGGAAGAAAGCTAAAGATTACTATGAGGGAATGAAAAGTCCAGCTGGATTTGGAATGGATGTGGCCATTGACCAGCATCAGAGACAAGTCTCGGGAAAGCACCTGGCTTATCTGCAGCAGGGTCCAAACCCGCTCTGTGCACACTCAGGTCCCAGCGAACAACCTGTACAAGTATTGGCACAAACAGTTTCACAATGACAAATACCCCTCCCTAACTGCGATTTATTGCTATTTTTAAAGCCTTTTACTACCCTTCTGTGTGGAGGCAGATAACTTTCACAAGGGAGTTCACCAGCAGTAACTCCATATGTGACTGTGCCAGTGGGTCTTACGGGAAATGTCACAAGAGCAATGAGATTCATTGCTGCTATAAAACCTAACGCTTTCAATGTAGGGGAAAAGGGCATCAACCTGGCCTGCTTTTTCCACTTGTAGCCCAATTCAGTGCTGTGAGGTTTCAACAGTGTGAAAAAACGACCCTGATTTTCCCAGGGCAGCTGGAAGGACTGGCCAGGGCGAGCAGCAGGACACAGGAAGACTGGATGTTCAAGCTGCCTTTTGAAAAATCCCTCAAATCTGTCTTTTGCTGATCAGTTCACTGGAACTGCCTCTCCTATGCTGACTGTCAGGGGTATTTTTGTGGGTAAGGGGTTTTGTCAGTGTAATTGGCAGAGTACCATAGCAGCAAACACATGCCTCTCACAACTTTTCCTGTCAAGCAACAGAACTAGCACATTTTCTCCAAATTTAATTAAAAATACACCCACACAACTGCCCATGGGCCCTTGCTGACTGCTCCCCTCACTTTCCACAGAAGCCAGGAGCAGTAGCAGATTTATGAGCAGTGTTGGTGTAGTTTTTCTTCCTTTCCCCACATCTGGCCGAACCACTTGCGTCCTCCAGACCAAAAACATGCCACTTCCCTCTTATCCTCTTGGATAGTGGAGAGCGATTCCCCTCGGGAAAAACATCCAGTGTGCTCAAAAATTTTAATTTGGGGTAGCTAGAAGTAATCTAACAGAGAGATGAGAAATAAGCTGCATGTATTTAGACATCCTACAGGGAGTTAGGTAGTGAACAGAGAAGCATCTGATTTTGAAAGTGGGCTTGAGGGCAAATAGAGACCCTTTTTATACCCAAGAGGAGTAACAAGCCCCACTGCACTGCCAGAGGGTGCTTTGTTTATGGCAGACACAGAGAGGATCCTGGTGGCAGCTGTACACAGAGACAACCTGCACTGAAACCAGCCACATCCCTGCTGTGGCTGGGCGAGCCTGCGCTGCTGGGGTGAGGCAGCGAACACTTGCAGTAAAATAACCGTCACAAATTGTGACACGGCACAGCGCACTGCCCCCACCCCTCCCGTCCTGGTGGAGCTGGGAGCGGGTGGCGCAGGGCTGAAGACAGAAGCACTGCAGCACAGGTTGCAGCTGGGCTGGTGGAGAGCCAGGGGCTGAATCACCCCAGGCTGCCTCTGTCACGTTCACAAAAGCTTCCTGAATCACTGTGGGGGAAAGCACCTGCACTTATCTGGGTGCTGACTCCTCCTGCCTCAACCCTCTCTTGCCTGCTGAGGAGGGCCTCCTAGGACACCCAGAGAAGGTGTGGCAGGTCAGGAGAGACCCTTTTCCTCCTCCTCCTGTGGACTCGGCATTGGCTCTGTGACTCCTTTCTCACCCAGGCTAAATAGAAGGTCAGGCTGCAATGGATAAACCCTCATAAGAAATGCCCCAATGTTTTCCTCCTATGGCAGAGAGAAAATTTCAGTGCAATAACACTCTCTGTTTCAGAAGAGTCCAAGTTTTGCAGTCCTCACTCAGAAAAATCTTGCTGGATTTATTGAGACTCCTTCTCCCCAGATAACACTTTAAGAAGAATTTGAAGACTGTTAAGATATTAAAATTAATTATTCTCAATTAGAAATAGTCCTAGCTCAATTCCACTCAAATCCCTTGCAATTTGCAATGTGCTGGGAGATACAGGCCAGAAGTGTTCATATACTCTTTGTGCAGAAGGACTGATCTGCAGTTGTGAGTTGGTATGTCATACTTTGTCCTTTGTACTTGACAGGCAGAGGTTCATCTCCTAGTGTTTGAACCAACCAATCAGTTAAACATCTTTGCCAATAAGCATAGGTCTAAATGCTTCCCTATCTGAGGAACTGCTGGCACACGATCACACTGTAGGATTGTCATCATTGCCGGGACACCTTTATCACAGGCTGCTTTATCAAAAAGGGGAAAAGTCCAGTGCTTGTCTACAGGCTTTGGATTTAGATTTAGCACGAATTGCAGCTTCCTCTTTTCTTTTGTAGCAAAGACACAACTCTGCTCCATACCACGGGAAAGGCAGTCCTTTCTGTCCTGGGCACTCTCAAAAACAGAGGCGACTCACCCACGTAGAAACGACCCTGCCAACCTCCTGTCTGAAGGATCCCACAGCACAGCAAATTCCTTAATTCTCACCAGCCAACGAATCCTGTTCAATTAAGAGATCAGCTGCTCACGAAAGGGAGAAGAACATCATTCATGGACTGCAAACTCTGATCACTGTGGCAGGGAACAGCTAATTCTTGTGCTTTACCTGTTATAATGTTTTGGATACTGTAAGTAGAGCTTTCCTTTTCCTTAGGCAGCTGTACTTCCCATAAGCATCCATTCCTTTCCCCCTACGGCTGAGATCAGCTGTGTACTACCAGCTGCAAGGCTGATTATGGATCAGACAGGCATGAAGTTGCATGCATTGTCACCAAAAGTTCATGTAAGCACAAAGGATACTGCCCCAGGCATCCACAAAGCTCTGTTTTTCTGCAAGCCCACACTGCTGCTTCTACATAGTAGACAAGAGATGAGGCTTAAAAAAGACACTGTTTGTGTGCTGTGGCTGGTGCACCAAACTGTGTCTTCTCAAGCACATCTGTGGCGCCTTTCCTGTCTTGAAATTTTGAGAAAGCAGAAGCAACTGTAAGCACGGACCAGAAGCCTCTAAGCCAACACAGCTAATAATTGCCTGTTGCTATCTCCCTTTCCTCTAGGTACCTGTTCCTGACCTTTGATAGGGAACACAACAGCCTTTGCAACGCTGGGAAAGGATCTGGGAACTCACACCAAATGTAGGATGCAAGTACCTGCTCCCTGACGGAGGGCTCCTCATCACCCCAGGTTGGCCTCCAGTGAGCAGCCACACAACGCATGAGCATCCAAACTGCTGCTCCTGTTTAGGGTTAGGCACTTTGGGGATGCACCCAGTGATCCTCAGTGCTTCAGCGAGCTGAGCTACCTAATGAACTCACTTGTAGGCACTGTGTCTTTTAAAGCATGGTGGGGGAGAAGGGAATATCAGCTTATGTACACACTGCAGATATGGTGGGTTAGTGACTAAGGAATTGTGCTGTTTGTTATTCTCATACAAGCAGCCACCTTGAATTAAAAGCACAGTCACATTCAAGAGGAGAAACTGCATCTGGACCTTGTATCTAAACAGGGTTTCAGATTAACAGTGCAGTAAAGATAAGTGGTAAATACATTTCATTATATTTCCCGCAGGAGTCGGGGCAATCCCAAGCGCAATTACAGGCTGTTGGAGAATAGAAAGTAGCCCTGAGGAGAAGGACTTGGGGTGTTGGTTGATGAGAAGCTCAACATGACCCAGTAATGTGCTCTCACAGCCCAGAAAGCCAATTGTGTCCTGGGCTGCACCAGAACCAGTGTGGGGAGGGGATTCTCTCCCTCTACTCTGCTCTCCTGAGACCCCACCTGCAGTGCTGTGTTCAGCTCTGAGGGGGCCCAACAGAAGGAGAAATGAGTCCAGAGGAGGCCACAAAGATGGTCAGAGGCTGGAGCACCCGTCCTGTGAAGACAGTCTGAGAAAGCTGGGGCTGTTCAGCCTGGACAAGAATAGGCTCCAGGGAGACCTTAGAGCACTTTCCAGTAACTAAAGGAGGCCTATAGGATATCTGGACTTTTCACAAGGGCACGTAGGGATAGGACAAGGGGAAATGATTTTAAAGCGAAGAAGGTAGATTTAGGTTAGTTATAAGGAAGAAATTATTCATTATGAGAGTGGTGAGGCACTGAAACAGATTGCCCAGAGAAGTTACCCAATCCCTGCAAGTGTTCAAAGCCAGCCTGGACGGGGCTTTGAGCAACCTGGTCTAGTGGAAGGTGTCCCCGCTTATGGCAGAGGGGTTGGAACAAGATAATCTGTAAGATCCCTTCCAACCTAACCCTTTCTAGGGTTCTGTGATTAGTAAATCTCTTTCAACACCCAGTTTAGGTCAGAATACAGTCCATGAGTTTCCATCTGATCCTTGGTGGGAAATGCAATAACTTACGTTCTTCAGCTTCTGCTAATACGAACGAACACACCTGGGTGAGGAAACCTGCCTGGTCTGAATCACTCGAAACCAGGATGGAAGAAAGAAAAACACTTCAACATAAGTGATCTTTGCTATGCTAGGATTGCAAGCATCATGTTTTTCTCTTCCTTAAATGCAACTGACTGCAGTGAGTCCTCATTTTGCAATGCACTGAAAGCCTCCACAGCTCCTATAGAGCTCTAGGTGGACTGTGAAGGTTTGAAAACACGATGTTCCACCTTCAGTGCCCAGAATTCAGGTTCCTCGGCCCAGCCAAGGCTACAGCATTATTGCTCCTTCATAGATTCCTCATAAAGAGCATTCTGAATTCACAGCTCATCTTTTTCTTCCCTGTGATTAATTATTTAATATCGTATTGCTGTTTCTACAGGCATTTAAATCCTTGCAGGGAAACAGAGCCCCAAAGGATCCCATATGGAAGCACCATGATGGCGTGTAGTGGCATCACTTCTGGACAACATTGGTTGACAAAACAACAACATTCCCCATATACAGAAGGTTTTCAAAGCAGCACATCAGAACAGCTGTGCCTTTTTTCAGTTGAAATTGCAGTGGTGTGACTAACCTTCCCGCTCTCCTTGCAGACAATCAACCCATGAATTCAGCCAATATCGCCAGACACTGGGCTTCAACAAGGACGTCTCCAGACATCTGGAGAACTTTTACCAGTAAGAAGGTGAGGGCCAGAAGACAAGCCAGCTTCCCTGTCGTGCACGGAGCAGACAGCAGTGCAGGGGTGTGAAAGGGAGTGGACAAACTTGCCCTACCACAAGCAGTTGCACAGTGAATCTTTGCAGGAAGGCTGGCTAGGAAGACAAGCAGAGTCAACAGCGAGCGAGATCTGTAAACAAGACACTCCCTAGTGGTATTCAATGCAGAGTGCTGGGCACAGTTCATCTGCCTGTACTGATCCATGCTTGCTGTGTGGCGTGAAGAACAAATACGAAGTACATGTGTCAGCTTCCCTCTGGGTCTTTTAGTGACGTGCTTCTTGAGCCATTCCCTCCTCTTCCTCCTCCTCTCTGATGCTCAGCAACTGTGACCGTCCCTCAGGGCAGCAATGCTCAGCATGAAGTTCAAAGTCCTTCCTATTAAATGGGAAGAGTAAGGTTGATGTGGCCTGAACTACCCAGGAGACAGATTGCACCTGGGGATTAAGGGCCACACAACTGTGTCAATCTTCCACTCCCTCCCCACTCTCTGCTAAAAATAGTCTCTTCTTCTGGTTTCGTCACTAATGAAGGACGGATTGTATTGTCCAGGGTAGATGCATGAATGTCGAGATCCAGGCAAACCAGTGTAGGGAGGATAAAGTCCATTTCTTTCCAGTTCAGGATTTCTCAGTCCAGTCGGCTGTATTAGCAAAAAAAATTAAATAAAAAGGGTCTTATTCTCACACTCAAATCCTCCTTCAGGCACAGCCTTACCACATTTCCTTGCTGTTAGTTCAGTAGCTAGAAGGAACAACGTGATATCTAATGATCCCTGTAATCTAGAATGATTTTTGCTGTATTGCCTGAAGGGATTATTATGATGAAACCTAATTTCGACATCTGGCCAACGAACAGACTTGAAGTTCACCTGACTCTACCAAGTGCAGTCTAAGAACACAGTTAATTTTTAATTAAAAAAAAAAAGTCTACTGCTGAGCTCAAGTATTGAAACAACTCCCATGAAAAGGATATCGTCCCACAGCCATCCTCAAAGGAAACAATTCTAGAACATCAGAGTTTGTCTCCTGCTTTGAGTATTACCTGGGAACACTTCTCTCCCCATTTACCATAGGTACCTCCTCTCCCAACACAGGCCCTTGAATTATATGTCAAATAGAAAACAATCTGACCTTCCTTTCTCTTCCCTTCTTGTAACTAAGTAAATCTCCTGGGGACACTGGATGGAGGAACATTGACGTCTAAGATCAAGACTGTACAATCCTTTCACCCAGTGAATAACGTGAAGCCACTTGGTCTGATCTGTTACAGAGCAGATCCATGCAAAGGCCTCATCACCTACTGCTTGCTAAAAAGTTTCCCTTTCTAGTTCCCAGCACAATAAGAGTCTTAAAAAAATTTAGGAAATGCATTTTCATTTTCAAATCTCTCATTCTTAGTGGAAGCATGAAGGAGGATTATTCGACTGCATGCTGTGCAATCCAGTAAATTTGCTTACTGGAAAACTTAAAATATAATCCAGGAAAATAGTAATGCTCTCTGTTCTCTGCTCTGGAAAGCAAGGAGTCCAGAATGTGTGATTTGGGCGAAATCCTGCAACCTTCACTCACATGAGTAACCCACACACACCTTAAGTACATGTTGCTGAAAATGAGTGACAGATGATACAGCAGCACCACAGCTCTGGATACAGACATTAGCAGCTGGTACCAACCATGACAAAGTCTTGTGCTTGTGTCTTTCTGTGCTCTACACAGCCTATCACTCCTTATTCCCTCAGAGCTGAAGGGATGCTCCTTATGTACCCTGGAGAGGGAAGGAATGGAAGAAAAGAGGGGTCCTCAGTGACCAGCATCTTCCTATTTCGGGACGAAGTTCCCCAGACAGAGGTTTCAACCTTCCACTTCATCAGTGAGGGTGGACAGGAGAAAACCATCTACAGGGAACCCTAGCAGTCTGTCCAGAAACTTTAACTGTCCATCTCTACTCTAGGATTGGGCTTTTTGGGCATTTTTACCAAAATATTCCTAGACATTTCCTAAGCATTCTCCCTAGTGACATCTCTGTGATATTCACCGCGGGTAATAGCTAGAGCCCATAGGGCTCCTGAGGCCTTGCTGCCTGTGGAAGACATTTGCTTTGCCCTTTTATCTTGCAGGAAAGGGATCTGCGCTTCCATAAATAAAGGAATATCTCTTTCCTGTATGAGGCACAAAGGGTTAAAAGTTAAGCTATGGATAGATACCGAATAATACACATCTGTCATCTGCAACAGGTTCTTGGTGCTTCCATTCTCCTGCATCTCGATGGTCTCTCTGCCCCACTCCTGTGCCCGGGGATTCTTCGGGTATTCAGCATAGGGTGACATCTGGAAATCCCCACTCTTGAAAATCAGTTTACTGATGTCATTTTTATTCTTCCTGTTTATAAAAGAATGAGGGAAAGTGAAAACTTACAACTTATCCTGCTATCTTGTATACACTTCTGACACGATCTCAGGAGAGATCATTACTTTTATGAATCTTGACTGGGAATAAAGATCACCTCAGAAGGACTATAGCCCAATATTCTGCTCTGAAGCCAAGTCAGATACAAAATCAGATCTTGCAACTCAGGGCATTATCTGGTGGGATTTGAAATCTCCATTGATAGAGATGGCAACCACCCTGAGCAACCTACTCCACTGCCTTCCTGTTCTCTTGGTGACAGAATTTTTCCCTACATTCAGTTTGAACCCCTCCTGTTCCAGCTTGCTCCGGCTATGCCCCTTGTCTCTTAAAAACATGTGTGTTCATCTAAGTCAATGAAAAACTCATGGAAATTGAGGGGAAAAAAGTATAGGAGTCCCCATGCTATTAATTATAGCACTTGTAGGCACTCTGTTAATTCCTAAGAAGGAAGACCTGCAAGGAGCTGGCCCGAGTGACACGAAATGTCCCTCCAGGACTATAATGTTGTATGAGTGGACTTTGGTGACATTTCCAGTTCAAAGCAGAATATCCTCCAGGAAGTCACATAAGCTGCCCAAAGGCCAGGACTCATGAGAAGATCAGTCCATCCCTGTGGAGATCTGCAGTGTGGGGCCTGGAGTCACACTGGCCACCTTATCTCCCGGCTGGGGTTTGCTGGCATCCCCCCGGCTCAAAATACGGGATAACAGGGACACACCACTGTGCCCACCAAACCACTGCCACGTCTATATTACTGATAAATCCAGTTGCCAGCTTTATCAGAGAGCTTTGAAATCCTGGATTTGGGGACTGGAATGGTGGGGAGAGGGTGTTACTGCAAGGCATCCCTTTTCAGGTTACATAAATCACAAAACAGTTTCCTAGGCAAACACATCTTGTCCAAAGCCACCTACTGGTATGGGAGCTAGGGATGAATGTGTGTGTGTATGTGTGTGTGTGTGTGTGTGTGTGTGTGTCCAAGAGGGAGAGGCACACTGACTGAGAGCACCTGCAGGACTTGTCCGTAAAGGTAATTGAAAATAGCCTTAAATACACTCAAACGCCACTTGAGCAATGGCAAGTAACCTCTCCTGTTGCCTAAACTTCTCCTTTCTGCTTAGCTTGCTCTTTTGGAGTCTGCTTCCTGGCTTCAGAGCCTTAGAGCTCTGCATGGGAAGGGCTCCTTTGCCTCTCCATCCTTAGAGGACATGATTCCCAGGCGTATCTTTAAGAGACACCCAATTCAGTTGTTAAGCCTGGCTGCTGGGGGGGGAAAAAAAGATATGCCCGAAATGAAAGCAGAATGTGATACTTCAGTATCTCTGATTAACCCACTTGCTTAGCTTATGTTTTCACCTCAGCTTTGATCCTTAGCTATGTTTTAGTCCTTCAGAGTTCATAGGTGGAGCTCTGAGTGTGGTGTAGCCCACTGGGAGGATACCCTGGATGAGCCAGCCCTGGCAGGGGTACGTACCGGCAGCAGGTGACAATCAGCGCTATGCCCATCATCAGCAGCAGTCCCCCTCCTGCGGCTGCAATCACCACCGTGATGAGCTGATACGCTACAGACGGGAGAGACAGAGACTCAGAAACAGCGGTGTGGTTTTAAACCCCACTGTAACACATCCACAGGCCCCATGCAAAGGGATTAACTGTTTATTTCCCAGCTTCCCCCCACCCCCCCCGCTCTGTAAGCAATATTGCCTTAAATTTTCAAGTGAAATAGAAACAAGTTCTTGTTTCCCTAAGGAACAGATTCCCTTCGCTGATAGATCAGAATGATTCAAATGGTATTTCATGGATTCACCTTCAAATATCTTGCTTCCAGAGTGCCCACTATATGTGCTATCCTGACAGACTACATAGGGAAAGGAGATGATCTTTCCTTAGGAGATAGCATTAAGTCAATTTTGTCAAAGAAGGTCTACAAAATGACTTGCAACAGGAAAGGAAGAAACAAAAACCACCGACAGAAGTAGCGTGTACCTACTGCCTTTTAGACACAATCACTTGCAATTACTTGTTTCAAATGTCCCATTTCTGACACTGTGGAAAATAAAAGAAATGAAATTTGATACTCACGGTTTCCACAGTTGAATCCACCCAAGCCAAAGGGGCAGCTGGGAACAGAGAACAACAGGGAGTTTCAGCGGCTCAGTTGTGCCGACAGGTCACCAGAGCAAGGATGGTGGGGTAGGAGGAGGGCAGAACAGTCACCATACCTCACACAGGTCTCGTTTTCCAGCTTATATCCATCTTCACAGGCTGAAAGCAGAGAGAAGGGCCGTGAGCACCGCGTAGTGGAGCCGGGAGGGATTTCCCACCGCCGCTTCCCACGGCAGCCTCACCTCCGCCACCCCAGGGCCCGACCGCACCGCGGCTGCACGGCGGGAATGCGATGCGCTCCGATGGGATGCTGGATGTCCTCTGGTTCAGGCAAAACATTGTGCACTTAAATTCACCTCCCGCTGGCTTTAATGGAGCCATTTCAGAGCTTCCAGGCAGAGCAAGCCCGGAGCCTGGCACAGGGAGGGCTGCTGGCAATGTAATTCCCAGCAGAGCTTCTTCTTGCCCGTATGAAAACTCACTGCACGTTTGCACTGCTTCACACGAAACAGCAATGTAAAAAATCTGCAAGTGCCTCCAGTTTTCATTTTGAAAGCCCATTTGAACTATGCTACTTTAGCATTGGTGCATGTTATTAATCACTTTTAAATGTTAGCATTGCAACAAGATGTTATGCAAACACAGTCAGGGTAACCCAAAGTGGTATGCTAATGTTTTTTTCTCGTGTCACCTTCTTTTCTGATCTTTCAAATTTGCAGCTAAATCAGATTTTGAGACATCATATTTTACTATACAATAGAAATTGAATTTATTAGGTCTAAATAATTCAGAAAACTGCTATGTGCAAAATGTTGGTGAAAAACTGAAACCGTCACTTCAAAATAAAATAATTTCCGTGCTTATGGACAGCTATCCTAAATTATCTGAGGAAATTATACCACCCTTCTGATGAACAGCAAAGGGGATGATACATTGGACACACAATTATAAGGTTCAAATTACTGATAAGATCTCTGCTTTTCTCAGCAACAGCCCCACCAGAGCTCTTGCAGATCTGCTGCCCTTTGCAGAGGCAGCGAAGGTGGTCACTCAAAGACCTGGGCAGGAGGGACACAGACAGAGCCACTTTGGGCAGAGGGACAAGCCAGGGCCAGCACAGGCAGCAGCCCTTGAGGGTCTGCAAGACATCACCCGAGAGTCTGGGAAACCCCTGTAGCACATTCCACAGGGAACTGTTAAATGAAAACAAAAATGCTCACGGATTTTTTCCCCCCTCAAACACTATGTGCTGTCACAGAATTTCCATGAATTTAATTCCAGTTTCAAATCAAATAGTTGGACTGGAACTACATCTTAGAGAAACACCCAAGACTGATTTTAATATTTTCAGTGACAGACAATCAACCACAGCCCTGGGTCAGATGCTCACAAAGTTAATTTTCCTCAGCCATTAAAAACATTCACCTTCTTTCTGGTCTGAACTACCCCAGTGTCAAATTCCAGACTTTGGACGTTTGCTTATTAGATTGGAAAACGTTATGTGATCAGGTTTCTCCTCACCACCACCAAATCACTCCTTTATCTTTAATAAAGCCAAGGCCACTGAGATCTTTCAGTCTCCCTAATTATTGCAGCTTTTTTCTGAGCGCTCACAGGTTCTCTCTGACCCTTTTGATTTCTGGTTCCCAGAAATAGATGTTGCAAGCCCAGGGATAACAAAATTTCCCGTCTTCTGCCTGCCTCACATCCTCAGGATGTGTGGACACAGAAGAGTGCTGCACTCAGATCACTTCTGTGCCTGTAGACACAGACTTGCCATAGCAACTGGCACCAACGATGATGGTGGGGGCTGAAGTCCACGATACCTGGCCTTGCACACCTTTCTCTGCCCTGTATAGCCCCACTACTCCTTCAGCACCTCCCTCGCTCCATTTATTTTGCCAGAGCTGGGGATCAGGAGGGTGAAGCTCATTACACAGCCCCGCCGCTGCACCTCACCGTGATGCTTTTTGTACTGGGTATATTTTTCTCCCTCTAAGATGATTTTTTTGAAGGAAAGGAAGAGACCAGAGGTAACTGTGAAAGAGCTAAGAGCCTCAGTCAACAAACAGCCAGGGCAAGGATAGTAAATCCCAAAGGAGCCTTGCCTGGCTCATTCATCTCACTGAGGCATTAGCAAAAGGAAACTGGATGGGTTGCTCCTTTCACTTGCTTACAAAAGCAGACTGAAAACATCACGGAGTGAGTGTTCTACCAGAGTGAACCACAGGATCAGGCAGTAACCAAAAGTGCAGTGGAAGGGAGGGAGGCATCCCCTCACAGCTCACCAGAGCTGCCCTCCCCGATGAGCACAGCAGTCCTGTGTGTGCCAGCCCCAGTCCCAGCTCCAGCCCAGCACCTGCATGTTGGGAAGGCCTGCAGGAGCAGGCAGGCAGGTGCTGGAGCCCACCCTAAGCTCAGCCCTCGCCCAATAATGTGTGTGGGCACATACACCTTGAGCAGCTTCAGAGCTTGAGCTGTGCCATGGGCAGGAGCAGCCCTGGGACCTCGCTGGCGCACAGCTCTCAGGTCAGGAGGATATAGGAGCAGTAAAGAGGAAAAGCAAGATCCTGAATATGCATTTCTCTGCCTTACTTAAAAACTTGGTGCTTATGTATTTTCCTCTCCTCAACGTGTCTTTTCCTGCCACTTTGCTTTCTCCTTTGGCATCTTTCCTGCTCCTTTGAACACATTCCCAGGAGAGCTCTCACTGTCACACTCACTTGGCAGGATTTCAAACACAAGCAGGGAACAGAGGAAAGGCCTAAGTGTCAGGGGCCAAGCAAAGCTATCAAGTTGTGCTCTTCAACCTAGGACTTCTTTGCCTTTGCCTTCCCAAAAGACACTCAGGGGTCTCTTTGGAAACCTGCTTTGCTGCTCCCTGCTTCATTCCAGAAACACTCTGTACTAGTAAAAATAGCATGCCCTTGAAAAGCTGGCACATTGGGTTTGTTGCTCTGTTACTGAAATAGCCCTGAAGATACTGAGAAGTCTGAAAATCAGCAGCAACCCAGAGACACTGAACTGCACAGCAAGAGGTACCACGGCCAACATGTTGGAAGTCCCGTGGCTCAGAGACCCGACCCTTCCCCGGTCCATGCTTTTCCAAGCATGTCCCTGAGGACAGATGCTACAAGGAGGACAGAACAACCCCTGTGGGTCAGGGCAGCCAATTCTCCCAGCCTTCCCACGGGGGAGACCGGACAGGGCAGCACAATAGCCATTTCCCTCTTTGCAAATACTATAATTGGAGCTACTATAACACATTTTCGCAACCCACAATGAGGGTCGGATGCTCACGAGACCTCGGTTCCTGTTTAGGCACTGAAAGGGCAGAGATTTTCAAAGAGGCTGGTATATTGTACGCTATATTTATCAGCAAAATAGCCCTAAATATCAAATGGGAACCATAGCTTGGCTTTTGGCAAAGCCTTTAAAAATCCCAACCACCTGGCTTGCCCAGATGGGCACAAGTGATAATGAAAATCTAGTACCTTGTCAGAGAGCGGCACCGTGCAGTCAGTGCTGCCCTCATGCCTCTGCACCACAGCCTAAATCCCACATCAACCCTATCCCTCAGATACTCTCCATCTGATCAATAAGATGTTGTTTCCTACTGACAGCAGTGAGATGAAGGTGCAATTGAGGCCTCACTGCTTGCAGATAAGGTTTTTATATTTCCCACAGCAAACAAGTTTCGTAAGTATGGAGTAATCACTTGTACAAGATCTTAGATCTCTTAGCCCTCTGCAACCATCACATCCAAGTGCCTCACAGCCTTTCAGGTATTTATCTTCACTGCTTGGCAAGAGCCATGAACAAGACAAATGGAGTAACTTTCCCTGGGTCCCCACTTGTCCATGATGGAACAAGAACTGGGTAAAAAACCCTCCAAGTTTCAGCTCAGCTCCTGGCTCACTACATGAGCCCCTCTGACTCTCTAGGGTTGGTGGAGATGCTCAGTATTTCCCAAAAGAAACCTTACCTCCAACATACAAGGTGAGGGGAAGGAAGGAAAACACAAAGGGAAAGGTTTTGTCACAAAGGAGCCACAGAGTGAAGGAGAGGCAGGACCACGACCTGGCTTGCAGAGATGCCCATCTCTGAGCTGTCCCTCCCAGAGTCTGTAGCACATGAGTTATTTCCAGGCACATTTTTCTCACTCTCAGATTTGGAACCGACAAAACATCTCCTCCTATTTCAAGAGCAACCCAGCAGGCAGTGCCAGAAGCAATACATAACCACCACTGCAATTGTTGCTGATATGTCATCAGAAAACTGCATTTCTTAAGAAGCCCTACAGCAACCACAAACTGGGGAATGGACACCCTGATCCTACAGAAGTCATTTGAACACTGGCATGCAAAGACTTTGTTTAAAATGCAGCAAAACCATATTTGTTGATCTCAGGAATAGCTAAAAAATAATGCAATCTTGAAGCTTAAAATTTCTATTTGGAACCCAGCTGAAAAATAAATTCATAATCATTTCAGATACAAATTTTTCAAATACTGATGATGTATTAATATAAGCTTGTGAGTTTAAAGCACTTCCCCTGAGTTCACTGAGAGTTCAGACAAAATCAAAACAGGCAGAGACACACGTCATCTCTGCTCTGTGCCACTGAACTGGAGCCCAAAGCAGCCAGGCCCCCTTCTCCCTCTCCTCGATCACTGTGACTCACAGCATGCTCCAGAAAGAGATAATATTATTCCTAGAGAGAGGCTGTATCTTCAGCGTCTGCTGAAAAGCCCCCTAACCTAATAAAAGAAACTTGAGCTGCTAATGTTTATTCATAATATTGAGGGTTTTGCATGCACAGCACTACATACACACACTCGTTTCCACTGCAACAAACACTTTAAGGAAAATTCAGGCAAAACACACCCCATAAAGAGCAATACCTCTGCAGGAGTGGTCCATCTTGTTGTATTTGAAGTACCCACTTTTGCACTGGCAGAGCGCGACTCCATCAAAGTCGGTGCATTCTGAAGTTTCCTTGTCACATTCAGGGTCTTTCTGTCTGCACAGGCTGCCAACTGTTGGATTGGAAAGAGGTGGCCAACATCAGCACGGTTCTCTCTGAACCCACCATCACGCACATTTGCTTTCCCCGGGCTTCCCATTCAGCTGATGTGCTGCTTTAATCTCTTTTCTTTTTCTTTTCAGTAATATTTGTTCCATTGGGAGAGAGTCAACATTACCCTCTGTCACCATTTCTTGTGTACCTACCATCCCTCGTGCAGGCAAATAGAGGGGGTGAATAATAAATGTTTCACTTCGGAAGCAGAAGGGGAAATGAAAAAGAGAAATTTGGTTTGGCTCAAGCTCAAACACATTCATCCCATGACACAGTTCAACAAATCAATTTTTAAGTTTATATCAAGCGAAACATTTTGCTCAGACCAAACCAATTCTTTCGCATTTCAGTATCAAGCACTGGGTTTTTTCATTTTTCGAACAAAAAATTTGTACTTTCATTTTCATTACTTTGAAGCAGTGTTTTAATTTAGAAAGTCAGACTTGTTACAATGAGCATTCAGCAAAACTGTGGATAAATGATGGAAACTGTGACATCAAATTTACATTTTTTACTGGGAGGTCAGACTAAATGGAATGAATAAATATTAGTGAGAAATAGGGTTTTATGGAAAATATGTCACTCATTTAGCACTCTCCTTTTATAAACCTCTCCTTGCTAGATCAATTTTTTTTTTTTATCTGACATATTTTCTTTTTGGTACTTACACAACAATATAATTTGTTTCTTATTCTGCTTATTTCAAGTTAGAAGTTGACTTTACAGAAGCATTGAATCAGAGGTAATGGATAGGTATGATCTGAGCAGGTTTACCCAAATAATTTAATGCAATCCATGGGCTGAGTGTGGCTTTAAAACACAGCACATTGCAATAAAGAACACACAAAACTTCTCATCTGCATGTTTACTTTGCCAAAATGATACCGGGGTTTCCCATTAAACCTGAGCTAAGCTTTGCCACCCTTCATCCTCCTCAAGGCCAAACCTTAAAGCCTTGAACCCAAAAGTCACGAGACTCCACGTGCAGCAGTTTCCTTGCAGGAAACTCTTTCAAGGATCCTCTCACAGCTAAATCTCCTCTGTCGCTCCCTCAGGAAGCGAGAACTGGGAGATTCCAGGGCACAGCATCAGAGTCCACCTGGAGAAGGTCATGCACAACCCTGGTGTCCTTCTCCACATCTTTCTGTGCTGTATCCACATTCCCCTCTAGCAGACAGAGGATTCAGTACAGAAATCGAAAGGTCTTAATCGTGAACCATTTTACAGCCTGCAACAGTGCAATTGGGCAGGCAGGAGAGCAGAGCTCACCGTGCAGCTTCCAGCAGCTCTAATCGAGTTCACTGGCAGGGTTTTGTCTCTTGGCTTTCACACCACTTCCCTGGCTCCCGGCCGTGTGTGTGGAATTAGGACTTAGGGTTTTTTGATCTGGCTGGGCCCGGTGTCACATCCCAGAGATGAAAGGCTGCCCTACAATGCCTCTAATCCTGTGCTGCGCAATATTTTCACAGAGAGGCAGATTTCTCACACATGTAGCAAAGATAAGGGTGGGTATCTGCATCCCTTTTGTACTGAGAGGTTCTTAAGAGGACTCCCATTTAAGTAAGATAAAAAGATTCAGAGGGATTTTTCCGAATGGCAAAACGTTCTCCCCCTGTTATAAAAGGAGCCAAAGAAAACATCCCTTTTCCCTTTCCCCTCCTGCCACAGTCCCTTCAGATGCTATTTACCTCTGTGGAGTGATTTCAGGTTGGAGATGAACTGGCAGGCTTCAGTGGGGGATTTGCAAGCTCGAATGTAGCTTTTCACACTGCTGATAACATCGTAGAAAGTCACGTTGGATGCTAAAGAGAACGTGGATTGCACTGAAACATGCACAAAATTTGCCTCCCTAACAAAAAACAAAACAGAACAGCCCTGAGTATCACGGGTCAGTCTGATGTCATCATTAGCACCTTATACATAGGACTGTTATTAACACAAGTGATGCTTACCACAGACACAGCATTTCACGCACACTGAAAGAGCCCTGCACTGTAACAGACCTTAAAACCAGGACTAACCAATACACAGAGAGGAGAATATGGAGCTGGAAGGGATTCTGGTAGCTCGCTTTGGAACCAGCCATAAATCCCTCCTGGGCAGCCCATCTCCAAGCTGCTCAGATCAGGAGGAGAGTACCAGGTGAGCCAGGCAAGCTGGTCAGGCATTCCTCATGCCCTGTACCACTGCCAGGCCAGATTGTATCAAGCCCAGCACTGACTCAAAACGGAGAGTGTGGATCTCAAGCTGAAGATCCCAAATGCTCAAGTTTCTCATTCTTCCCCTGGTAGCCTCAGCCTTACCTGCTTGCCTTAACTGTGGAGTGGTGGTACCCTGGCAGGCCTGACAGCGATGCATTGAGCTGCAAGGAAGGAGAGAGCAGCTGTTAGTGCCCCAGGGGATGATGGAGGGAGGCAGCCCCATGGGATGTAGCATGGGACAGTCCTCCTGGGTCACCGACACCATCCCCTGTGTTTCCCAGAGATGTCTGCTGAGACCTAAGGGGCTCTGAGCATCCCAGAGGTTCATCTGCTCGACAAGAGAGATGCACTGCCCCGTTGCCAGTAAGGGATGGACAGAGTCACCATTGCACAGCCTTGGACAAGAACAAAGACCTGGGGATTTTGACATGAGCATCTGCCTGTGGCTTTACTTTGTAATGACCACAAAGGTCAGGGATGAGCCAGATGTCAGCAGGGAGAGAGTCCCGTGCAAGGCCGACCTCAAAGCAGCCCCTTTAGAGACTGCAGATCTTCCAAGAAGCCTCCCTGGCCCTGGATCTGTGCAGTTGTTTGTATTTACTCCCAAGCACAAGCCGTGCAGGCAGCATCACAGTGACTCCACCCAGCACCCCCCGTCCTTTGGCAGCATCTCCAAATCACCTACTCCAAAGAGCTGGAATAAGTGCAGCCAGCCCAGGAACAGGATGAACTCGTGCATGCAGTGATCTGGATAAAAACTGCACAGAGATGTACCCATCCCCAGCCCATGGGTCTTTTTGGAGCAACTGATGGCACAGCCTATGTGGAAGCCAACAGCCTGTCCAGCCCTGGCTCTCAGCTGACCGAGAGCCACATGGCTATGACTGAACAATCAGTGACAATCGTAAGAGGAGCGAAGGGGACTTGTCCCATCAGCACTGCCGAAGTCCCAGCAAGGACACTCACCATCTCCAGGATCTCCCTCTCAACATGGAAGAGCTCTGCATACTTCCCGTGGGTGATGTTAAGTTTCAGGGGAACCTGGCCAATAAATATTCTCACTAAAAAGGAGAATAAGACAAGTTAGTTGGAGCACAGCTCTGTGCCACATGTAGATGTGCCTTCATCTGCTTTACATGAGAGGCTGTTTGCATGAAATATCCCTTTACAAGGCATACAGAAAACTCAAGTCTGAGAGTCACCGCCCCAATAAAGCAAAGTCACAGCCTTGGGTTTTTTCCCAGGGGTTGCTGCAATGTTCCCACAGTCCCAGTCAAATTCCAGAGCTCAGTGCTGCTGAACAAACAGCACTTCACTTCAGTGTTCATGCATTTCATATAGAAACGCAGACTAACTTAAATAGATCCCTGAGCACAGAGATGGGTAAATGCAGTACACTGTCAGGTACCAAAGCTATTTATGACAATTTGGGGTAAACATGTCAAATCTCTTACTCCTCCCTGCAATGGAAGGAAATCAATTCAGCAAGTCAAAATAAAGCACTGTAGAAAGGACATTTTCATTTTTCAAACTGCTGGAGAGAATGAGCAATGACATTTGAAAAGAGGTCCAAAAGATGCATTTTTCTGTGCTTAGATTCATATTTGATTCACAGCAGCAGAATGCAATAATCTGAGTTGTCCAGACTTGCAGAGATAATACTCCTAAATCTTGCATTAAGTGTCATGAGATACTCGGTGGAAATGAGAACTCAGAGCTCCAGCTTTATGTTCCACCAGAAAAACAAATACAGTTGCAGATAACGTTATAAAGTCTCCAATTCTTTCCCATTTTTTTTCCCATCCACTGAGCCTATCTTCACCACAAATTGTATATCGGACATCTCTAACATCACAACTCCAGACAAAAATTATGACGAGAATCACCTTCACTGTATTTATATAATCTGCCCATACCCCAGTTCAAGGCATAATCAAAACAAGTCTCTAAATTAGAAGCTGACACATTCCAACTTGAAGAAACATTTCAAAACGCTCTTCAGGGACACCTCACCCATGTTTCCTTAGCAAAATTTCCATGCCTCTAATCCTCGTTGATTAAGGGTCAGAAGAAAATCTATGAAAACAAATTCCCCTTTACAATGGAATATTGTAAATCCTTGAGACTGAGAGTCCTCTAATAGAAAGGAAAGGGTCAGAACCTGAGTTCCAGCTAATAACTGTGCTGCTCAAAAAATGCTAAAGGTATGAAACAAGACCTTGATCCTACAAAGACTTTCACGGCTGCTTAGCTTTCCACACATGGCTGATCCCACTGAAGCCAGGTTACACAATAGCCCCACTCACTCCTCCCAAGCCAAGAGCCGTCACCAGGGTTTGCAGGGCTGATAATGCTGCTGAATGCTTTTTGGGAGTGGTGAAACACATCAAGAACAGAAGGGGCGCATCTGTCCTTACTCACAAGCCTGAGCCCACCGCTCCATTGCCGCGTTTTTAAGAAGCCCTCAGACGTCTCTGCCTGCTCCCCAGGCGGCCCAACATGACAGGCATTAGGCACCACACTTGCATAAACACTAAAAGGCTCTGATAAAAGTGTTGGTTGGGAGGAACATTAAGCTCCTGAACTAGTTTGAGCCTAAGTCAATTTATTTTAGAAGACTAAAGATAATTATTTCCATCCCTGGTTTTTCACTTTTGTTTTCTTACCTAAATTGCACTTTCCTTTTTCCAGCTCATATCCAAGAGGACACTGACAGATATAGGAGCCATGGGTGTTGTTGCAGGTGGCCAGCGCAGGACAAGGGTTGGAAAGACATTTATCCACCTCTATAAAAGCAAAAAAAAACAACCCCAAAACAGGTTATAGTTACAGAATCATAAAAAACATCAGCAGTTGGGCTAAAAGAGATCAACTTGGCTCCCCGTCTGTGATTCTTTGAGCATTATCAGATGCTTCATTGCATCATTTGCACTTACTATTTATCCTGTTCCTAATTATTCTGTTGGAGCTGAAAGAATAAATATAAACCACTTGAATATTCATTCAAAAGCCCTTGGGGTCTAGCATGGATCCATGTTAATATGACCAGCCAACTGATCTACAGCACTGCTCATCTCAAGATCTCAGGGTTCTTCCCAAAGACAAACAACCCAACAGTTTATGGATGAAAAGACCAAAGAAGGAACCTCAACAGCCCAAGTTAGACATGTGAGCATGGGCTGCTTCACCGAAGTCCTGCCCTTTTCATCCAAGCCCTGTTTCTGTGCTCCAAAGGTAGTGCTTGAGCACTGATCCAGTCTGTGGATTACGCAGCAACGGTGGAGGCAGCCCCGGCTGCAATCACCTCCTTTTCCAGAGCTCCTCCATGCCAGCCTGGGGATGGTCGTAGCAGTGGTACCTGCCTGTGCCACCACTCACAGCGCCCTTCCTGCTGGGTGAGCAAGGGCTTGGGGAGCAGACACCGCTGTGATATACGGTGTCTCAGGGGATTAATGACTGTAATCTCAGATGCTTCATAGACTACACAACTCAAACTGAAAATTCTGATGAATATATCCAATATTTCCTCTTGAAAAAAAAAAAAAAAAAGATGTCCTGGTCAAAAAAGCTCCTCTTGCTGCGTGTATGACTCACATCAGCACAAGCACACATCACACACGCCCACAGGGGCAGACCATAGGCAAGGCTGGGGACTCGTCAGTGACAAGGCTCTACAAGACCAGCAAGACATTTTACACACCACTTGTGCCTATCTTGTGGCTACTGCTGAGTGCTGCAGCAGAGGCAGGAAGGACAGGCTCTGTGGCTAAAGCACGAAGCACAAGAGGCAAACCTGTGCGAGCATTTCTGGTGGCACTGCGATACCCCACGGCACCACTCAGACCTGACAGCCCCAAGCCAACCTCTGCACTGGGACACACCACTTGATGCAATCTCATGCCTGGACTAGCCTGGCACAGCTACCTCGGCATCAGCGAGAAGGAGATTTGGTGACTCTAATCTAGAAATGAGTGGGTGAGATTTAAAACCATGGCTTTCACTTTGCCATCCTTCAGTTTGTGCTTTGTACAGCAGAGACCAGGGCAGCTTCTCTCAGGGCAGTGATTGCCCATGTACAAAGCACCATGTCCAAGAGAGCAGAAGGATCTTCTGCATTCTGGTAAATGGCAAGTCTCGGTTTTCAAAGGAAAGAGTAATTCGGCAAAAGTGTGAATCAGTCGCTAAAGAGGATGCATTATCTTAATTTTTCAATTAAAAAGAAATTCATTCCAGTAAAGTAATTTTTTTTGCATGAAGCTATAGCTATAATTAAAACCAATCAGCCTGAGAAGTAACCTTTAAATACTTAATTATTGGATGGAATATATATTATTGCCAGTATTTCACTGAGATTAACGCCTTTAGCACACACAATATCCTACAGTGGCATGGCTGGGCTCTGAACTTCAAACACAAAGTCAATTGCCTTTCATATAAGACTTCAGCAAAGGTATTTACTTGAGAAGATAAGGAGACTGGCAGTGGTAATAAATTACTATAAAAATACACTCAGCAAGACTAAGGTACATAGCCTACCAGGAGAAGCATCAGGCCCCTAAGCAGAAGATTAATATTTAGTGAGGTGAGGAGAAAACAACCATAGGTTGTAATATAAGAAGTAGTTTCAACACAAATACCAAGTGCTGGTCAACTGTACTTTCTCATTAATAAGACAGATATCAATCATTATCAACTGTTATTGTTAACCTATCAACAAATACAAAGTGCATCCTCTGCTTACCTGTAAGACCAATCAGCTTTATCTTCTTGAAACTGTCAAATTTCAGCTCAACTTTTCTATCATAAATGTTCACCAAAGTGCTCACCCTTATTTCAGCCATTCAACTTGATCGCTAAACCCTCAGCTTAAAAAAACCAACCCGGAGACAGAGATGTTGCCCTCAAACCCTGCTGACAACAGACTTGTCATACATACATGCACACACAACTCTGAAAACTCTTAAAGTGGGACCCAGGCACTCCTGCCCTGCTTGTTCCTGGCCCCACCACAGGTGAGAGCCATTGTACACGTTACCTGTTGCTGGAGGTGACGTCCTCAGCCCAACCGTGCTGCTCAGCGGAGGAACAGCGGTCGGTTTGGTAGCAGCCAAAGTAGTTGCAATGCTCACAGTGGTCTTGCTGGTTGGAGGGGCTTCAGAAGGACTTGTAGCAGGGATGCTTTCCTCGGTGGCTTTACCAGGCTTTGCAGTGGTGGGATCCATGGCTTCTGTGCTTTTACCAGTGGTATACCCATGCTTAGTGGCTGTGGGTGTCTGGGCCCTGTGGTCTTTCATGGTGCTGGCCTCACCCGGGGTGGGCCGGCGACCGGCCGGCGTTGTCAGCACAGGAGGTTTCACCGTGGTCACTGCCACTGCAGGGACAATGTTGCTGGGATTTGTTGCGCTTGGTGAGGGACTAAGGGGTGCATCTGTTGGACCAGCCCGTGGAGCAGCACTGGCCATGGTGAGCAGCGGTGTTGCTTTCCCAAAGCTGCCCCCTTGGGTGGTGGCATCTCTAGGAGAGGCAGTCTCTGTTACTGTCACGGGAGCGGACACGGACACGACGCGTCCACCAAGCAGCTCCATGGGGGCTGTAGGGAGAGGTGACCTGGTGGGGGTGAAGGTGGTGCCGTTTTGGGGCTGGTGTGCGACATTGGGCTGGTTGGTCTCTCTGGGTGAGGTTCCGGCCGTGGCAGCTGTGGAGGGCACCCGCCTGCCCACACTCGTAACCACAGTGGTGCTTGCTTGACCGCTGCCACTGGACTGCGAGATGGATGAGGGTGATGAAAACACAGGCAATAAAGATGTTAATGAATAAGATGAGGAGGGCAAGGAGGAAGTGGGCAAGGAGGACGACAAAGCCTGCAGAGGGGGTGAAGATGCCATCACAGAGGACGAGCGTGGCTCAGGTGATTCTGACAGTGTAAACAGATGAGTTGGTGGTGTTGATGACAGCGAGTGCTGCAGTGATGACAGTGAGGAAGAGGCTGGAAATGCCGATGAAGATAGAGATGATCTGTCAGTGGTCAACAACTCAGAGTCAGTGTTGAAGAGAGCTGTCTTTTCTACACTGCCTGTAGAAGCAGAAGTCGACAGTTTGGAGGGGTGCACCAGCAACGGCTCCGTGGATGGTTCAACAAAACTGCTACTGTTTGATGCCTTGGTCTGCCTGTCATGAGCCACAGATGATTTTGATGCATCAGAAGGGCTGGAAATTTCAGAAAAAAAGGTGGAACTTTCCGAGGATTCAGCTGAGGTGCTGCTATTGGAGATAGACAGGAGGGTCCTTTCTCCTCCTCTGGTATATGTGGTTGAAATGTATGTGCCATCTGTGTGAGAAACTGAGGTCCTTTTCTCAGCATCGATGCTACTGACTGGCTGATGGCTACCTGAAAAGTCTGGAGTGAAAGGACAAAAAATATTAGAAAGACATAGTAAAATTAAAGTTTTTTGATATCATATTAAAACCCCTTGCTAAATAAGATGTTCTTGCCTGTGAACCTGTCCATGCTTTTCTAAAAATTTCAAGCACCATTCAAGCATGGGAATGAGATTATGAGTCTGATGCACTCCTTATTTGATTCTGAAATGGTGAACCCTGACAGACACAAGACTCCCATGAAATGTGTAGGTTTCCAAATTCACATATTGCTTTCCTAAAGTGATCGAGCTCTTAACATTCTGTGGTATTTGTGGCAAGCTAAGCAGGAAAACCCAACTGTTCTCTTTATCACTCATAATTTACAAAACTCATATCCTCTCCCTCTTATCCTCCATTCCCATCTACAGAATAGCCATCTTCTTCAGTCAACTTGTTTTTAGACACAGTGAACTTCATGCCTTTGCAGGATGAAATTATCACATTATGTTAATTTGCAGCTTATCATGAACCCAGTGATTCAAAACCTTGCAGCCAGGAAAACCTAAATGAATAGCACATCAGTCTGCAAAAAATTCAGATTATATAGCGTAAAAGGTGCAATCAATCTTAAAATACAAACTTCAAGATGTACATCTAAGTTCAGCCCTCTTTAAAAACTTAAAATAGGGTATTGAAAATTTGTTTTAATTCTACAACTGACTTAGGTCATCACGAAACACTTCTGAAAGCATCACCCAAAAGAAACCAGTTAGGATGCAAAAAAAAAGTCATGCAGCCCTCAAAACAGGAGGGTTTATGGCTCCACTTCTGGAACAGTTCCCCATCTGTGTGGGGTCTGGCTTTGAGTCTTTTAATGGAAGCATCCCCCTGAGTTAACCCACAGGTGGTATTGCATGTAGTAATGAACGAGAACTTCATGCACAACATACTACAAAACCAGGACAATGTGAATTCCCCCCTCCAGATGTGCACCAGGAGACATCAACTTACTTGTGAGATCGCTTTGGAAAGAAGAGTAAGTGGGTATCTTGGCAGAACGTACGAACACCGTCTGTGTTGCAAAGCCCGTGAAACCCCCGCTGCTGGTGGAGGCATTGGCTGTCCTGCCCTGCCCCACCCATGCTGGCTCAGCCGGCCCTGGAGAGCTGGAAGCTTCGGCATGGGGAGAAGAGCTCTCCGTGCCACCGGCCAACGTGCCATCTGTCACCGAGTGCAGCATCCTCTCCTCACCACCCGCAGACGTGGATGAACTGTGCACAGGGTCGGTGATTGGGCTGGACATCCTCTCCTCAGCACCTGAGCTGCTTAGGGAGTGATGGCTGCTGCCAATGGCTGGAAAAGGATCGAAAAGCAGGCATCTGATTTCATAATCTCAGAGCAGACAGGACTGTCCGAATACAGAGGAATCAGTACCATTAAAGTAGTAATGGTGGGCTTATGTTATTTATAATTACCACCCCAACCCAGACAGGCAGTTGATGTGTGCTACAGCAGCAAGCTACATCTCTCAAGAACGAGACTCCTTCTGTTAAGCATCAGCAGCTGCAGATACACAACACCACTGGGCAGAACCACGACCACTTATAAATGCTGCCCATGATACCTGCAACAGCCGTGTCATACCAATCCCACAGAGGAGGGGAAGGGAGAGGCAGTCAAACGCTACCCCAGAGTTCAGAAAAACTCACTGGAAGGTTCACCAGCAGCTGAGAAGTAGGTGAAGACCCTGGATGAAAGGGTGACCTTGGGCTCTGGGGACCCTGCTCGGCCAGATGACACGTGTCTCGCTCCAGGCCACGCCGTGGAGGATGGGATGCGGCCAGTGTGGGTGTCCCCAGCTGTGTCAGGATGAGATGTGAGGCTTTCTGCTTCTGTGCTCCACACTCTGCGGCTACCTGGGGCTCGAGATGTCCCCTCCTTGTGGACAAAGAGCGTGGCTGAAGGCGAAGGCACTGAAACGCTGGGAGAAAATGCAGGCAGCAGCTTTGTTGGAAGCTCACTGGGTCCAGCACCACTCTGTGAAACATTGCTCTGCTTCCCAGGCTCTGCTGCCGATGAGGACAGCAGGACCGTGCCCAAGGTGCTGGTGTGGGGCGGAGTGGGAGCGGAGCTTCCTGTGGCACTGGAATCTCCACGGGTGTCCAACACGGGCCCTGTGCTGCTCTCCTCACTGGCGGTGGTTGACACCACACTGGGTGTACTGGTGAGAGGCAGGCGTCCTCCCGTTGCCGAGGTCTTTTCTGCTGGGAAAGAGCAAAGCAAAATGATTTATGCACCCTATAAACAGGCAGGCGTGCTCTCTTCCATCACCACCCTCAGGCTGAGGGCGCAGAGAGAATGTGGTAGAAAATCCAAACCTGCAGAAAATGCTAATTGTGAAAGCACAGCCCTTGCCTGTGCTAGGAGGGGCTGCTCACAGCAAGGCACCCTGGAGAGGGCACTGGGAACAAGACATGGGAGCACTTTTGGGTTTGCTTCCCTTCAGGTCTGCTCCCAGTGCTGAGGCCTGACCTGGGCACCAGGCACCCACACTATCACCTCTGCACCTGCAGTGAGTGAGGGGGAGATTACACAGCACCCAAACCCCTGGTACTCGAAAGAAAGCATGGCAGGCTTGTATGGGATCAGCAAATACAGCCTTTGCACCCCGGGGTGGGAGTCAGGAATGACTCTTGCTGCTCCCGCTGGTATAAACACAGCCAACGGGGCACTCTTGAAATTGTGCTGTCTCTGAAAACACAGCAAATCTCGAGGCCAGACTGCTCTGGCAGTAAGGCTGGCTTTCCCTGGTGGCTAAATGTAAGAAACAGATAACGCGTTTTTCTCTGGAAGATGAAATTTTCATCCATAATGTCCAATGCCGTTGTCCAGCACCTTCTAGCACGCCCTCACTCTCCATGCAGGTGGGTGTCTGATGTGTGGCCAGAGCTCACCTGGGGAAGTGCTTTCTGAAGCAGATGGTGAGCCCATGAGCAACGGGTTCATGGACGACACGGTGGCACCTCTGCCACCGCCACCCTGGGTTCCCAAAGAAGGCTGGGAATGGCCTGGAGAGCTGATGTTTTCGGTACCAGTGGTGGCAATCTCTGTTGTTTGGGCCAGTGTGGTGCTGGCTGGCAGAGACCTTAACGTCCTCCCTCCACCCTTGGTGCCTGTTGTGGAAATGGAGGTGCTGGGGAAATTGGTTCTTTGCTCTGTCGACAGGATGCTGAATGACACATGGCTGCTTCCAGTAGCTAAATGTGATAAAGAAACAATTTACATTTTTACACATATGAAACTATAAATATAAATAAGCTTTCCTCCAGGAGCACCCAGAGGCAGCAAGTACAAACACAAGTAGAAAATATGAGAAGATGTCAATTTCCAAAGATGTAAATACTTCCTACAAAAATTCGTCTTCTAAAAAACATAGTGTGATGCTGAGAAAAGTGCTATTATATAAAAACTGCTGAAATACTAACGCTGTGCACTTGATTTCACCATTATGTGCCTGAGTGCACTGCATGCTGCTAGAACAAACATCATGACAACCCAGAAAAGCCTGGAAATCAGTTCAGACAAGGCACTACCCTGAGCAGTGTGAAGGTCTTAGAGAAGCCTGAAGAAACAGGATCAGGGGGATCAGACCCTTTCAGCACCACAGTAGGGACTAGGACCAAACAGCAGCACGAAGGACCTCAGAGACCACATTCAAAGTTGCCTTAAATTTGTTGAGCTGGTTCCATTTTCTGGGAAGCAGCATGGTCCAAGAAGTAGGACAGAAGGTAGGAACTGAAGTCTGATCCCCGGGACTGCAGGGACATGATCTAATTCTCACTTGCTTAGTTCTCCTGTCTGTAACATGGAGATAGCAACTGGAGGTAGTAAAAAAAAAAGGATTGTGAATTGAAAGTTAATTATTTTTCTTGGCATAATGAAAGTTTCCACACGTGCCCTTTCTGTAAAAAAAAACCCTAAAGCACATTTTTTTGGTCAAGCAAGAGCTGAATAATTTCAGACACAAAATCACACTGCATCCTTCCAAACAGTATATTCTGCATAGCAGGAAAGAGTCAAGCAAGTGCAAGCTGCAGGAACAGTCCTCCTTTGGCTTATAAGGAAAATGGTATTTACATTCTAAGGTTAGCTCACCTGGGGAAGGACCTTCCGAAGGAGAGCGAGAGCGTGTTAGGGAAGAGCCTGCTGCCTCGGTGAGACCTGCCATTCCTGTGGACCCCTGAGCCCTGTAGGTCTCTCTCACAGAAGATGTGGACAAGGATCGGGCTGTGCCCAAGGTCCTGTACGTGCCACTGCTGGACGTGGAGCCCTCTGCTGCTGCCCAGGGGCTGCTGCCCGAGGCAGACCTGGGGGACCTCCCGCTGCTGCTGCTGCTGCTGGACGTGGCTGAAATGGGAGCGTTGGTGGCAGAGGAAGCGAGGGAGGTTTTCTCTGCCACTGGTCGGTGGCTGCTTCTGACACCTAAGATCCAATAAAACCAGGTTTGATTTATGCATACAGAGCTGTGCATTCGATTGTTTGCTCAGCGCCCATTCTACGCCGCCCATTGAGAAACTGAAGGTGTTTCTCTGGGAGGAGGTGGATCTCCTAAGTACAGGCACATGTGCCTTACAAAAAGCCATGAAAATCTCAGACCCACGTCCTACAGACCAGCCTGGACAGCAGCTGCAGCACCGGGTGACAGCTGCAAAACCCCAGCAAGCAGGGAAAGTGTGTGCATGTATTTCTAACCAATGCTTCTCCCAGGACAGGAGTTTTATTAGCAAGAAGAACATGGATGTTTTTCGCTTTTTCACCCAAAAGCTGAGCTCCACTCTCCCCCTTCCCACCTGCCCCATTGCCAGCCCAGTGCAGCCAGTAATAAACACATCCATGTATCCAGTAATGACTGATGGCCATATCTGAAGAAAAGCAGCACAGGGATGTGAAATCTCATCCAGCCCCAAGGCAGGCAGCTTTCAGACTAACAAATTTACCTCGGAAAGGCCCTTCAGAAGCAGAGAGGGAGCTTGTGAGCAAAGGACTCCCAGGAGGGTCTGGGAGATCGGTGGCTTCCCGTGAGCTGTTGGGATGATGTGTCCCAGTCCTCAAGGAAGAGGAGGTCCCGCCCAAAGAGCTTGTGGGGTCAGTGTTGGTGGCAGAGTCCCTTGTCACCCCAGCTGTGTGGCCATTTTCTGGTGACATCAGTGTCCCCACTGCCACGCTGGAGATGTCAGCCCCCTGGGTGTCCGAGTGCAGCGTTGCCTCTTCTGCACCTGGGATGCTCTTGGGGGCTTCATAATTGCTGCTAAAAGCTGGAAAAGAAGAAAAGAAAGACAAAGCTGCATAAGCATAAATAAAAACTGTTGGGTAGGTTTCATCCCACTATCAGTAGCTGTAGACAATGTATGTGTGAAGATTCAATATGGAAATATTTAATACTGGGAAATCATTAAGACGGGGGGAAAAAGTGGTCTCTAAGCAGGAACTGCTGAAGTTATTGCTTGAAAAATTCAACTGGAAGTTTTCAAGGAAAATCTATCCTCCCCTTCCAACAAGAATAATATTTATCCATACTTTCATTTCTGTGAAATGTTTTTAAATGTACAGAATGTGCCAAATGCAATATTATTCCTCCTTTCTTTAAAATAAAAAGGATGTATTTTGTTAATAAAGAGTCTTTAAATAAGAGTTCTGAGGTATACAGCTATCTATCAAAACTCACTTGTGGAAGAACTTTCTGAAGCTGAAGGAGAGCCTGTGAGCAATGGGTCCGTGACACTTCTGCCACCACCACCCTGGGCACCCACAGACATCCCAGGGGTCTGCCTCTGGGCTGCAGAGCTGGCGATTTCAGTCCCAGAGGTGGAAATCTCTGCCATGGTGACCAGCCTGGTGCTGGCTGGCAGAGACCTTAACGTCCTCCCTCCACCCTTGGTGCCTGTTGTGGAAATGGAGGTGCCGGTGGTGGGGAAATCCGAACCTCTCCTCTCCGGAGCTGAGTTGTTGGATGGCTGGTAGCTGCTTCCAACGGCTACGGTACAATAAAAAACATGGATTTATACATATGAAATTATAAACAGATGGATCCATTTTCATCCCAGATGCTTACAGCGCACATACAGATATCAAGCATAGGAAGTTTTCAATCTGGACAAAGTGCTCTTTTGGAAAGGCATGACTCCCCTCACCGCAGGAAGACCTTGCACAAAACCCAGGGCTTGCTGCCAGGCTTTGTGAGAGTGGGGTGGCCCAGACAGCAGGAAACCCCACAGGACAAGGACTGCGGGGACTTGCCTTTAAATCCCACCTTTGCTCTCATACTGCTGGGAATAGGCTCAGGCTTTTTTCTTTTTTTTCTTTTTTTTTTTGTGGCTTGAGCACGGCATCAAACAGCAAAGGGAGGAAACCTAAGCACAGCCACATTCCCACATGAGCCTGCAGCTCACTACACCTCCCAGGGCTTAGCAGGGCACTGTCCTTCGGATACTGGATCTCAGGTTTCCTGCAGCCCCAGTGCTGCTCCCAACAGCTGTGACAGAGGGAAGGGTTGTGTCAGTGTGAGAACCCTGGAGATGTTTTTGCTCCTGGAAAGCCCTGGACACAGGATAAGGACTCAACAACACTGAGGTTTTCAGTAAGTTCATGTGGAGCTGGGCAAAGTCTCTGTTTTTGACATCTCCAGAAACTGCCTGCTGCAGAGAAAGCAAGGGGAAGCCATGGAGACCAGGGATCTCAGGTTTGCTGTCCTGAGCAAGTTGTTGAGCACAGGCATCTCACCCTGTCTAGCTGAGGGCAAACCCACCCGGTGTGGGTTCCCAACCTCCCACTCCACTTGGGCACAGGTCAGACGGGGCTCAGAGCTGCCCTTGCTCTGCAGTTGGCACTGGCCCAGTGAAGATATTTCACAGCTGCAGACATCCACCCTGCAGAAAACGCTGTGATAACGTCCAAAGAACTTTATTTTTTTTAAGTGGAAAATGCTGGGGGGGGTTGGATCAAATTATTTTTTCCATTGCTTTTTCCTGCTTTCAGCAGGGAATTTCAGCTAACCATCCAAATAATAAAAAACAGAGCCCATGCAAAACAGAGCATCTCCTCAGTTTCAAGAAAGCAAAAACTATAAAGTGGCTTTTTAAGACCGTGAAACGAAGGCCAGCAAAGCTCACCTCCGAAAGCATTGTCCGTGGGAGGTGATGCTGTCAGCAAAGGGCTGGCGGAGCTCCCCGTGACACCCCTGGTGTGTAGCATGGTGTGGTCTGCACCAGTCTGGGTGCTTGAAGCTCGGGAGGAGGCCTGGGGCTGTCCCAGGGAGCCAGGGAGGGCAGTGCTGGGGTCACTCCCCGAGGGGCTGGGTGAAGCGGCTGCAGTGCCCATGGCGGGGCTGCTGCCCAGCTCCCTGCCCCCCCAGCTGCTCACTGGTTGAGAGGGGCTGTCAGTGCCTGCAAGACAATGGGGGAAAGCAGATGATAACCCAGAGATGGGCTGAGCTGCCCGCACACCATCCCCCACTGTCACCCTTCCCCTGCCCCTCAGTCCCCTGTCTGCACTATGCCTACAGCAACTTTGTGTTTGGAAGCTGCACCAAGTAATTCATAATTTTGAATACCAGGAGAAGCCATGTGGATTCTTCTCTCCACCCTTGTGCATAAAGCAACTCAGAAAACTGCCCTGGATGGAGAGCTGGATCCACAAAGCTCTCCAATGCAGGAGAACCAGGCTTAACCAATGGTGGTTGTTCTGGTGAACAGCATTCACCTTGTCTCCAGGTGTTGGCACACTTTTCTGGCGTTCCCAGGCTGAACTGGGATGGCTCACCTGGGTGATGAGATTCTGAAGATGAAGGTAGCAGCACTGTCCTCGCGGTGTTGTTAAACCCTGACACGTCCCAGACCCCGCCCTGCGTCCCCTCAGCCAAGTCGGTGCTGACGCCTTCCGAGCGTGGTGGTGTCCCTCCAGCAGCTCCAGGGGTGTTGGGAGAAGCCAGAGCCCTCTTGCCTCTCCCTTGCCTGCCTGCGGCATGGTGATGGTTTCCAGGGTCTGGAAAGCAACAGGGAAAGGGTCATGTTCCCCTGGAAAAGTTCCCTTGTCTCAGCTGGGTGGCAGCAGCATCACCTGCAGTGGTACCCAGCCCTACCACGTGCAACAGGACGGGTCACAGCTGCATCCCTCATGTTTCCTCTGTTTAACAGAGCACAGTTTCACCGCAGGAGGGATTGGTGGGAACAGAGGGTTTCTGTCGCCAAAAAATAATGGCATTTTAAACATTGTCTTCATTTGTGCATGGCAAAAGAAACAGGTTTTTTTTAGAGACCTTAAAAATGCAGAAGGCAGCAAGGAGCCGGTGCCAGAACAGCCCACAGCTGACAGCCTGGGCGTGCCAGCTCCACATTCTAGTCCCCAAGCAGAAAAAAGCCCAAGGAATCAAAAAGTTAAAGAAAACCTCTGTGCTTATATCTTAGTTCAGCTGGGGATATTAAGGAAAAAACTGATGTGGGGACAGGGCAATCAGCATAGCTTTGTCCTGCTGCTGTGAGAAACAGGCCTTAGTTTAAGTTCATACTTAAAAGAGTGCACTGGTTTACTTATGGCTGAAGATTATGCACAAGGCCAAAAGTAAGTGTTCACTTGCAGGATTTCCATGTGAGGACCTTAGCTACAAATCATCGACACAGCTGGTCAGGTATCCTTAAGATGAGCTCTTTTAACCTAGGCTGGGCTTGCAATGGGATTCAGCTCCTGCTGGGAAGAGGTGTGGGGATGCCCGGGGGTCTCCAATCATTGCACCCCTGAGCTCAGTGGATGGGCAGAACTCTCTGGGTACTGCTGGGTGGTGAAAAACAGTGGCAGCTCCTGAGAATCATCTTCGTTGTAATGTTAAAAAACCAGACCCGGGTTTCCTGAGATTGGATTTCCCTCAAAAATCCTCATTTTCAGCTGTGGGGCAGGAATACTTCCTAACCCACAGGCTATGCTCAGTCCAGGGGCTGGGCACAGAACAGGGACTCTCACATGCACTAAACTCACCGGGAGGATGGCTGTGGGTGAGCAGGTGGGTCACTGCCCCAGCAGGTGGATTCTCCAGGGATCCAGCTCCTGGAGGGGTGCCATCCCCATCACTGGCAGGGGGGTCAGTGTGCCCCGTGACCCTGCTTGCTGCTGGCACTGCCCCATGCCTGGCAGGCAGCAATGCCCACTCCCTGCTCCCAGCCAGCATCATCACCAGCTCCACGCTGTCCAGGGGAGCACCAGGAGTCCTTATCTCTGTGCTCGAACTTCTCTCCTGATGGCTGCTTTCAATGACTAAAGGGAAAAACAAGAAAAAGACTTAGATCCCATCAGCACCGATGTGCAGGCTCGGCTCACTGCAGCAACACCAAGGCCAAGCTCTGAGCTCATTTACTTACACTAGAGAAAAATTTTGCATAATCAAAACACGGACGTGAAATTTATTTTTGGATTTGCACCAGTGGAAATTAGATTGGTCTGTGGGACCAAATACCAAAACCCACCTCTGTGCACAAGATTAATTCAATTCAGCACCCTCAGGATTTTTTTGTGTTAGAAATAAATCTTGAAAGGAGCAAAAAGAAAGTCTTAAATAACTGATGAAAATCCTCGCAGTGTAGAGTCCATGGGAGATGTGTGAGGGTCTCCAGAGCTGACAGCCCAGCACAGCCCATGTGCCCCATCCTCAATGTAAGATGGGAGGGGAGAGGGTCCCACAGCTCCTCCCCTCTCTCCACTTGGCCAGTGCCTGCTGGACACCTGACCTCGAATCCCATCACCTCCAGAGAGCTGGCACGAAGCTGGCTGAGAACTGCAGGGCAACCAGGAGGGTCAGCATAACCCATCCAGACACCACGAGGCACCGGGGACAGAAGAGATCAATGCATGGTGTGGATTATACTGCACCCCCAGGTGCCAAAGCACCCCAAGATGGTGAGATATTTCGGCATATCTAACATTAATGTCTACCAGAATACGAGAAACAAGATGGAGAAGAAGATTGTGCATGAATGGTGGTCTGGGGAAGTGGGGTTTTCAGCCTACGGTACCACCCAGGGCTGTGAGGATCTCCCTGCATGTCAGCTCACACGAAAACCAGCAGCCACCATCTATGTCACAGTCCCAAGGCATGGCTGGCACCACAGCCTCAGATGACCTTCCAAGCCCACAAAAAGTCAAAGCAAGTCCAAATCTGAAATGGCAAGGTCCCGGTTTTGTCCATCTTCCTTATAACCAAAATGCAGTCTCTGTCACGAGCATGGCAGCCACAGGCAGCAGCTAAAGGCAGTCAGTCTCTGCCCAAAAGCTCTGATGTCGAACGTTAAACCTGTTCTGGGCCTCCAAACTTTTTCTGTAAGAAAATTGTGTGTTCCAGAGAAACACCTATGGGACACCTCCTCCTTGTCCTGTATGTCTTCTTCGGAGTTGCTGTACCTGCCACGACAGAGGCGGCAGTTTCGGAAGTGGTGTCCTCTATCCATCTGCAATAGCTTCAGTGGGAACTCACCAAAAAATAGAGGGGTAGGTAGGACAGTCTGTATTCCATCCTGGCAGCCTGAGCCCCGTGTGGGCCAAGGAGCCAAGAGCTGTAGTGGAGCAGAGCCCCCGGCGTACCTTTACTGGCTTTTTTACCTTTTAGTGGCTGCGGTGTCGAGCACACTGAGCAGCTGCTCCCGCCCAGAGCCGCTGTGAGCCACCTCCTGTCTCGTGGGACAAGCTTCTGGTCCTCACCAGCTGGACAAGGGGATGGGAAGTGGCAGGGGACGCTTGTTATGTTCATTTGCAAGCCAATACCCAGCCTGTAATTGTAGCCCACAAGTCCATTTATAGCCGCCCCGAAAAATGTGGCTGTGCTGGAGGGCAGCGCTCTGAATTTCTCTTCATCCCCCTCTCACTAAAAGCTTTCAGCTGTGCAGCCCGTGCTGCCTGCAAAGCCTGTGGCCAGCTTTGCTGCACAGAGAGAAGGCAAAGCAGCAGATGCTTAAAGAAACCCTTGGGGGCTGAGGATAGACAGAGGGAAATCTGCTTTCTCAGGTTGCCAACTCATTTGTCAACAAGGGCTCCGGACAGGCAGGCTTAAATATACAGCATGACACTGCAGCAGGCATTTCATTGCCACTTCTTAAAAAGTAATCCTGGAAATGCCAGCGAGCAGGGCCTTCAGCTATGTTCCTTGATTGAATGAGACCAGTTCAAAAGTAAAACACTGCTGTTTGCTTATCTGGTGGTTGTTTGCCCTGCAAATCCACCTCGGAGTTTTCTCTATCCTCTTTTGGCTCTGCAGAGCTGCTGGGAATAAACCGAAGCAAAACCCTTCCCCTTATTGTGGGCGCCAGCAAACCTGGCTTTGAGTGCAGCCAGAGAGTGGAGGGGCTGAATAAGAAGGTATTATTTACACAGGCTTTTTAGAGTCATCTGGCATTTTTAACTCTGCCCTGCAAGGTATGCCAGGTCCTGGTGCAGGGAAGAAAACCTCATACCAGCATGGGCTCAGCTCCCCAGTTCAGTGGGTGCAGAGCACGAACCACGTTGGAAAATCCAACCCACAGCAGGTAGTAAGGAAACCCAAAAAAATCGTGTTGTTCAACAAAATAGACATGAAATCTCACATCCATCAAGCCTGCCGGAAGTGCCAAGATAACCACAATATCCTCTTTGATTTGTCTGCAGATATTAAGACTTCAAAGACGACCCTGCTCTGGATCGGATGGACCAGATCAAACTTCTTCCAAAAAAATCCCCCACAGGACCATCTGGCCTCCCCCGACACATTAAAGGCTTAAAGCAGAGTGGCCTTTTAGCTGAGGTACCGATCTGTCACTAACAATTTTGTCACATCCTAAGCTGCCAACAGCTTTCCATGGTTTAACTCCACATAACCACAACCATTGAGAAATATTTGACTTCCAGCACAAAACCCTGCCACCCACTGGATCGCTGTTTTCCTTCCCAGTTAAAACTAGCAGTGATGCTCACCAGACAGGTCGAGCCTTGGAGTTACTTTTTCTTTGCAAGCATAACAAGTCCGTGGCTTGCTGTGAGCCGAGTTAAATAGCTCAGCCAGGACAAACAGATCAAGTTCCAGCTGATTTCTCAAGGCTTTGGGCTTGCCCCTGGCAGCCCAGTTGGATATCTACCTTGTGAGACTCCTGAAAAATCCCTTTTGGGCCACAAATTTTCTCTCTCCATCCCTGACACAGCACAGGCATTGCCCTGTTTCAGAGATGGCTGCTACCAAGGCAGCACTGTGGTGATGCTCACAACTCAACCATGGGTCAGCACAGCACCAAAAAGCACAATAATGCAAATTTTCTGCAGTGACTGTGATCGCACACAGACATCTTAGGGCAGGGAGGGAGGAGGGATGTATCCCGCGAATGCCAGGAGAGCAGCATCCCCACAGGCAGCATTTGTCAGGAGCATTGCAGCCAGCCAAGGCACACCACAAGCTATCCCAGCCCCACTGCTTCCCTGCAGATGGGATTTTTTTTTCCCCTCGAAGTGCAGAAAAATACTTTCTCGACTGGGGAACACAAATTTAATCTGAGTTCGCACAGAAGGAAAGCCAAGAGCAGTTGATTGGCTGTCCAGAGTGGCCCTTCGCCCGGAGCAGTCCCTCCTCGGGAGGGTGGCGATTCCCTGGGGACCATTCCCGGTAGGGCCGCCCCTGCAGCGGTTGTTTTGCCAGGGCTGCGGGCCACCCCGGGAGCATCCCATGGCGAGCGGAGCGCGCGTGGAGCGAGAGCAGGCTCCTCCCGAGCACAGGCAGCTATAATTATAAACCCCACATCTGTTAACGTTGCATAACCTTAACATCATCCGAGGCTCGCGGAGGGGAGAAAAAACTCATCCCAACTTAGAAAACTCCTTGCTGGCTGTAGGAAAAGGTTAGGAAGAAAGGCAGGCTGCGCGGCAGAAGAAGCGGGGAGCAGAGCCGGGGCAGCGGTGGCCGGGGGGCGGCTGCCGGTCCCTGCCGGGGCCGGGCTCTGGGCTCTGTTTTGAACGGCTGCTGCGGATGTCGGGATCATGGGTGGAGGCCGGTTGGGAGCCAAGTGAGTTTGTGCGAACAAAAGCTAAAGCCCTAAATCTGGACCGTCCAGGGCTCGCTGGGATTTTCAATTTCCTTCCTTGTTCTTGCTCTGAAAGAAGCAGTTCAAGGCAGGGGGGCTAGCGGCGGGGGGGGGAGAGAAATGGAGCTTAAAAAAATGTCATACTTGAGATGGGTCAGTTGAGCGTAAACACGCTGATAATACCGCCCGGGGAAGGTCCCTCGTGTGCACTAAGTGCGGGAAAAATGCAAGAGGTTTTTAACCACATGCGGTCAACCCTGTTCTGCTCATTTTTTTTTATATCAATACAGGGAATTATTCTGTCTGGATTAAGAAAGGTGGCGAGAGTGGGTGTACGGGGAAGAGAAGAGGTGCAGAAGCCTTGCCAGAGCCTCTCACCCTTCTCTGGGGGTTGGTTTGGATGCAGTACCCCATAGACACATTCCCTGGCAGTGCCTTGCTCTGGTCCTTCTGCTCCTCGTCCTCTCCCCACTGGGCCCCAGGCAGAACAAGACAACAATTTACAGGACCTTCAGTCATTTTAACCATAATAGGAAGGATTTATGCAGGCAACAAAGGTGACTGGAGCTTTAATATGTCAGCTCAAGAAAAGAGATGGGAGTTAAATGCCAGCAGCAGCCCCTGCAAGCTCTGAGTGCCAAGGCCCACACGGTTAATGCCCACCTGGCCACTTTCAGCCATGGGTGCCCACGGGGCTGGGGACATCAGCACTGTCCTCAGTCCCTCCAGTGCCACGCCATGGCACCTTGCTTGCAGTTCTGCTTTGTGACACAAAAATACTCTGCACTTCCACACTACCTCCCTTCCAGGACCTGTAAAACCTCAGAGGATGTTAAAGGCCATTTTTGCTTCCTACAGTTTTTTTTCATTATCCCAGAGCCTGATGCTCAGAGATGCCATAAGAAAAAAAAGGATCCAATTGCTGCTCTTAAAAGCAGTACCCTAAAGCAGGGAAACAGGTTCTCCAAAATAATAAGAGTAGAAAAAAGACCACAGAAATCTGTGATCCTTTCCAAAAGCATGGGATATATGCATATGGAGTGCCCACGACTGGGGATAAAACCTGCACAGTGCAGGGACAGGATATTGTTCTGCTTATCAAGCGGTTTATAGCCTCTTAGTTTTGGTGTCCTAAACATTTCCCTGGGGAGGTGCAGGCTCCCAGATCGCCAGCTCAAGCCCATGAAATCCTAAGCCTCTTACTCATCCTTCTTTGGGCAGTTTGGTTCAATCCACAGATCCCTGAGACCACATGGATCCATGGGACCACCTGTGCTGCCTGAAAACCACCAGCCCAGCATTCAGGGCAGCTTCTTGAACCTCTTTTCATGAACGTTTGTTTTTAAACAGCTTTTAGCAACTGAAATTTAAAAAAAAAAAAAAAAGTCCTGGTTTATCATCAAGTCTTTGAAAAACATATTTATATAAAATTCCACTTCCAACAGGGATAAGCCATGAACTTATCACACTGCTAAAAAATCCATAACCATGCTGAGGCTCCAGTAAAATATCAATCCATCCATCCATCCATTCAGTGGAGATTGAACCTCCAGCACCCCAGGCCCCGTGTCCTGACTGCCTTTCTTGAGCACAAAGCCAAACTCAGCCATATTTTCCTGCTTGACAGCTCGTTTATATTCTGCCCTAGAAGTGTCCCTCCAGCGTTAATGTGGGAAAAGCCTCTGCAGCCCCAGGGCAGGATGAAGGCAGCACCAGCTGACAGGTCCCAGGAGCACTTACCAAGGGGATTTCTTTCTTACTGTTTTTAGTAAACACCAATAAAACCGAGCCAAAATAAATCTCCTGAACTGCACAGCTCTCTCAGCACTCACACCTCCTCTCCATTCCCTCTCCCACAACCCTGCGATGCTGATATGTCCCCAGCTACCCTGCCTGCACCATAGATCCCAAATGCTAAATCCCAGCATCAGCAAATTCGCTTCTAAACCCCTCCAGGCTTTTCCATAATGTCCTGCAGAAATATTACAGAAAATATCACCCACGGATCAGTTCTCCTTCCTTTTTCTGAGGTTTTTTAAGTCCCCTGGAAGATTTTCTAATCGAAAAGGCAACGTTGCCCTCACCAGCACTCATGAGGCGAGAGCAAAAGCCACACAGGGACCCAGCCTGGTGTCATTTTAACTTCTGCTCCCATCCGAGGGCAGTGCTGCTGGAGACTATCAGACGGCTTGGGGAGGAAGTCTCCTGGCAGGACTCCACCAAAGTGGAGTTGCTAGGTCACTGGAACAATAAAAAGGCAAGAAAAAACATCCTGGCTGCAAAAAAGATGGGGGGGGAAAAAAAAGAAAAATCCATGGCAGTGTGTACAGTGCTGGTGAAGTGGAAAGAAACGGGCTGGGGAGGCTGGAGGGAGCAGGACCATGCTGCTGTCAGCTTCTGCGAGCACACAACTTCATTTCTAACACGGCTCTTTCTCCACACCTCTCACACGAATAGTTCCAGAAACCTGGAATTTGTCTGCAAGGTTTGCAGCTGGTGAAAACCTCACAGGGGACAATATTTCCAGGGCAGCAAGTTCACTGCTGCTGTGCAGAGATTCGTCGCCCTCTGCACGTCAGCCGGGCATCGCAATCCATCGGATGGACGACTTTCGGCCCCCAGCAGCTGCCCACGTTCACTTAAACTGTCAATACAAGAAACCTGCCCCCAAGCAGGGCCGTGTTCTGGTGACAAGGGCTGAGCATCTCTACAAGGGGCTGAGCACTGCGCCGACCTGGGGCTCGGGCTCCCCTGTAAGGAAAGGTGCTAGAGGCTTAGAACCTGCAGGACGGAATTTTGCTGTCTGAAAAGTCTAATTTCCGGGCCAGAAGGGAGCATTAGCTCATTCTGTGTGACCTCATGATAACCAAAGTCATGCCATGTAGCTTATTTACTCCCAACATAAGTTCAGTGACTTGTATTTGACTTAAACAGATCATGCAGGGGAAAAGAACCCAAACTATTGCTATTTGTGATTATTGGGGATTTCGCTCAAAACCACAAGAACTATGGGCTGAAGCAGAGATTTGTCTGCAGGAAACCTCAATGCCCATCAAAAAATGATGCCAGGCAGTGTGAAGCAGATGTGTGGCAAAAGACGTCTGCCACAGGGGCTGAGGGCTCAGCCCTTTGCAGACTCAGGCAAAAAGAAGATGGTATTTTCACATCCCACTCTGGAAACAAAACCACAGGTCCCTGCTCCAAAGTGGTCTGAGCCCAGGAGCTGCTTCCCACAGCCAGGAGGGGACAATAAATACTGGGAAGGTGGAGGAAGGAGTAGGAAAAGGGTGCCGCAATGCTGAGAGGTGATGCTGGGAGCAGCCAGGGGCTGCCATGGGTCCCTGGGGGCCAAGCCGTGCTGCTCACTGATGCAGGTGGGCTTTGGTCCAGGTGTCTTGACCAGAGCCTCACTCCAGCAATGCACTTAAGAAGAGCTCCCCAGGGAGCTATTCCCCGTGCTTAACGTTAGGCACGTGCCAAAGAGCTTTGCTGGCTGGCAGTCACAGCAGGGATGATGACCAGCCTGGGAACTGAGCAACTCCTCAAGGACGTGGTGGGGATGAGAAGGATGAAGAGCCCTCTTGGATGCCGGAGGATCATCAGACTGCCGAGCGGTAGCTGCCGTTTGGTGACCTGCAGAGACAAGGCTCACTGGATTCTCCCCTCCATGCAGACCAGCAAAATGCAGCCCCATCCTAGGGGAAAACTGAAGGTGGCCCAAGCCTGACACTCAGCTGAAGGTAGGATGCAGGGCATGATGGCATGGCAGTGGGAACCATGGATGCTCTCGTGGCTCCTACCCTTCAGCAAGGGACAGTGAGAGACTTGTGAAGGGATGGAGAAAAAAAGCAAACAGGCAAAAAAATAAAGCAGCTGAAAGAGAAACGAGTCCCCAGAAGAGATAAGGGCCCCCACGTCCCTTCCCCCATCTGCTGCGAAAGGATGATGATCTAAATCGCATTTCCTAGATGACACCGCGCCGATCTGCCGCCGGAAGCGGCGGTGGCAGCGCTCAGGGTGACGCCGGACCTCCTTCTTCCAGGGGATGAGCCAGGTCCTTCCCTGCTGGCACTGGCGGGTCACCGCTGCCACGCAGAGGAGCAGCACTGCCCGGGGGCGGCTGGAACAGAGGTCCCGCCCGACACCCGGCACCGCTCTGCCGCTGCCTCTGCAGTCACACGTTTCCTTTCTGAGAACGGGGGAAGGGATTTACCACTTCCAGTGCCTTTCTGCGCAGTTTCGGGGAGGCTGAAAAATAGACACCTTCTTTCAGATGTGGCCAGCAGTGGGAACGGGTGCTGGAGAAGGGCAGGACCGGGCCGTCACCCCCTGAGCTGTCACGGAGGGCTCACAGGGAGCCAGGGTCAGGTCACACCCTACACCTCGGTGCATACGGGCATGGTGTGCTGAGCCAGGCAGCGCAGAGGACTGACAGGACAGAAATCCGTGCCCAAAACCCATCTGCCCACGCACAGATCCCGATTACCCAGCACAGAGCCACCTCATATCAACTGCCTTGGCACGTCCATGCCATCAAGTGGCCATCAACTTCAGTCTTAACCCGGCATGTGACACAGCTTATCCAGCACCATACGATCTCCAGGTGTACCAGCACTTTGCAGGACAGGATTGTGAGGATCTTTGCGTGCTGGAGACTGTCCTCAGAGGCCACAAAATTGCTGTTACTCCCATTTCCCAGTTTAAAAGCCTCCTGGTTCATTTAGCTTTCTTCATGCATCATATTTGCTATCTATTCCTAAGAAGAGACCATCTTCATGATTTTCTGCATTCTCTGATTATGTTTCCCTCCTAAGAAACATCCTTTCAAAGGGTCTTTATCTGCAGGGGTGGCTGCCAGTCTAATACTGCATCCCCATTCTGCATTTGCTGAAAGAGCTGATAATGTCCTAAAAAGAATTAACATTTAGATGTTAGTCCTGTAACCAAATCTGAATCAAACAATGATGACTGTTCAAATGTCTAAAGCTACTCAGGGGTATTTTCATTTAAGCCCTACCAAGCTTGTACCAGGGGTAAGGAGGTTTCTAAAGATGCCTTTGTGAGCACAAGCCACTGAAACCCTTCTCCTTGTCCCTCCAGACACAGATACAATTATACCCAGCTCCGGCACAAAGATAAAGGCTGAATTACAAGAGCAGCATTATGCTCCACAATCAGGGTCCTTGATTCCAATTGACAAGGAAAGCAAATCATGCGCAGTTGGCCTGCGGATGCCTCCACTCCTGGAAATCATTCCCATCACAGGATAGAAATGAGTTCAATAGACAGAGCTACCTTTTGCGTTTCCTCCCCAAATTGCTAAATTACCTTGTCAGTTTGTGGGATCTTACAAGTAATGCAGGGTCAAACCTGGCCAGCACTTGTCTGGGATATTTCTTTGCAGAAGGTTTAACTACCAGCTGCTACAATTTCCCTGATAAGAAAGTGTTTTCTTACCTATAGTGGCACGGATGTAGCAGGACAGTTATTCAGAGATGCTGTGAAACCCTTCTCATTTTTTAAAAAGTGGTGTATTTATCTACCATTGTGGGGTGATCCTGCAAGGGGAGATATATCAAGACCCCTTGGGAGATGTCCTAAGATCCCTTACAGACCTGCCTTTTGCTTTTGTAGAGCACTCAAAACCAAAGCCAAATGAAAACCCCCTCAAATATCCAAACTCCCACATTAACCCCCCAATTTATGCATACTCAAAAAAGTGCTGTCCTCTCCCCAAAATAGACCCTGGCACCCTGGGTGAGTGGGCAGCAGAACCCTCCTTCTGGGCTACCACAGAAGGTATCTTGTGGATGATATATTGAAGCCCAACTCAGTGTGATTCATCCCCGCTTCAGCAAAGTTCACCAGAGCATGACGCTTCACATCAGTCCTCAGGGCTTCAGAGATTTTCCACAAGAGGAAGGGTGTTAACACCAGCATCCTAACAAGCAGTGACGTGAATAATTGTGCTCCATAGATCTAAATTCCTCTTGTCACTCCAGATGCAGAAGTGCCTTTCAGCATGCTCTTCAAGGGAAAAGAGAGCCCTCCTTTGCTACCGGTAACCAAAGAAGCCTGCCCATCAGTCCAAAATGCCTGTGCAGGGTTTCCTACATGCTCTGGAGATCTTGCAGGAATCTAAGGGTGGTTCTGGTAGCAGAAATTATGGCAATGTCTGCCTGGTTATAGAGGCGAGAGGTCAGACTGATCCTGTAACAGCCTTCAAAACCTCTGCCATCCCAGCGTGCTAAAAAATGCTGAGAAAAACGCCCTAAATGTGTGTGTGCAACTCGATGTCTTCTGGGAAATGCAGCCTGGGCTGTACCCCTGGGACAACAGCTAACCCTACTGACTTAACCCTTTGTGCACAGTTTGCATGCCTTTCTATCAGACCTCTTAAAATTCCTCCTCACTCCTTTCCCACTGACTTCATCTCAGAGTTAAAAAGAAAAGGTTATTTTCTCCCAAACTTCAGTGGCAAGAGCCTTGTTGCCACTGTGTAAAAGGTCCCTCAAACATCTCCCCGTTTGCCTTGGCAGAAGAACTGCAAAGGTCACGGCACTTCCAGAGGACTTTTTCCAAGCACCAGATTAGAAGCCCAAGATGAGGTGCTCGCACTGCAAGGCAAAGGGCAGGACCTGCAGCATTTGGTCACAGCACAAGTGACACCGTCACCCTCAGCCAGACCGCAGTGAGAATGCTGCAGAAGCCGTTTTAAAAGTCCTCCCAGCTTCATGTCCTTGCAAAGAGTGAGAAGGCAGATGGAGCTTGTTTCCCCCAGTGGAGAGTCCATCCACCAAGGCCGAGGCACTTGCACAGGGTATTCGGACAGCTGGACAGAGAGCAACTGGGTTTGCCCTCGGCATTCCTGCTGCGTTACCCTGCACATCTCCGGGCTCCCTCTCTTCCCCTAGCAGAGCAGGACCATGCAGAGGGTTGCACTGCTCCTGCAGATGCACTGGCAGAGCCCTGCCAAGCAGGGGTGTCTGAAACAACCCTTCTGTCTGGACACAAAATCTTCTGGAGGCCAACTTTGAGCTCGTGGCATTTTTAAATACACCCAACCTGGGATTCTTCTGTGACTCCTGGATTTGCAGCTAATGTTTTCCAGGCTTTTTTATCTACCACCTTAACAGCCAGAAGTTCTTTTTCTGCCCCTCTAAGTGATTCTCCTGTAATGACAACTCCAGGAGTTGGGGTTTTAAGGAAAGACAGCCAAATCTTAGGAGGCTCTTGACACAGATCCTGACTTTTGGCAGCAGTGCTCCCTCGCCCACAGCTGAGATGCTGACTGCAGCTTGGGAGATGCTTAAGTAACCAACTGCAAACCTATTTATCAAATGACTCCAAGTCAAGGGCACGGCAGATGCAAAAGCAGATATAACCCTCCTCAACCACCCTGCCTGCACAGAGGACAGGCAACTGGAAATAGCTCCATCCAAAGCCACAGAGGGATGGGGGCAGCAGCACGGGAGCAGCAACAGTTTGTAGGTTATTACACCCTGTTTTTGCATTTCAGGCACTTTTTAAATTATATTTTTATAGCTCATGCATTTCATACTGGTTTCTGGAGGGATGAAGCTCGAGACAACTCTGTTTGTTCTCATACATTAAAACAAATTAGCCTGGAAGGCAGAGACCTCCAAGACAGCAGGTTCCTACAGGTTCTGTGAAGACCAGCACTTTAGTAGACTCCAGTGTGTGTCCAGCTTGGGAAGCTGCTGCACCCAGACCAAGGGGGATCCCCGTGGCTCGGTCCATGCCCTGGCCCTGGGACCTGTACGCACTCAGCGCCCACAGAGCCCAAAATAAACCACAGCACACACTAACATCCTGTGGCAAGCAGAAGAGAACAAACCACGGTATTGCTCAGAGTAACTTTCTCAAATGTCTCTCTCTCCCATAGGTTTCCTCATACACTGACAGCTCTGAAAACGAGCCTCTTTCTCCCCTGGTTTTATACAGCCAGGCTTTTGACCCCAGAGAGTGGAAATCTTGCATCATTTTACCTTCCTCCAGCTGATCCCTCTGCTCACCCTGGCTCTGCCTGCCCCTTCTCCAAGTCTTCATGACCATGAGTGGCCTTCACCCTCTCCAGCACCCAGCCAAGACAAAAAACAAATTAATAGCAAATAAGGGATGTAACCCAAGCTCCTAAAATCTGTATTATATGCCTCACAGTATTCAGATCCTACAAGAGGTCCTCATTTTATACAAGAACCGGTTCCTATTCCCTTTTTCCCCTGTTCTCCCCAGAGCACTTCAGCAAACTGGGTCTGACAGCAGCATTACTACAGCACAGGCAACAGCTACACTAACAGCTTGGAGGAGCTGAAGTTTACAGAGCTTCCTTTACTCAAGGGAACTGCATTTTTCTAAGATTATATTATTACTTGGGCTGGTCGCTCAGTAATGCAACATCATTTCCCTTTTGGGTGGGAAAGTTCTCTCCTTGTCCTCAGATGTGAATGATTTCAGCCTGAAAGGATGAACACGGACTCTGCATGAACTGTGCCCCTTGCTGAAGCAGCAGGATGTTATATATATAACACCTGGGCATTAAAAAATATATGGTGATGGGTGCACACAGATCAGCTGCATGTATGCAGAAAATGGTGAGAGAGAAGAGCTGCCAGATGTGACAAAACCATTTTCCCCTGAGAGGCACCCACAGACTTCATTCTTTCACCAAGCCTGTGCTCGTAGCCCTCCTGCATCTCCTCTGGATGAATATCCCAGCAAATGAACCTCTCATATTTACAGAAAAAGCAAATTACAATGCAAATGTTGCAAAAACTGCTCAAAGAAATAAAAATTTGAATTTGTAATCAGGTCTGCTGCCACTGAAAATTGGATTCTGCCTCCTGTGCTCAGCCATTCAGGAAAGAGAAAAAACCTATTGTATGACCTACATCTTCAATTGAATGTAAATAACAGGGCCTGTGGTTGGGGTATTCAGGCCTCGTGACGAGCTCGCTCACAAGCTACAGACTATGGATTTTGTATTGAACATTTTCAAGGGAATATTCCGAACGACCAACCTTTGATTTGCTTGGAGCACCTTCTGACACTCCGGCTGGTCAAACTGCCCCAGTGCTTCTTTGCACCATTTCAACAGTAGAAAGACGCCAGAGCAGGTGCCAGGACCCGGCCTTGCCCCTTTCCAGAGAAGCTTTGTGCACATCCGACAGGATCGGCCCAGGTTTGAGCAGCGCTGTTTGTCTGCCCAGAGATATCCTGACTCCCCCAGACAATCCTCACCCCTCCGAACCAGAGAAGCTCTCTTGAAACTATGTGAGGAAGGAAAGCCAGAACCCAGAGGGTTTACACTGGGTTATCTACAATCTATCCAGCTCCAGATCATTTCTCTGGGGGTATTTCAGGGGCCCTGCCTGGAGCACCCCAGGTGGCTGGACTGGGCGCAGACAGAGGCAGAAAGACAGTATTTCTGTGCTGCAAAAAGTCAGCAGGCTCAGCCACAGCTGCACCTTGCCACTCTGCAGCTATCCTTATTTTGGAAATGGCACACAGCTCCCACCGACGGGGAACCCACAGTGCCGGCCAGGAGGTCCCTCTGGCAGCAACTCCAGAAGAGCTGCGGACGTTGGTGGTGCCTTAATCTCTGCACCACAGCACTGAAACACTATCGCTGTGCTGACAGGTTTTGTTGGCTTGATTAGCTTCTTAATTGAAATAATTCTTTATTCTGTTGGGGTTATTTTATTAGCATGGATGAATGCCTCATTAAAACCAACACAACCAGACTGACGCTACCAAGTTTCACGTTTTATGTTTGGGATGCACGGGCACAGTCAGCAGCATCTATTCATTTTCACTACGACCACCAAAACCAACAGCTTTTCTAACCTGGCATCATAACCCCTCTGCTAAATGAGCAAAATCCTCTGCCACCTCCAAGAGATGCGATGGTGATGGAACTGTCAGTCTCAGCAGCTGTGACATGCTCCCTGCAGATGAGCAGCATGGGGAGAATGGAGGACGGAGCACACACAACAGCTTGAGAGTTCAGTCACGGAGGGTTTCTGACTGCCGGCCCAAAAACTGGTATCTGTAAGAGCAGGTGAAGGAAACAAGTTGTCTCAGAAACTCCACCCTCCTCTAAACATATCAGTATCTGCAACTTTTGATACTGAAAAGAATACTTGCTGAGGAAGGCACCCCTGCACCAGGAAGGCTGGCACCAGCCCCTGCAAACACGGCAGCAAACAGCCCATCTCCCTTGTCCCCCTAACCACAAGAAAACGGAGCAAGTTAAATTATCCTTCCCAAGTGCTGATGGCTGCTGGAGCAGAACGTGCTGTCAACACCTGCTGAATGGGCACGGGCTGGTGGTTTGGTACTGGGAAATCAGACTTTGTGGAGAGCCCAATAATGGGCTTCAGCTACAGCAGCTCTCCCCTTGCCCACTGCCCTGCTCACAGCCCCGCACGCGCGGTCACCGCGCACGGCGGTGTCAATCAATACACATCACTGTGTGCTCCCTGCCAGCCAGGTCACACAATTAGCTCTCAGACTGTATTCATTTAGCACTTAAATATCACATAAAGTGCTTCCACAGACTGATGCGAACCCAGCTGGTCAGTGCACGACCCCTGCTACCTTCCAGCGCTTGAGATGGGGAACAGGCAGGAAAGCTGATCTCCAATCTTCTTCCTTTTCTGAAACGCCTTTTCTTCCTTCTCTTTTCTTTTTTGCTTTAAATTATATACCCCAAAGGAGCAGAGCTAAATCCATACAACCCCCGGGACTTCACGTTCACAGCACACCAACCAAATCCACTTACAGCTCACAGAGGAGCAGCAAAGATGCCCGAGACAGGAAAACCCTGCAGCCTTTTGATAGCGACACGAAGGCACGGGAGGCAATCCTTCCTTGTCCCTGCGCCACAGGGGGAGGAAGCATCCTTCCTGCACCACCCACGGTCACCTGAAATCGCATCAAAGCTAGAGAGCAGCGTCTTACACCTCTCTGCATCAGTGTGGCCATAGGGAGAGCTGGGCTTCTGCCCCCAGGAGCCACAAAACACGGACTGCAAAATGCGAGGCAGGTTTGGAGGCAACACCATACCTTTGTGCAAACAAGCATCCTCGGCATCTTCTTCCCTCGCTCCTAACTTTGCTTCTTCCTCACACAGAAAGTTTCAGACAGAAAGTTAAAAATATACATAAATAAATACAGACCGTTCACCCCCTCTAAGAGTTTTGGAAATTTTCTCCCAGCAGCCAGCCTAAATCTCTGCTGTGACTAAAGCTGGTTCCTTCTCAGGTGATTTCACACCTCATTTCCAGGGCTCCCACCAGGGAAGCCGCAGAGAAAGGTGGCACCTGCCATGGGAGAGAGGGAGCAGGGACAGAAGGACAGACACAGATGGCAGAAAAGCAGATCAGCTTCTCAGGGAAAGCCCATTGCCAGCGGCTCCGTGCTGCGCTGGGCACCGTGGCAGGGCACCTGTGTGGGTAGAAGTAGAAGGAAAAGGGACATGGCAGAAACAGGGAGACCCCAGCCGTAGTGACTTTGTCAGGGGCTCAGTGCTACCTCTGCTGTCCCTGCGGTGTCGCTGGAATTATTCCCATTTCACAGATGGGAAATCTGAAATACTGAGACCTGCAGGAGGACAGAGCTTGTAACCAAACCCCGACCTGACCCAGGCTGGTGGCAGACAGTGCCCTTCAGCTCACTCAGTGCCCACGTGAAGTAGCTGCCAGAAGGGATTTCATGGAGGGATTCGATAATGTTTTAACTTCACTGTCACCAGTTTTCTTGCTTCCTACTTCACCTACTTTTTTTCCTGTGTTCCTCTCCTTGGGTTCAGACAGTATTTTAAACACAGGCTAAAGCCATCTGTCCTCATCTCTCCAGCAGACAAGCCCGCAGAGGGTCCGGCAGGGAGGGTGGCAGATGCAGGCTGAGGCACAAGCCGGCCGGGAAGGCAGCGAGGCTCCGAGGGCAGCCCTGCTCCCGCGCCGCTCCCTTGCCCCACGCTTTGTGAGAGACTCAAAAGCCCCATTTCTACACCCACCGCCTCACCATCTGCTCACTAAGCCCTGCCTGAGAAAGGGCTTTTGCCGCCCAGCCTCAGACCGCTGCAAAGGGAGATGTAATCTTCATTTCCTGGCAGCGCCGGGGTGATGGGTTCACAAGAAGTGCTCCCCCCGCTTCAAGCGAGTGTTTTCAAAGGTGGGAAATGCCTCCGAGGGGCAGGAGCAGTGGCGACACAAACAGGGATTTCTCAGGAGTCTACAACTCAACCTGAGAGCGATTCAGGAGATCCCCCCAGCCTGCTCCCATAACGCCAGACAATTCCCTTGACTGACAGGCATAGAGCTGGAGCTAACAGCGAGTGAATCGCAGCTGTCAGGACCCAGTGTAATTCATGACGCCGTTTGCTGGGGAGCGAGCTACTGCTGGGCCATTTATCACTCCTTCACGATGCATCCCCTGTTCCTTCTGGCTGGGGCTGACATAATTCACGAGCACCTGTAGCTGCTGAGCACTGGCTGCACGGAGCAAACCCTCCACTGCTGAGACGGGCAGCCAGACACTAGCGGCCTGACAAATGGCTTTTCCAGCATGTGGACAGATAGTTCGAGCTTTTCAGACTCTTAACAAAGGAAATGCATTCCTCCACTGACTCTCAGGAGTCATCAAGGTCACAGGAAAAGATGCCAGACCGAAAGCTGAGACGAAATTAAATATTTTTTTTTTCTGTCCGCTGAGGAATTTGTGCAGCTTTCATCAAATAATAGGTGAGCACTTCTCTGGCAAGTTGCAGATTTTATCTTCACAAGGTTGGTAGCAGGTAAGACAGCATTATTCTCTCCCAGTTTGGAGGGCAAACCGATACTTGGAGTGGCACAAAGAAGTGGCTGAGCTGGGAACAGACCCAAATCTCCTTCATTTCCATGCAGTATCCTAGTCACAAAGCTGCTCTCACACAAGCACCACTAGTTAGGAGCTTTCTAATCCACTGCAGGGTACATTCCAGCTGATATATCCAGCTATACATTTGGTCTAGTGCGGATACCTCCCACAAAGGCACGCCTCGGGCTTGTGAAGAAAACTAAAATGTTATAAATGTAGTTTTGTCACATTTCCTGAAATTTTACAGCTCCGCACAACTAAACTTAACCCCAAGTTCCAAAGCATGATGTTCTCTCCGCATCAGAAATTAAAAGATGAAATTTGACAGTCCAGCTCAGGCAGGCAATGAATCCTAAAACCCACTTAAAACCTACGCAGGACTAATTTGACATATTGGATTCCTTATACCACCTGCAGACACCCAGTGCTTTCCAAACTCATTGAGAATTAGTCATCCTTAGAGCTATGTGCCTTCTTTGGTGAGTAAGTGAGCCAGTTTACTGAATGGCACTTGAAACGTCCCTGCTCGTTCTGGGAAAAACAAGGTTTATCCTGTGCTGAAACCAAATTCAGCACAATTTGTAAAGCACGAAACTAGGCATTGCTCGTGATAACAGCACGGTAGATGTGGTATGCAAAGGAAAAATGTGACTTTATACATGACTAATCTGACAGTCTGTAGGCGATGTAGAGAGAGGGGGTATTTATAGAGAGCTGATAGCATCTGTCCCCACACCTGATGGGGGTCAGTACCTCAGGTGAGATGAGAGCATTTCTGGAGACAAGCAGGAAGCAACCCAGACCCTGAAGACCACCTACGGGAGCCACCAATTTCCCACCTGGATGGGTAGACGCATGTGGATAGTACTCCTGGTGCCCCCCAAAACCTTTCTCAAGTTCGTCTACGAAGTTTCCACCGCTCACCTTCCAGTCAGTCCACACAGCTACAACGTGTTTACACTTTCCCACCCACCATTCCCTTCCCAAACCTTCACTCACTGAAGCAGTTGCCTGTAAGCTGAGCAAGGTTAAAAACGGAAAGGAATTGGGGGGAGAGTGTTACACTTCGCAGCTGAATCAGCTCTGGGTGATGTCGGGATGCTCAGCAACCCACGGTCGCGATGCGGTGGGGAGTGCGCGGGGTCCCACGCCACGGGAGACCCGCACGATGTGGACCCCGCGCACTCTCCGCCGCACCATGACCGCTGCCGGGCTGAAATCCCGGCCCTACCCCTGTCCCTATCCCCATCCCCATCGCAGGGCACTCACCCGGGCTGCCGGCGTGTCCCGCGGCGGGAGGCGAGGAAGGGCGGCCGAGGCGGTTTCGGGACGGAGGAGGAGGAGGGGGAGGTGGAGGAAGACGCCGTGGGGAAGCGAGGGGCAGCGACCCGGCCGGTGGGACCGGGACCAGCCCCAAGCCCAGCAGCAGCAGCAGGGTGCAGGCTGCCGGCATGGCGCTGGGGGTGGATGGAAGGGGAG
>VZTA01011004.1:63366-121495 GCA_013398855.1 Mohoua ochrocephala | reverse complement strand
CTCAGGAAAAACAGGCCCTGCTAAGCCTGGCTTGTTCACTGCATTTCAAAAATCCCTCTACAGTTTTACTTTATTTTTCCTGCTGCATCTCCCAGCCGCGCTGGGCGAGCAGGACCCCCGGTGCCCACCGCCCGCAGCCGTCGCGGAGGTGCCCCGGTACCGCGTTTAAACGCGGGCAGCGCGCAGGTCCCGCGCCCCGCGCAGCGGCACCCGGCGGGCACGGCCCCCCCGCTTCGGCAGGGTCACCCCCCCTCCCGCACCGGATAGCCCCGAACTTAATTCCCATCGAAATCAAGTCCCTGACAAATAACTTCCAACTCTTTCCTTGGTTGTAAAGCTGACTCCCTTTAAACGCCAGCAGCAGCGTTTGAGGCTGCAACTTCTTGCAGTGGTGAATTTCCCAGGCCGGGCTGTACGGGAGGCAAAGGATTTCCCTTCATTGTTCTGAAATTCCCCTTCATAACTTCATGCTCCTGGTTCTGGGAGAGAGCACGCCGCGGAGCAGTGGGTTGGGCTTTGCCCGAGCTGTCGGCATCCCGATGCGCCAGCTTCAGGGTCCCCGCTGAGCTCTCCCTCCCCTGGGAGCACAAACCCGTCCTGGCCATCCTCTCCCCTCGAGTCGCTCCTGGGCCCTATGCTTTTCCCTCGAGCTGGTTCAGAATCAGACTTAAATTTCCACAAGCCAAGCAGAATCCGATCTTCCAAAGGGGAGGGTGGCAGGTGACAACTCACCACGTCCAGACGGCTGCAGCCTCGAACAAACCCGGGGTCTGGTCCACAGCCCCCCACTGCCCCTCAGCAAAAGCAGAAGTCGGTGGCTGATGCACCCAAACTCTCCCGAAAGCCTCTCCCACCCAAGAGGGGGCACCGATGAGCCCACACCAGCACGTTGATGGCCTTGGCTTTACCCCGACAGGACTTGCTCTCCGCTGCTCCTGCGCTTTTCTCTCCACGTGCAAGTGTTTTTTCCCGCACCTTGCCACACCGCTTCACCATGAAACACACTCAGAAATCCTCATTGTTCTATTTGAATAATTATGGATGAAAGGCCTGGGAAGGGCCACCTCTGAGGCATCCCTCTATCAATCCATGCTCTAGTCTACTCCCTACAGCTTTTGCCATCTTCTTGCTTCGAATTTGCTTAAACCCAAGGAACAAGTAAAGCCATGTCGGTTTGGGACATGAAGCACACAAACCAATCATGATTATGCTTTAGTCCTACAAGTAAGCGCCCCAGTCCTGGCAAATGGGCTGACCTGAGTGACCCAGAAACCACAGGCAGTCACCACCAAGGTGCCTGATCTGATACAGAGGATATCATTAGACTCCTTCATTCTATGTGCAGGTATTTACACGCTCTGTATGGAATAGCTGTGCAAAACAAAGCTTCCTTCTTGATAAGACAGGGAGACCAATACACAACTAAAGCTCAGGGGAAGAGCTGTGAAGTATTTTGATACCCTGGGAGATGGCACAGGGAGTGCAATGCAGCAGCTCAAACACTTGGGGATATCTTTATACGTGAAATGCAGGACTCCATGCTACCAATTCCTAAGATAATAAGTAATGTCTGTAATAAATATGGTTCTTTAGAAAGTTTTGTTAATCCCTAGAAACAAAGCCTTGCCAACCAGCCAATCTGACACTTTTAACTGGGCAATACAGGTAAGGCAGCAGGGGCACAGAAACCTGTCTGAGGCCAAGGATTCACCCTCAGGGCTGCAGGGGGCAAATTAAAGCCGAACTTCACCCCAACATGAAATGGGTGCTGTCCCGTCCACTCACTCTCAAGCCTGAGGGCCCTAACTCTGAGTCCAGAGCTCACACCCTTTTCCCCCGCCTTTTTCCAAGAGACTTCCCCAGCATCTAAGCCACACAGCAGCTCCCCACTCTTACTGCATCCTTCCAAGCTGTAAATCCAACGAGCAGGAAGCACAGTATCAAATGCTTTTCCAAAAAGGTCTCAATAAATTCTTCCTACTGTTTCACTCAACAGGCCCACCGAGAGCAATAGCAGACACAGGCAAATGCAAAACAAACACTGCTGCAAGAGCAACCCGTGTCCGTATCGAATGGCTCCGTCTCACCATTCCCCCTGGTGCCCCCATAGCACGACCCACCATGCAGTGCCACTAGCTAGGAGAGCAGGGAAGGCTGAATTAACCCCCTCTGGGAGTGGGGGGAAGGGGGTAGCTGACGTCCTCCCCCAAACTGCCATTAAACCTGCCTGACCTGCTGCGTTTCTGAACCAAACAGGGCACTTGCGTCCGTGACAAGGGTGACCACGAGGACCGTATGGCTGAGTGCAGAGCCAGCAGCAGGAAACGCTGGCCAAAGGGCCCCGTGCTGCCCTTGGATGAGCCCCATCCTGGCAGGGCTTAGCATAGGTGGGACAGGAATGCCATTGCAGCCTCTGAAGCCCATGGCAGTGCTGAGGCTGCTGCCTTCACCAGCTCCAGCAAAAGCCACACAGGTGTGAACCTGTGGGCCCAAGCCAGTACTCACCATCAGAAAATAATCCTCATGGTTCCAGTCATGAGCAGCACATTATTTACAAGCACCTGGAAAGGAAACACCGATATTCAGGCAACTTCAGACTTCCCAAATGCAGTCCCTTCCGCAGCAGGTGCCTGATTTGCCAAGGTTTAGTGCCTGTAAATTGAAAGCTACTGTGTTTTCCTGCCATCTTATTTTATATTCCTACCTTCAGGGCTTCGTAAGGACTATCGCTGCATCGAAGGAGTCAATTTATGACTGATATTTTTGAGCTCCAGTTTCAAAAGCCACATGAAAACAACAGAGAAAAAAATCTCACTTTGTTGGTTTTTATTCCAAAAAAACTGTTTTACCCATTGGAGCTGCAGAGGATGGTGTGGAGGGGATACCAGCCCTGCCACCCATGTGATGAGTTTGACACCCTCCTGGGAGGCTGGGGAAGAAGCTTCAGTGGTGGGAGAAAGAAGCACTGCAGCAGGATGAAGGTGGCTGTGTGGAGCACAAGCACTTGGTGAAGGGCACCGGCACTTGGCTTTTCCCCATGTGGTGCTGGAGTTGTTTATCCCCATGGCACAACTCGGCGCTCCGCCGCCGCGTCCTGCTGATGCTGCTTCCAGGGCAGCCCCAGGCCGAGGGCTGCTCCCCTTCCTCCTTGGGAGCACCAACTAATAGGAGATTTAAATGCATGAAGTCATGTCTGAGGAGCCAGATGGGCCAGGCAAAGCCTGATGTCGAGTAATGCCACAGCATCCTCCTGAAAGAGGCTGTGACCTCAGACGCCTCCCCAAATTATGTACAAAACACATTTAACACTTCCATCTGAAAGCAACCAGCACATTCCACACACAGCAAAGGAAACAAACAAACAAGCAACCTCATCAACACAGGAAGCCTCTAACGAAGCTATATATAAAACATGACTGATATTGATTAATTGAAACCCACCCATCACCTTGTTTTGGGGGAGGAAAAACGCAGTGTGTTTTTATTTCACCTTGATTTACACTTTCCAGATTGAGGGGCTGGAGATATATGACCACATTTGCTGGGTTCTACATGTTTTGGTCTGAAATCACCAAAAAACCACAGGAGTCTGTAGAGAAGAGGCATCTCTGTAGCACTTTGTGAGGATTACAGTGACCGGTCCCTTCTCTCCGGTTCCGTAGGAGCCTTTCGCGGCACAGCCAATGTCATGAAACTCCTGCAGCTCCCTTGAAACTCATCCCAGAGCTGTCCAAAGCTTGGATCAGGCTCATAAACCTCAGACAAGTTTTAAGCTGATGACGAATTAAGGTACAAAGTGAATATTTTCTCCTCCTGGAATTTGTTATTAAAAGCCCTGAGTTTCCAAAGTGGACAAACAGTTCCTAACTGAGTAATTAATTACCTTCCCATCTCCTCTTGATGCCGCAAGCCATCCATTAATGGATACCAATCATCCAAAAGGCACTTAATACCTGACCATTTTTCTTGAAATTTTGGGGGTGGTGGTATTTTATTGATTTACTTTAACAAGAACTGCTTGCCTTGTACCTCCGTTGGAAGCAGCTTGTTCCAGATATTTGACATTTGGAGGTCAGGATGGATACGGGTCTTGTGATCTCTCTTCATCCCTCACAGAAAAATGCACAACTTGAAATTATGTTGCATTTTGAATCCTGTCACTGGAAAAAAAAATCCTTTATTTTCTGGGGGAAAAAAAAATAAATCAGCCATCCAAATCTATCTGGGAAGAAGCAATTCTAAATTTCTTATTTATTTGTTTTAGGACCTTTTTCAGCCAGCTCTGGTTTGGAGTGCACCCAGACATTTTGGAGCTGAGCTAAACACTTCAGAGCAGTGCCCTTAAATCTGGAAAGAAGCCCCCAATGAAATTTAGAAGTGATCCAATAAAGTTACAGGTGTGCTCCTTGACCACTAAGTTTCTGGAAGCACCCGTGCTTCCTTTTGCTCTTGCACAAGGAGGGCAAATCCCAGGTATTGGGGGATATGAGCATAAAAATCATGTGAAAAAAGCCACGAGGAGCAGAAGGCAGAAAGGAAAGGAGCCTCTCCTGTGCTGTATGGGCTTTAAAGTGATTTATTTTTAGCCTGCAGTTTGCTGCTAGAGCCTCTCATCCGTGGCTTTTAAGGCTGTTACTGCTGAGGTCTCACCTTGTCTTAGGTTTAAGGGATGCTATGCCAAATCTGGGTTGCAGCAAGACATCACTGCGGAACATAACAAGTGCATTATATTCCACTTTCATACAGAGCTAACAAATTTATAGGTTGTCTACAAAACCGTCTCTCTTTTATCCCCGTAATTACCTTCTCTAAAATTCACCAGGCAAGGGCAATAATTCAAATAACCTCCATTTCCCACTAACCTAAATGTTAATCCTAGGCTGGCTCCTGTGCTTCAGCAAATCTCTTCTGACCTTGCAGGTGTAAGTATGATGCTGTTTAAGTAACTCTGCCTGTCTGAATCTAAATCAGAGGCACATGGGTGAGAGCAAACCACCTCATGAGGTACAGAGAGCCCCCTGTGCCTCAATTCAGCCACGCACATGAGCATCGTTTCATATTCTGTCACCTTTCTTTGCTGCTTCAACACTGTGGTCACAACTGTCTGCTGTGAGTAAGTGACCATGGCAGGTGTGTGATATTTCTATATCCAGCAAGAACCATCCCAGGAAACTCAAAGCTTGATCAAGAGAAGCCAAGAGGAGAGAAAAAAAAAAAGGCAAGTTTGAGTTAAGATATGGATTTAATGAGCTTGATTCTCCCTGTGCAGACTCCTAATGGGACACAGATCCAGGTGGATGACAGTTCATACCAGCTGAGAAACTGTCTCTTAATGCAAATATCACAACAAAACTTCACTTTTCTCCTGCCCATTCTTAGTCCTTAGACTATTTGTGCTGCAAGTTTTTTGAGGCAGAAAATTCCAGTTTCTGGACCTGCTTAGTGCTAAGGGATCACCAATGCAGCATGAGCTTCCAGGCAGTACTGCAAGGCAAGTAATAAAATATTTATCCTCAACCTCCTTCTGTGTTCTGCAAAAGAAACCATCAAAAGTAGAGCCACCAGTTTACAGCTGGAGTCTTCAAAAGGAACAAAACCATGTGCCATAGCCACATCTCTGTCAAAAACAAATGTTTTCACACCTTGGCCTATTGCAGAATGTTTTGATTTCTTACGTCATAATGATAATAATAATTTAAAAATCAAATTTCAAACCAAAAGGAAAATAATTATAGATGATAAAAAAGCTCACACGGCTTAAAAACCAGTAAGGCCTTTCCATGATCACATTAGCCAAGCTGCAACATTGATATACAACAGGGCATATGATGCTCAGAGCTGGGTCCCAAACTCACCTTCGGGGAAAGTGAAGCTTTGTGAAAGGCCCAGCATGTGGAGGCACAGCTTGGCTCTCAGGGGATGAAAGCAGCCCATTACCACTCACGGGAGCAATCTCCACCCACATTTCTTCCCTTCAGCCACTAAATGTGAAGCTGATAAATTCCTGCCCCCCCTAATTTCACCCATGTGTTTTAGAGTGGTACCAAAGCTACAGCCATTTTTGATGTGGCACCACAATCTTTAGCTGTACGACTGCTTGCTTGCTTGCTTCTTTCCTTCCTTCCTTCCTTCTGGAAAAGTTTCCTTCATGTGCAAAGCCCTGCATACCTGTAGGGCCTGGACTCATGGAGTCTCCAATGTTACCCAGACTGCTGGACTACTGGTGCTCAAACAAGGCTTCCTGCCACTCTTACCAATAACTACACCAGAGCTAATGCTCCGGGGAAGATCAGCATGTCCCTTTCCAAGCGTTACCCAGGAAGGTTGTTGTACTCATAACCTGTAAAGCACCAAGGAAATCAGCCTCGTGCAATGCATTTCTCCCTGCGGACACGAGGGAAGGACCAGGTGCCTGTGCTTACCGGGTGGTGGAGGGAGCTGCTTCCTGCTGTGGCGGTGGAGGTGCCGCTGAAGGAGGTGGCAGAGTTTCTCCAGCAGCAGCACATGGAGCCCAAAGACCAGAAACCCCTGGGACAGTGTGCTCTGCAGAGCATTTCCTCCACTGCCAGGTCTCAGGAGCAGCAATCCAGTGCTGATGCCAGAACCGCTGCTTTTTCCAGGGATACCAAGGCACGACCCATCCCTGCACCCCGGAGCCCAAAGGCTTCACCAGCTCACAAACACAGCTGGAATGTTTCCAGAGGATGCTCAGGTGCAGAGTGCTGCTGCACGGTGGTGGCAGGAGAAGGGCACAGCTGCTGCACACTGAGCTGAAAGCAAAGCTGTGGGACCTCCTCCCAGTGCTGCTAGACCAAGGGGGACTATGGGGCCCATCACATCCCAGTCGTGGGGACGAGCAGGGGTCACAGTGTTGAAGAGGCAAACACTCTCCACCAAATCATCCGCTTTCAAGCAGTGCAGCTCCTCAGCGAGCGAGGTACACAGCCAAGGACCTTCCCCACCCTCCCTCTCTGGATCTCCTAACTCATGTCTTATTTTGAGAAGGGAATTAAATTGTTTAGTAGCTAAAAAAGAAGCTACTTAGGAATTTCTGCCTATTAATCTCTTCATGCCGTGCTCTGGGGTTTTCTTTTGTTCAAGCTACAGAGAAATGCTGGGCTGAGCAATCCTCAACTTGGGAGGAAAGAGACCACACATGTGAACTTTATGAAACACAAGATTTTACAGCAATGGCATTATGGTTGGATATGAAACTATAACACAGCACCAAGCAGCTTGCCAGCAGTGGGGCAGCACCAAGGAGTGTCTGAAGTCTTCACAACAGGGGCATCTGCCAAGGTTAAGGATGCTACAAGCACAGGGAGGGCTCTCGGGAGCCACTGGCCCCAGGGAACCCAGGGCAAGCTTCAACATGGACCCACAATCCACACAACAGATCCAGACTCTTTGGAAACCAACGGCAAGAGGCAGGCAGGAAGGCATCCTGGAAGGGTGTTTCTAACACTGAATGGCCAATTTGAGGTGGCTCAGAGCTGGTCACACAAACACAACTTCCCTCTTGCCTCTATCAAGACAATTAAGGTTAAAAGCACTTAGTCAAAGACCTGCAACCTTGAAAAATGAATACACTCTCTGCAGTGCGCCAAGGTGGCTCTTTTCCCCACGTCAGCAGAAAGCCTCCTGTGCCTCCCTCTGTAAGAAAACTGAAAGAGCCAAAGCTGCAGCTGGCCAGACCCTGGGATGGGACCCACCCCACCTGGTAACGCCAGGGCGCTGAGCACTGGCAAGTGGAATGGTGCTCAAAGGCATTGAGGGTGCCCACAGAAAGGATGGAGAGGAGTTCCTGGTGACTCAGGCTTTTATTGCACAGAAGGAGAAATAAATAATCTAAAGGCTGAAATTATCAGAGATGAAACAAAATGAAAGGCAGTGATTTCCCCCTCCTCATCATGTCAGAACTGATGTGTGGTGCTGGGGCTGAACTTATTTTGCTAAAGCAAATCTGAATCATCTGTCCCTTCAGCCAGGAGATGCTCTAAGTGGGGAGAGCTATTTCCTCAGGTCTCAGGTCTCACAGCGGAAGGGATGTGGGAAATAACTATGAACAGCTTCTAAGACATAATTTCACAGTTTTACAGAAGAGGTCATTATTCTGCATTACTGCATTTAAATGTGCGATTTCAGTTGTGAATATACCTCATAATCTTCTCGTACTTGCCACTGATCCTGGTCTATTGTTTAACCCCTTAAAGTACTTTCTAAGACCTTGGTAATTGAAATGCTGAGGTATAAAATTACTGTATTACAAGCAGGGAAATTCATGCCGAGAGGAGAAGTGAATTGACCTGGAAGGTCGCATCCATCTGTGGCACAGCTGGGAGTGGGGCACTGGCTCCTGCTGTCAACGTCACTGCTCCCAGGCAGAGCGTCCCCAGTCACCCAGAGGACATCTGAAATGGGATGTTGTAAGCTTTTAGAGCAGCAACATCTTTTAGAACTCAATAGGGCTTATAATTGAATTCTTTACGAGGGTTATACTGTCCTCAGTAACTCATCGCTTCCCTGGACTGGCCCTTTCATTTCCATTTTTTCCCCTCAGTTTGGGTAAGGTTTGAAGCCCAGCAACGTTGTCGTTTGTGCAAACAAACAAGCCTCAAATACATAAATAGCTATTCACATCCTTTGTGCGTATATTCAAGTATTTCACAAGGCACCCGTGGCAGCCATTAGCACTTCTAAATGCTTTTTGAAGCAACGGATTGATTTTGTGCTCGTGTGTGTGTCCTTCACTGGAACTGGCTCCCAAATTCCTCTCTGCTGATGAGGGAGGACTGGTGATAGCGGTCCCGTGAGGCGAAGTCCGCGTTCTCCTCGGTGAGCTGCCTGGTCTCCACGCCGACTGTCGCAAAGGACGGCGTCACCACGATCTGCTCCTTGGGAGACGGCCTTCTCCTGCAAACAGAGAGGCAGAGGTGCCTGCATCACCCCTTGCTGTTTATCCATCACCAGCCCTGCTCCTGGCTGTGCAAACAAGGCAGGGTGATTCCAGAAGAGGCTAAATCCTTCTCGGTGCCCTCTGGGGGCACAGAGCTAACCTGAAAGCTTTTTTTTCTTAGAAGGCACACAAAAAAATGTGCTCCTTTTCCCCAAATAAACACTGCAAAATATACATTTCCTTAACAAATGGGTTTCCTCTTTGGATATTGCCTACAGCAAACACCTTCCACGCTGTGCAGGAGGAGGAGGAGCACAAACCATTTCTAATGAAAAATATCCTTTTTATAGTTTCCTAAGCAATAAAAAAATTACAATAATTTTTGTAACTTTTAAATAAAATGGGAGATTTTCCTGCAATCTCTTCATCCCCGAAGCTGATTTTAAGAAAACCTTATTGGCATTTTTAAATCAAAACTGTAAGACCAATATAGCACTAAGACCTCATCAAGCACCTTAAGAGCCTTAGAGGTGTCAAGAACCCTTGGCTGCCTCCAACTCCCTTGCAGTCTAATGGGATTTATTCTTTTTCTCCAATTCATTAAAATATCTTGACTGGATTTCAGGGCTTAGGAAAAAACTCTAAATTACTTCAACGCAATTTCTTACAGCACAACATAGATGGGCTTCAAAATGGCCCACCCGACTCCCAGGCAGAGCCCCAGCAGTCTTTGTGCCAGTACGAGTAGGAGCCCTGGCACTAGGACAAGGTGGCCAAGATGGCTGGCTGACCCAGAGATTGCACTCTTTGAGGAGAGAAACAGGATCAGTTTCTACCTTGGGCGCTCGCCAGATCTCCCCTCAGCCCCCCTTGGCAGGGTCCTTGCTGATTGATTGCACTGACCAAAGCACCAAGGACTCTGCTGGTCTGGTAACTCAAGATAAAATCCCCCTGTGACAACAGCACCTCTCCACACGAGAGGCAGGGCTGCCTCTCGGGGAGGGATAGTTCCTCCTTTCCACACATGGTCATTCTCCATGAAGCCTCACACCTCAACCAGGCTCCCACGGGGATTTCTGACAACGGGCAGGAGACACAACTGAGATGCACCAAAGGACAACTGGGAGGAAAATGCTGTTCTATCATCACAGAGGCACTGAGATAAATGACCAGCCACAAATCTGCCTGGGGTGGAAGCAGATGGAACTGCCCGGGATATGAAGCAGCAGGGTCTGGCTCACTGTGCCATGAGTAATTCTGGCAGCATTTCAGCATGGCCCCACGTACCCTCTTCCCAGTCTCAACTCCTCACCCTTGGCTTGGGCTCGTGTCACCAGTCCAGCAGATGATGTGCAAAGGGACAGGGAACAATCCCTTACTCCAAATGAGATAATCAGAAAACATAAGGGGTGGTGCATCCCACTCCCCCTGCCCCTTGGGCTGCACTATGATCTGAGAAATGTCAGGCTTCAGCCTTGACAATCAGCACCTGGGCTCAGCTCCTCCTGAGCTTATCAGAAACATTGTCTGCTCCCGGGAACTTGTGCTGTCTAACAGCTCCTGTTTTTTAATGAATATCCTTGGAAACCTATTTTTCTTGCATGAGTAACAACCCAAGTGGAACAACATTTTTGTTACAGAACGTTCAAAGAAAGTTACTGACCCAAACTGTGGCCAGGATGGAAAATTACTGTGACCAAAGCCAACTCTCTTGCTACGCTGTAAGCAGCAGTCCAGAGTGAGACTCTTTGAGCTCTCCTGGCCCACAGAGGGCTGGGACCAGCAGTTTCCTCTGAGTGGGGCCTCTCAGAGCAGTGAACTCTCAAGTTTTCTGCACTTGGAGGACCATCAGCAAACACTGATGAGGGAGCCTGGGCTGATTTCCCCGCTCCTCGAGGCTCAGCCCTTCACCTGCTGAGAAGATGCAAAGGCATCCAACATCAGTACTTCACTGAACTCCAGGGGAGTTTTTCACAGGTTCATGCCTTGTTCAGACTCCTTAGGTCTGTGTGCGTGCGAGTGAGAACGTGCTGTAGCAAATGTACTACGAGTGCTGCTCTCCCAGATTCTTAAGTACTTTAGATCTGTGAGTTAGGCTTATAAGTGAGTTACTGTCATGCTATAATAAATTCCACAAGAATCTTTTGCTAAATGGTTTAAATTAAGCTATAAATTAAGTGCTATTATGTCTAAGACCTGCCATGGGGACTTCAGAGAGATCCCTCATTCCTGGCTTCTCTCCCCAATCACCTCTGCTACCAAAAGCATGTGGTCATGTTATAGGAACTGTGGGCAGAGACAGGACCTGGCAAGACAGACCAACGTGCTTAATTGCCCGGGCTTTCATTTATTTTGAAGGAGCCACCAAGTTGGCACAGATGATGCATGGCAGCTCGTGTTGCACAGCCCTCCCTGCAGCGTTCACTCACCCCAACAAAAAAGAAACCCAGCAGACTGGGAAACTCAAAGCCCACTGCTCAGAGATGCTCATAAGCTGCTATAGGAAACCCAACATGATGGAATTAATAATTAATAGCATCAAATAAGATTAACAAAACTAGTTAATAACCAACCAAACAAAACCCTCAAGGTCTTCTGGGAATCGAAACCCCAAGACAATGCTACTGCAGTTCCATGCAAACTCAATAGTGAATGGTTCCTTCACCAAAGACCCTGTTTATCATATTTGCCCCGAAGTTATTGCAGCTCCCTGCCCCCAGATTTCCTCTCTGAAACTTGAACACAGCTGCCATGTGTGCCTGTCCCACACTACCAGAGGAATTCTCTTTCAGTGAATGGTGGGTGGAAGAGAAGGAGTCTCCAATTTCTCATTCCCTTTCAGATTTTCCAGTTCAACCTGAGCCATAAAGGTTGAGCACAGACCTCTGGGGTAAGATAAAGCTTCAGGCACCAAGAGACGGTTATCAGCTGACATTCCCATGCACGGAGCAGAGGAGACTCCTGCTTCCCCACATGCACAGCCAACCAGATGCCAGGCTAATGGGAGCAAACAGCCCTTTTTACCATTAAGTAAGAATAACCCTGAGTATGAAAGAAGGGGCAGAAAGACTGCTTGAAGTAATAAGCAAGTCAATTCTTCCATCCCTCTCTGTGCACATTAGTGGGTCACGGGAACAACAAGCAGCGTGTTGGTCACTGCCAAGTGACTGGTACCAACCTGCATGAAGTGATCAAAACGGACTTAATCCAGCCAAAGAAACTGAAATTTGCTGCTGCTCCTACGGAGAAAAGGCACAAAAAGTCAGTATGCTGCTAATTCTCTCATAATAGCATTACACCACTGAATTTTTGCATAAAATCTCAAACCAGCACGCTTGTTATTAGCCTGCAGTACCCAAAGATTTTGTGATAGTGAGAACATTCCTGCAGTCTTCCTGCATGCCGTGGCTTTTAAACAACTGTCTAGAAATGAACCCAAATTTCCTATGGAGAACAGCCATCGGTTCCCAGCCCGACAGCTTGTTAAACCCCAGCAAAGCATGAGCAGAGCACAGAAACCCACCACGGTACCTTTCACTCTGTGGACTGCAAAAACCATTCCCACTGCAAGGATGGAGAGAGGGGAGGAGCCATTCAGCCAACCTCAGCCAGGGTGGCTGTGGTCTCACCATTCATTCCCTCTTGTCTGACCCCATGGAGAGCTGGCTTAGCTTATTACACCAGCACTGATTTCTTTACTGATTTCTCCGTAGAGTTAGTTTCCTGCACTGGCTCCCTGCAGGGGCAGAGAAGTGCCAGAGCTGGAAGCAAAAGCAGCAGGAGAAGTTTATGGTGAGGGACAGGGAGAACTGAGACTTGTCAGCATCTGCTGGATTTAGCTTAGGCTGCTGGAGAGGAAGAGAGAGAAGGGATTTGTAAATCACAGGGCATTTCTCCTCCCAAGGTCTTCTTCTAGCCCCTAATCCAGAGCATCCCTCAGGCCGCTGTCTCCCAGCCTCTCTAGACAGAAGGGCTGTTTGATCCTTTGAAGAACAAACTCACAGATCAGCGGGAGCCTTGTGACCACAAAATAACATTCCCTCACAGCCAAGTAAAAATCAGGCTGAATTTTGAGCATTCACTTCTAACATTTTCAATGCCATGCATTGTTTTACGGTATGCATGAGAATGCATGTGCAAAAGAAACCAAGAAAAAAAATGTCTAATCATGCTGCTATTTCTCAGATCAGCTTCCAAAATCCTCTACACACTGACAGAGAAATTCTTATTAAACTAATTTCTGGTAAATATTTCCAAAGCAGATTACAGAGATATAATACAGTGAGTATACAAAGGCAAAAAAGATTCCGACACCTGAAAACATTATTTCTGTTTTGTTCAATACATGGGGGCCATAAACAACTTTGTTAAAACTTATATATATATATATATATATATATATATTTCAAAAGATACAAATTAGCAGCTACTATCCACAATCTCAGCTCTTTTCTACTACCCCCTACAGATACATAGAAAGGAAGTCACTCAAGAGCAGAGAAAGAACAGTTGAGCAATGTTTGGATGGTGGTGATTAGTTTCTGGTTTCTCATCATCTGCGTTTCTGAAATCTAGTGCACACTGACCTACTGTCTAATGATCTTTCACCTAAATAAACCCAGGTAGCTGTTCCTGCACATATTGCATATGAACTCAGGCTCTTGGTTTTTCTCATCCTGGAGAGCAAACTGCGCATCCAGGCACACACTCAGCTATGTGTGCACACACCTACCTATGGATGGATGGATGGATGGATGGATGGATGGATGGATACACTCATGAGCAGGTGAGGATGCCCACACCGTGTCCCTTCAGAGACACAGAGCACTGCAAACCCCCTCGCTGGCCTTGCCAAGCAGCTGTGGGCTCTCACGAGCTGCTTGCTGAATGTGCTTCACTGTTTAATTTTGAACTCGTTTAAGCCGATCACATGCACAGACCTTTCTAATGCCCTCTGCCTAAAAGTATTTTCCCAGATTATGTTCCCGACATATTCAACGTGTTCAGCTCTGGAATCAAAAGGCTCTCTTGTTCCACAGTTATGAATGCTGAGATTTGATGAGACACTCATCATAATTCCCATTTTCCTCAAAGTTCTCTCAGGTGGGTTTAGATTGATTAGGTTTATTAAAACTTATTTACGGCAGATTTTTCTCATTGCTGGGATACATCTACAAACCTATCAAGTCTTAGTATCTGGTTTTGCCATTTAAAGCTCAATATAATAAAGCAATAAACACTGTGTTCAAACCATCCAACCAGTGCTAGTTACAGTTAGAATCCAACAGAAAATTAAAGTCTCAGAGAGAAAATGCATTGAAACTAGCAATGAAACAAATCCTCATTGTTCACTGTGTCACCTGCATATTAAACACAGGAGTCTCAATTCCTAATTAAGTTAAATTAAAGTTTAATGAATTTCTAAGCAGGTTTAATAATACAGGAAAAAAAAACCTCACCAAGAGGGAGTCCCGGGCTCACTTGGCCAATGTAGAAATACAGAATAACTGCTGCTCCCAGGCTGACAAGGGTGTAGATCCACTGAATGACAAACATGATGATGAGGGACACGATTGCCTGTTGGGAAGACACAGTTTGGGGTTACCCCAGAGTCTGGGAGGTAAGACCACGCTGACAGTCTGACAGTCATTCTTCTGCAAAGCCCAGTTTTCCATGTTACAGGGAGCCTCGTTTGTTCTCACTCGTAAAAGGGGGCCAGCACAGGTTTACAGTGTCACCTTCAGCAGCATGGAGGTAGCTCCAGTGAGCTACCCTGAGTCCCAGAGGCAGCGTGGGTCTCTGCTTGGGCTTCTCCAAGAGGCTCACCAGCTCAGGAGGAGATTTGGCTCAAGTTGCATAAAAACAGGGGCAGAGGTAGCATCTCCATGGGAGAGGTTGGGAACAGCAAGGGGCAGCATACAAAGAAAGAGCTAAAATGGTCCCAAACCGATGCAAGCAGTGAAGCTCAAAGAGAGAGGGCAGAGGGGAGAGGAGTCAGGATGAATAAACACATCCAGTTTTTGCTTTTGTGATTTTATTTTGCATTGTCAATCCCATCCCAGCTCTGTTGCAACCTCCTCCTGAGTCTGATTATTGACAGGAAACCAAATCTGCTTTAATGAGCACGTCAGTCACCTCTGTAAGCAAATTCCCCCGCGAAGGCAGAGAGCTGATGGCTCTACCATGGCATGCACGTGGGAGCCCCATTAGATACGAGCCCAGAGATGGCATCAGCACACAACCTCCTAAAGATGTCATTCTAAAGAGGGGCCACCACTCCCAGCCCGCCCCTGGCACTGCAGCCCAGGAGAACCCCTCACCAGGAGCTGGCTGCTGGCAGCAGCAGCAGTGAATTTGAAAAGGAGGTGTCCAACTCCCTCTGAGGATTAAACTAACAGGGTTTGGTGGGCTGTTTGAGCAGGTTTGTTACATTTCGTGCACAGCTATGAAATCCTCATCCATGCAGCAAAGCCATATGGCTCATTCATTATGCATATCTGACCCTTTCCCTGTCATCTGCCCAATAATCCATCTTCCCAAGATGAATTTAAGTGTCTTAAACTTCTCAGCAGCTTGAGGCAGAAGCTATTTAAAAGTTATTTAAAGTAACATGCTGTAGGAATGCTCTCCTTTCCTCCCTCAAAAGATGGAATTTCACAGCCAGGCTGCTGGTATCAGGAGGTCAGCACTGATGAAACCCCACCCCAAGCTTGCAGAAACTGGCCCGTGAATAAAAGCTGCAAAGCTTTGAAGATGGTGTCTCAGTCCATCCCACACCGAGAACAAGCAGACTTGGCACATGGGGAAAAGAGGGACACTGATTTTTTTCCCCATTCAGCCATGCATCTATAAAGTCCTAAGACTCCAGACTTTGAATTTGTACTTTGAGTTGGGTTGGGGCTTGTTTGTTTGTTTGTTTGGGTTTTTTTCCCATTGTTATTTAATTTAATATGCCATTGGGCTTTCCCTGAATTTGAACTGCTGCAGGTATGGTACCTTGAGTATTTAGTTCAGGTGGCCTGGAATATGAGAATCAAAAGCCATTATTTAAAGTACTGGAGTATTTACACTGCAGCGTGTGACGAATTTCCTTCTGTTGTCTACAATCACAAACCACTTCTCAAAATAAAAGAAAATTACTTACACCAGCAAAGGAAATCCAGTGACTGAAAAATCTGGAGTAGAAGGATTCTGGTATTTGCTGAATTCCCAGTTCTGGATTTTGTTGCTTTATAGATGTTTCTACAGAAAAGGAAAAAAAGAAAAAAAGACAATTAAGAAGGAGCTATAACGTGGAGTTTTTTCCTCTACCTTACATTACCAGATTCCAGGAACCAAAGCAAAAATTCTAGCTGACAGCTGGGTATGACAGAGTTAAACCAAAACTTCTAAAATGAAAACCGAAAAGAAGTGCAAGAAAAAAACCAGAAAGTTGACAGATCTGGTACTAAGTCCATTTAAGGCCACATCTGTCTATGTCTGCCTCAGTTTCACAATTTGTGAAACAAGAAAAATAATACTTTTCTCCCTCAGAGGGGTTTAGGGAGTTTAACTAACGCTGATGAAACACTACAGCACTGGGAATGACAAACTCCACGCACACACACTGTACCAAACACCCACATCACCAACAGAAGGAACTCAGACCTTCACCTGTGGATGCTGAGTTACAGACCCCACCTGCGTTGTGGGGACCACTGCATTTTGATAGCCTGAGTTTTCGACTCACACAGCTCCAACCATCCATCCTACCCCACACCAGGATGAAGTAAATCCCAAGATACACCCAAACCCTTTTTAATGTACAGCATTCAGCATGCCTGTGAAGAATTATGAGTATATCGTAAACAACCCAACACTAAATTTAGTCCTGCCTGCTTTCCTGTGATTAATCTTCTGTAGGAAATTGCATTGGAACTTCTCCTGTGATGCATTGCAATGAACTCTACCCTCACCTGGAATAAATGATATTATTGCCATGAATCACTGAATGACAGCCCCATATAAAGCTCGTTTCACGCCTGCCTTCAGGAAAGCACTGGGAGGACCAAGGTTATAAACAATTTCCTCTGAGCATGGAGATGTCCATCTCCTGCAGCCCTTACCTTCTCCCCTCGGGCCGGGGAGCATCATCACTTCACTGCAGAGCTGCTCCCTCTGCTCCAGCGTCCTGGGTACGTGCTGGGCATCCGCAGCGGGTGGTGAGCACAGACCTGCATCCCGCTGCCCGCCCTGCTCATCCACACCCTGCTGGCTCTCGTGGGGCTCCAGGGTCTCATCCCGGCCGTACTGAGCCAGGGGAGCATCATGATGGAGATCCAGGAGAAAGCTGTCTTGTAATGTCTGCTTGGCTGGCTTCTTTGCCTTCTTTTGTTTGACCTTTTGGGTTAAGTTCTCAGCTCCTTCTCTTTTGCAAGTACTTGGCTCACTAAAAAATGGTTTAAAAAGCTGGTCCATGTCTTTTTTGAATTCCAGCAAGGTGCCATTTGATCTGCTTTGAATTACTCCATCTGCTGCACGGCTGGGGGGCTTGTTGAAAATTAAAGGCTGGGAAGAGTGAGCAGGTCTAGCAGTTCCCATCTGGGTCTCGTCAGGTTTCTGCTGAATGTTGTAGCTCAGGGATAGCGAGAAGTAGGAATAGTCCACAGCGATGTATGTCAGCATGAAGTTGATGGTGACTATGGGAGCAAGAACGTTCACTTGTCCAATGAAGACAAAAGCCATGGTGATGAGACTTGTTAAGCAAATCGCAGCCACTGGAGTCTTGTTGGGGCCTTTCTAGTTCATAAATAAAACAAAATTACATTTCAATTAATAACCATGAACCTTGCCATGAGGATTCCCCACTTGCTCAGCTGCCATGTGTGGTTACCTGGGTTGTCTGCAGTACCCCCCTAGCCATGAAATACATGCGTGCATGTGCAAACAGAGGCTCACGGGCTTAATAAATTAAAGAACAGGCTGGAAGCCAAAAGCTGTTGAGCTCCCACCTCATCCCTAAGCCTTACTCAAGCTTTGTTTTTGGTAAATTCACCCACTCTCACTCATATCTCCGTGGTAAAACAATGTCATGAAAGCAGCAATAAACCTTCAGAGAGATTTGTGGGGCTTATGGGAAGTCTGGCAATAAAACGTGTTAATTAGAGTTAACTGTTCATCTCTAATCATTCTACAGGACTCTGCAGCACTGCCTACCCAAAAGGCTCCCTCGTGCTGCCCTTGGAAAAGCTCTGCATGGAGCAGTGCCACCTTCACTTCAGCAGCTCCTGGCCCTGCCCTGACAGGCAGCTGAGCTGAACCCACGGTCTGCTGAGCCTCTGCACACGGGGTTCCCCTCCTTCAATCCACCCCAGCAGCAGAGGGAAAGCAGCAGCGAGGCTTGGCAGGTGAAGATCCTGGGGGTGGGAGTCAGCCCCAGCAATGCCAGGCATGTGTCAGGAGGGCAGGCAGCAAGGAGAAACCTTGCCTGCTCCTCTCCTTTGGGACTGGGGGAAGGCAGGGAAAGGAGAAGGAAAAGAGAGACAGAACAAAGAGCATTGGGGGTGGAAATACCTGAGCCTTCGGCTCATGAATTTTAATCCCAGGTCTAACGTGCCCTTTCTTGGACCAGGCACCACCTTGCCATTTTGCCACCTGACAAGCCTGTGCAAGCTGTGCAAAGACTTTGCTGAAAGATATCTTACAAGATATCTTACAAAATATCTCAGGTTTTCACTTAACTGCTTTTACTTCTTTAATAAACACACAGCTCAAATGGAAACTATTTCTGTTTCCTCCACTCTTATTTATTAATAGAAAAGGGGCCCAGTTCTGAACCATTACATCTTTTCAGAATGAACAAAAATACATCTCAGGGACAAAGGAACGCAGATCTCAGAGAGCATCTTCAGTATCAGAAAGATGTACTGAGATGGGGAACAGATGGGATGATCTCAGGATGCATCTGGCTTGGGTTTAACTCTACACAAAACACTCATGTGCTTCCCCTCAGCTGGGGTTGTGGTGACCACACCACACTCTTCAGCCATGGAAAAGGAGAACTGGTGTGGAATAGATTGGTAAGGACAAAGTAAATGTATTTACTCTCCATAACCCAAATCTAAACAATTCCCAAGGTGGCAGAGAGAAGGAAGGGAGGAAGAGTGATCTGCCTTTGATTTCTCACCTCCTTTTGAGGCCTTCCCATCATGGCACTCTGCCTGGAGTTCAGAGCAGAAAACTTAACAGAAAGACAGAAAACTATCAGAGAGGAGAGGGAATCAACTTTGTTAAACCACCGAGAATTTCACAAGGGTTGCCAAGAGGAGCCTATTCTGGGATCACCTGAAAACTGTCTCCAGGAGCTGGAAGTTTTTGCAGTCATTATTGTTCCTGTTTTCCATACAATTATTACTATTATTTTTGCTATTATTATAACTTTTAATTTAGAAAATTGCTTTGAGAAACATAAAACAATGGAGAGAAAATTATTATACTTATAAAACATTTAAATCTTTTAAAACATTCATAAATACCAATATTGAAAAATATATTTCTGTATTTTCAAGATGCTCTGAAGGAGCAAAGCATCACAAGGCTTTTCCAGACTCTCTGTTCAGACAGTTAGGTACTGCAGGTTACTGAGAGTGATGGAATTGTTTTCTCTCTATTCAGAAGAAGGGAAAATCATGTGTGGATGAATAGCCCAAGACTACAGAGTCCTTGGTGACTGATACCTTGACTGGTATCCATAGAATGACTCATGCATAAAGATTATTCACAAAGCAAGGAAAAAGCTTCTTGTCATGTTCCAAGCAAGACTTTGTTTCAAGGAATTTCTAAAGCTTAGAAGCCCCCTAACTTAACCTTTCAAATCTATTCTTTGTTTTTAGTTAATAGTCTCCAAAAGGCACCTTATCTTACAAAGCAGTGTCCTCTTCTCCACCGCCCACAGACTGAATCCACAGCATCACAACCGGTCACGTACTCGGCTATGAGGTTACCACAGAGGACAGGAACAGATCAAAGAAAATATGCAGGAAAGAAGAAGAAGAAGAAGAAGAAGAAGAAGAAGAAGAAAGAAAACAGATAAAAGGTATAGAGACAGTTACCATCCATTTCACCAAGTGCTGGAACAAAAGCTTCAGGCTTCTGCCCTGGACAGGAGGGCAGAGGAGAGGCAGGTACTTCCTTCGGTCATGGCCAGGATCAGCACCAGCGTGGATAAGGTGTTTGCAAAAAAAACCCACAGACAAAGCTGTATCATGAGTGCTTGTTTCAGTGGGGACATCTTGGAGAAGCGGGTCAGAGGGAGGGAGGGCACTGAAGACAGCCCAGGAAGGGCTGTGTGTGCACAGGGGCAGGACAGGGCGCCCCAGGCCGGGGCACAGAGGTGGGTGAGAGATGCCAAGATGGTGAAGCAGGGCTGCTCCTGCACAGTGCCAAACCCCATGGGAGGGCTCGGAGCAGAGGCAGTGCACACAGTGGACAGGCAGGGAAAGGACCACAGGCAGCTGGATGCTTGGGGTTTTTTTTTTCATAAAACCACCCATTTCCTGGCTCTTTTGCCTGTGCTTGGGATACCAGATCCCGAGCCTTCCTCTCCTCGCGTTTCATGCATCCCCCATCTCACTCTACAGACACGCAGAAGTCTTGGCTTCTTAAGTTCAGGTGAAGGTTTGACAGCAATCCCAGAGAAAGGATGACTAACCCCACGTCCAAGGAAGGCGAGCATGGGGATCACATTCTCCTGGGCGATGCACTGCAGGATCCTGGGTGCTCCGTACAGCCCTCCCATACAGGAGGCCAGGGATGAGATGTACAGCCCTAGCAAAAACAAAAAACCCACCAAGGATACCTGGAGGAAGCAGAGAGAATGCAAAGTTCATTACACTGTGCCTTAAAGACACCCAAGCAGTCTTAAATACGTGTATTTTAAGAGATCACACATTTTCTAACACTGTTAAATGAACAGAGCTAGCCCTGGGAAGGCAGCAATTTAATTGGTCTGCGGTATAAAGTACAAGCAATTAATACAGGAAAATTATCCCATAAAAGTCATTTAATACTGAACATCCTGTACCGACAGAACCATTTTACAAGCTCATATCCAAGAAATTCTTTGTCACTTGGAGCAATTGCAGCAAAGCAGCAGCTATTAGATTCCCCTTAAGTAACTGGAAGTGAGTTTATTTCAGGCGAGATCACTTATATACAGAGCACATCGTACAGGAAAAGCTGCCCAGGCTTCCCACCATCCAAAACAGGAAGACAAACCCCTGTGTCTCAGAGGGGAAAACCAATCCTGAAAGAAAAGCCACAGTTAAACCAAATCAAAATTGCCACTTAAGTAAATGGCATCTCAAAAAACACGCTCCAAAGGATATAATACAATGACCTTATTTTCCTGTCTTCAATGAGAAAAGAATTTCCTTTGGCCAACGTGAAACTTTAAAAAAAAAAAATTTTAAAGCCATAGTGCTAACAAGGCTGGTGTTAGAACTGGTTTCTGAAGCACCTTTTCAAGGTGGGAGCATCTCCTGCAGGTGTGGAGGGAAAGGAAGGGCAGCCCCTGGTCTGTCACACAGAAATGAGGACCGGGGTCCCCCTAAGCAGGTCCCCACTCTTGAGAGCTGCAAGCGCAGACAGCATATCTAAAAAACCCCACCCAAATACACAAAACCCCACAATATAAACATTGTGCAAGAAAGCTTTGAAATGGGAGTGCTCCTGGCACCGCAGCATAAGGACATGGACAGAAAAAATAAGGAAACCAAGGTCTAGGGTCACCCGAGACACCCCCAAGTCCTGCAAGACCACACGAGTCTGGCAGCCAGCAGCCAGGCACAGAGAACAGCAAGGCGTGGGGGTAACACCAGCACAAAGGCCAGGCAGAGAGAAACACCCCACATTTTGGTCCAAATCCAACATGCCCATACTCCTCTGAAGCCAGTGCTGGAGGTGCAGACAGACATCTGTGGCAGAGGATGTCACCAAATGCAGGTCCCCTGCATCCCACATGTCCTTTGCTCCCACCCCTCCTACTGTGGAAAAGAAGGTCTAAACAAACATGGGCCCTCCCGGCTTCTTCCCCGTTAAAGTCAGGTGGCACATGCTTTACTAGAGGAATTACAAAAATGTACATGGCTAAAGATCATTCAAGCTGCATCTGACTTTTTCTTGTCTACGAAATCTGCAGGCAGCAAAAAGGAGTTTGGGTAAAAAGCCATAAAAATTTGCTTGCTGATGGGGAAGGCATGTGAAATTAATGTCCCGATCCAGAACTGTTCAATCTTCCTACCACAACATTTCCCCATGAAAATCCACTTGGCCTTGTGAATGGTATCTTGTGGGACAGAAGGAACCTGAGGCAAAGATGAGCAGATACCAGCCTTCATTAGGCCAACAGACAGACACTCAGTGGGGAATCCTCCCTTCCCTCTCCTCTAATCCTACCCTGCTCTGAGAAATACTCGGAAGAAACAAACAGTTGTGCCAGACACCATATATTATTTTAGCTGCCAAAAATGCTTGCATTTAAATTTGCTACTTGACATTCAAATCAGGGTTAGAGGGGAAGAGCCCCTCTCACTGAGGCTGATGAAAGGTTTTGCTATGGGTTTTGAACATAGAAGAGTGTGAATACATTGCAAGGAATTGGCAGTTGGAGCTCATTAGAAGTGAAATTACTGAATCTCATTTTTGTGTTTAAAAAGCCAAGCAAATATTGTAACAGAGAAAAGCAGCCAAGCACTTTCTCACCTGTGATAGAAAGGGAGAGTTTGGAGGAGTAATGATCTCTCCTTGCTCCGTCTCTCCAAAGTCATTAAAATCTAAGGCATCTTGTAATAACTCAAAGAAGAAACATGGATATTGGGATGGCGCCATTTGTTTGTTCAGCATTAGGGGAAAGAAAACGGAATTTGTTTTGGGGAGGGTGTTTGTTTGCTTGTTTATTTTTTATATTTGACATCATTAAATATCTTCTCGTTCATTACCAGGGGATTTTTCATTCCCCTCCAAGGGTTTTGAAGTTAAAACACAGCTTTAACAACCTCTTTCTCTTCAGCAGATTCATTTAAAGCTGATTCTTTTGGTTACTGCATTTTTTGCCCATTAAGTCACTGACATACAAAGAGGTTGCCTTACAGAAGGCAGAATCATTCTTTTTGTCCCTGAAACAGAGGTGGGTTTTTTAACCTCGTCAGGAAGTGGCAGAGCCCCACCAATAATTGGGAGCTTATTTGGGGGGTGGAAAAAGTTTAGAACTGCAATTACTTAAGAAACAAAGCCAGAGTTTCAAATCATGTTTCAGACTGAAACCGTGTTACGGACCAAACTATGCAAACTTCTCAACTTCAAACGAATCACAAGAAATAGTGTCAAATACAGCGAACCCGTGCTTTTGGATAACACTGAATAACAGAAAATTAGCCCTTCTATGTTCCATCCAACGAAAAACAATGGCACGCACCAAAATCTCTTGCTCTCTTTCTAGAGGCCTGCAGTGGTGAGGCTCATTGTGTGTTACACCACAAACCCCCCTCATGTAAATACTCTGTGTGGAATGTCTCGAGTTTAATAATCCTATTGCTCACCCTGCAATTACAGCCTGCTAGATATGGAAATGTGAGCTTCGCTTGACTTAGTAAAGATAAGCAGGGGGGTTCTTTAGAGATTTCAATTTGGTCTAAGCTTTCACCAACGAGAAAGGATACATTGAATAAAATACAGCATTTATCATTAGACCACATTAGCATACTTTAGCTCTTAAAGCTATTGCTGGGTGATTATGCCAAGATTTGGCATTATGGGATATGCTGGTGAATGCAAAGCTATTCAAATCAATTGTGCTCTGGGATTTGCAATGGGGAAATCCCCCTGGATTTTAATGAGGGATGCGTACCCAAATTCCTTAGGCTTCTGGAAGACTCAAGCGTTCAGTAAGGCAGATGGCAAAGCACCGTTGTATAAAACCACAAGTTACCTTCTCTGCTATCATGAAGTCATAGCGGAGTGACTGACGGGTACAAATGGCTCCCAGCAAAAAAACGAAGACCATGTACAGAAACCACCTGCAAACAACAAAAATAAACCAATTTCTTTACAGCGAGACAAGACCATTGAGAATTCTGCCACTAGGAGAGCCAGGAGACAGTCCAGGTTGCCCAGAGAGGTGGTGGATGCCCCGTCTCCGGGAATGTTCAAGGTCAGGATGGACAGGGCTCTGAGCAACCTGATGTGGTTGAAGAAGTCCCTGCTCATTGCAGGGGGTTGGGCTGGATGGCCTTTAAAGGTCCCTTCCAGCCCAAAACATCCTGTGATTCCGTGGTTCTGCAGGTACACAGGTCCCCCCGTATGGCAGTAACATTTACAGCACAGCCAGCCTGCTCTGCGGCCTCAGCCAGGATCCTCTTCTGGTGTTCCGGCCTTCCCAGCGCCCAGGTTGGGGGATAATTTTGTCTGTAAAGCCCAGAGCAGGGAAGGGAATGACCACAGCCTTGGATAGATGGGTACATGTGATACTTCTGTGTCCTGTGGAATCCCCCCTCTTAAAACAAGCACCAATTTCAGCAGGAATCCCTTCAAATTGCAAAGACTCTTCCTTCCTGACTGAACTTTGGTACATGATTAAAAGTAATAATTTCAAAGCAATTTAGATGGCAATGAAAGCAGGCAGGAAGACCAGCATTTCCTTGGGAAGAGCACTACTTGGTGATGCAGGGCTTCTCTGTTTCCCTGGTCTTGCAGGTGGGTAGGTCACCTCACTTCTCTCGGCCCCATTCTCCCAATAAAATTTTGATACTTCTTTTCTATTTATATAGAAGAGCAACGCAAGGGAAAAAAGAAAAAGAAATACAACCCCCCTTTGAAATCAACAGCAGTGAATGACAAAATCATGCCCCTCCCAAGCCTTGGAGAGCTCTGCATCCCACTCTGGGACAGCCAGGCTGCAGCAGCACAAGCACGCCAGCACCAGCACGGATCCCACCCAGCAGCGGAAGGACTGAGTACATCCGCACTAACAAACATCTCCTCCAACCCACCCAGGGAACGTGGTGGTAATGGATGACAATTTGAATGAGAGCCACACTTTAATTTTCCAGATGGCCGAGTAATAAAAGGTTGATGGGAATATGAAATGGATTGGTCACACTCAGGGCAGTCTGAAGAGCAAATTTTCCCCAGTCGATGACTTACGAGGTGCCAATAGCAGCCAGAGACCCCAGAGGGATGTTGGAAGAAGGCTTCTGGAGATCTCCACTCATATTGAACCCAGCCATCACACCTGTATTTTGCAGACACAAGTGCAATTTAGAGTCAGTCTAAGTTATGGTATATACAACACACATTGCACTATGTAATATAATTTAATCAATCAGTTCATTGATTGCTTCAGAACAGTAACTATACCACTTCATTGCACTGCCACACAGATGAATGCTGGCTCCCATCAATTGCTTGGTAAAAAACTGTTCATGTCTTTAAGAGAAGCAAGTCACCACTAACACGTCAAAGAACCCTTTGTCCAGTTTGAACAATGCTGAGGGGAAAAGAAACAGTATGTGAACAAAACCCATCTGATCTTCATACAAACCTAACAGAAGACAATGCTGCCCAGTTGTTGAAAAGAGAAAAGCCACTGTTCATCAGGGCAGCACATGCAGCAGGTGGCTCAACCCCCAGACCAGATCCATTACAGCTCCCTGCATTCAAAGGGGACAGCCACTGCTGCAAAACAGCCTGTCCTGTCCATATTAAATGATGATCACATTAGCAGAGGGAATAACAGTGCTCCCGGCACGTAGGTGGCACCTTCCAGCCAAGGGATCTGCTTTGGAAGTAGGCATTATCTCTGTCCTGCAGATAGGAAAACAGAAACACTGAGAGGGCAAGTGATTGTCCCAGTGTCACGTAGAAAACACATGGCAGGGCTAAGAATAAAATACTGAACTGTTATTTTAGGCCAGAGTACAGGGTATTATACAATCAGGGACAATCCTTAGCCTAAAAAATTACCATCTAAAGAGGCAAGAGAGGGAAACAGGATGAAGCAGAGGATTACAGTCTCCACATTAAGGCTAGAAAGCCAAGGCACAGATTGGTTAAGGGGCTTTGTCCATGGTTGAAGGAGGAGTCATATCAGACTTGTCAAGAAAACAGAGATTCCCTTGTCACATTATGCCAAAAGTTTTCTTAGAAGACTTCAGGTATCTGCTATAAATAAAAATAAATAAATTTTAAAAATTGAATCCTGGTGATAATTTGGACAATTTGAAGGCAGGGCCGAAGACATTAGGACGCTGAGTTCTGCCCATCACTGTCCCCCCAGGGAGGTCAGGCCGATGTCTTCATGAGGACACGAGGGCCGGGAGCCAGGCAGCAGTGCTGATGGCACGGTCCCTGGAGCCAGGCTGAGATCACCGCGGAACAATGGGAAGGAGGACGCCAGCGCCATGGCACTCACAGCATCTGGCAGCCCCGGCAGCGGGGGACCGACCGCACGCCAGCCCACCCCGGCTGCCAAGCCCAGCAGCCATTCCTCATGCTCAGAGGGCATAAGAATGACAAAGTCAGTCTCTGCAGCTGCAAATCTGAGTGACTACAGCTCTAAATCAGCAACAGCCCATTGCGTTTTAAAGCTCAAACACTGATTGCTGCTTGGAAGGGTTTTTTCCCAGGATGAAGGATAGACAAGAGCTGTGGGACCAATCTCAGGGTGAAGGGGACAAACCCAAATCAGCCAGATGGATGCCTTCCCTATTCCCTTTTCCCTACAGACCTAGGTCGCTGATGGGTTGCTAATCATGGAACACCAACTCTGCTCTGCTCTGTCCCAGGCTTTGCTGTGCATCTTCGTAGCACCACCTCCACACCTGCTCAAGGGGAATTGTAACACCTCCTCTCCTCGCTGCCCTGCCCTGGGGACAGCACATAAATGGGCACAAAGCACTCTCACATTGCCAAACACATCCAGGGTTTTATTTATTTATTATTATTAATGCTTTTTCCTTGATCATCTCTTTTTTTCCCCCTTAATCAGTCCACTCACCAGCCATCTTTTCTTGTCATCTCCACCATGGAGCCAGAGCCCTGCCAACCATTCCCTGGTCCCCACAGAATCCTGGCATTCCTCAGCTCCTGGAAGAGCTTTTCTTCCAAATTCAGACCAGATTTGAATCCTTGACACCATACTGAAAGCATTACAAATCGAGTTCTTCATTTTCTCCTGGAAGACTATTTTGTGGATATACTTCTGAGCAGCACAGCTAAAAGCCTGTCAGCTGCTCTGGTTTTCTCTAGATAAAGCTTCCATGCAGAGTTCAAGCCCTGCTCCTTTCAAACAGCTACACAATAGGCTTAGCTAGAGGTGAGAAAAGTTAGGAAGGCAGAAGTCCATGGAAATGGTCACAAATATGCTAAATAAAGTGTCTATGAAGCACTCTTTGATGACACGCTGCCTTGCAATTCAGAGACAAAGCAGAAAACTTAGAATTATCTGAATTTTTCTTCCAAAGGGAACAAACTATTGTCAGGAGGACAGCTGTTAATCTCATGTGCTTCTTGGCCAAGTTTCTCAAACATCTGGCACCACCTTTAAATCTTCCAGCTTGAGTCACCTCTTCCTCATCCAAAGTCCTGCCTCAGCAAAGCACTGGGGAAACACCAAAATGGCATTTTCTGGACTGAACATAAAAAAGTTGAAGACGTGAGTCATTGGCACGGCAGTGACTGCACAGCCTGGGCTGCCTCACTGCCTCCCTCCCACAGGCCCACGCACGCTCAGGAGCAGCCAGGAGATGACTTCCCAGAGCCAGCATAAAGAGGATCTTGAGCCTGATGATTGACCTCCTGCCCGGCAGTGACCAGGGGTCACGCCCAGGCCACTGCACACCACTAGCTTCTGTCAGGGTCCCCAGGAGGTCACCAGAGTCTCATGGGTTCCACAACCAAAGGTCAAGGCCACCACAGAGGGAGCCAACTCAGATGTTCTCAGCCACTCAGGCCAAAGCCATCTCCTCTGTGCTGCAATTAGGACTCTGACCCGACTAGTGCAAAAGTGTGGACAATCTGGTAGAACAGATGTATGGACAAGCCAAAGCCACCTCTCCACCACAATCCAAAAAGTAATTTTCCAGACAGGATGACAGCTGCCAAAAAGCAGCTCTGAGAGGGTCTTTTGCAAGCAGCTGAGTAAGCAACCCACTTTTCAATGAAAGGACAACCTGACTAATTAAAAAAAAAAATCCAACATCCTAAACAATCTCCACCATCCACAGCCTCAGTCAGCCCCTGCCAGAGAACTGATCTGACTTGCAAGAAGCCACAAAAAGCCTTGTCAGGGATTCTGGCTGCTCGGCAGAGGAAAAACCCCACACTTGCATCTAAAACTCAGCGACACAGAAAAATCGGGATGTTCCTTCCTTCAGACAGACTATGCCCAGGGAAATGGCCAATCCCTTCTGAACTCAAGCAATCATATCTGCAGACTGTCCATGGAGAAAATTATCCACCTCTCTGTTTCAAAGAGATAGCAGGCTGGATTTTCCACACTGGCTATTATCTTAGAGAGCAGCAGATAGTGACAAAGCTTCTGGACAAAGAAGCATGAAAACACTGTCAACCCAGCCAGGAAATTATGGCTGAGACAGTCTGTACAGTGCTGCTATTCCCAGTGTAATCTGGTCCTGGGCATCATCCAGGCAGTGGATACGTGCACGAGGGGACCACCTACGTTGTGTGTCAGACACAACCGTCAGCTCCACCAGCCATGGTTTATGACTGCAGATATGATCGCTCTTGCAAACGCCCAGTGCATTTTTCAGTGAACATGCTATAAAATATAAAAGGTGGGTTTTTTCCTTCACCCAGGAGGTGAAGAATGGAAAATCTTAGATAAGAATTGTAGCTAATTTTTTTAAAGGGCCAACTTCTCCACTGATGTAAGCTGGCGCCTCGCCATAGACTCCAATGGAGTTGTGCCAGTTTACATCATCTGATAACTTAGCCCAAAACTTCTAAATCTATTTGCTGTCGTTTTGCAAGTGCCAGATATGGTTTATTTCAGAACTGATTTCTGTGCGATGATATTTTCCACTAACGCCGCTTCAAACGACATCTTACTTTCTCGTATCACAAGACAACACACTTCTTTCATTAGACAGAAGACCTTGGGGATTCGGTAGAAAAACATTTTTTGCACAATAGAAACGGCATTTATCTTAATTTTAAAAATGCACTGATGGCTGCATGGCTGCTGCTGGGAGCGGGCTGTGGGCAGGCGGCTCCCAAGACTCCCTCCCTGTTGAAAAGCCCTGGCTGAGTGGGCAGCCAAGTGTTCACCTATCACAGCACAACGTGTGCATTGAGAAGGTGTTTACAAACTTGTAGGAGAACATCTGGTTAATGCACAGCATCTCTATAGGGGCACGTTGACATCTTCCACAGCGTGTATTTCAGTCTTTTGACTGAAGCCAGCAAATCCCAGTCTTCCATGCCCATGCTCTCCCATTTAGGTCAGCTCTAGATGTATGTTTTGGATCTCTTGGCTACTTCCCTATGATTAAATGACAACCTTGGGGGAATAAAGCCAGCTGCACTGAGCATCCAGCTGAAATGGATGTTCAGCTAATGCCCAGGGAGCAAAGAGACCAGCCTCTGCTTACCAGCGCTCAACCGTAAAACTGGGGTAACTTCATTCGCATTGCTGGAGTCGTACCAATAAAACACAGAGGAACAGAGAAAACAACCTGGCCTGGAGCAAAACAATCCAAGGAGGATGCTCGTAGGAGGCAGCATGATGCTACTGGTCTGCCAAAGGCTGGGATGAGCATCCTATACCCATCAGCTGAAGCATGTCCCCAGCTGCTCCTCCTGCCTGTTTGGTCCTGGCAAGGGTCTCTCCCCAGGTCCTGCTCCCCCTTCCTGAAGTGGCTGCCCCTCTTTGATTTCACAGCCACCAGCCTGCATTTCAGACATTTCTGTCACACTGCTACGTCTGGGCAACTCACAACCACTTTTCAGTGCATCCCAGAGACCAAACTTAAAGTGGTTAAATTCAGATAGCCATTTCAGAGAGAGAGGAAAAAGCCTATCCTGAAGACATCAAAATAGTTTCACTTCAAAGAGGAACATTTCATCTCAGAAAGGCCAAACAATTTGTTTCACAATTTCCGAAACGTTTTTTTTTAAAAAAACTTTGTTATCAAAATAGCATCTTAAATTGTAAACTAGCATATGCTAAAAATTAAAAAGGGTAAACACAAAATTTAATAATTAAAGATAAACAGAACATTGCTCTGGGTCAAAGGACTGTTTCAAACTGGCTCAATGTAACCCCTCAAAACTAAACAGCATATTGTTTAGCTGAAACTCTCCCCAAATTTCTGTTGTATCTTAAGGCAAAGGATTTTGTTTCCAGTACTTCGGCTAGGTCACTGTGGGGGTTCCAGCAGAGGTGGGTACCGCTGGGGGATGGTGGTGGGGAGCACCACAGGCTGCAGAGGACAGCCTGGGAGCAGTGCTAACCTGTCCCTGTCATTCCTCAGTGCCACTTGCTCACCCTCTGCATCGCACTGCCTGCCCTGCAAGCAGCAGCAGCACTGGCAGCAGAGAAGTCTTGACTCCCATCCTAGAAATTTCTTAATTGGACCACAAGCTCTTCCATGCAGCGCACCAAACACAGCCCTGCATTTTATGAGGCTCCTGAACTCCACAGTGCTCCCAACAGCAATGACAGGAGCGATAGTGATGTTATATGGTACCACTGGCACTGCTACTCTGAAGGAATAATTTAAATCCTGTAAATAACCAAGCAATTAAAAAGAACACACGAAAAAGCTGTGTTAACAACCAATTATACATCATCCCAAACTGTATTTTCAGAGAATGTTTGACATTACTACTGGTATTACTACTGCTAACTAAACAGAGCAACAGGCTGCCAGGGCTTTAAACAGGTTTTATCTATTAGCTTTGGCATTCTTCCTAGCAGCCAAGCATTAGCGGTGATGAAGAATCATTTAATATGGCTAATCACAGTAATTTTCTGCACAGTTTTGTCATAACTGTTCCTTCTTCTATAACCAAGCAACTGGAAAAAACCTGCTTTCCTATATCAGTGGCAGAGCTCACGAGGAAGGTCTTTTTCTCTTGGGGACTCACTTGGGCCAATCAAAAATGACAACAAAGAAGAGGGCAGAAGACATCTTCTCCATGGTGCCAATAGTTCAGGAAGGTGAGTTTTCCAGGAGGAAGTCTACACAGAGGCAATAGCCAGCCTGATAAGGTGGGAGAGAGGATTTCAAAGAAAAATTTGAAGTCCTGCACTAGGTGCACCTGACAAAGCGATTTCTGCTGCTAGACCATTCCTCCAGTTCCACCTGTTTCACAAAACCCTTTCCTTTGTCTCCTCTTACCGCAGCAATTCTGCAACTTCCAGTGAGTTGCTTAGAGCTAATCCTCTGAAAATTCATTCTGTAATCCAAGGATTCATTGCTATGGAAACTGCTTATAATCAGTACTTTTTATAGCTTAAAACACCCAGCATCAACAAAAGGTATTGTACCTTCAACTGATAGTTACTGCATTCCCACTGGAGATTGTCAGCTCTGGAAAGGGGACATGCATCTTCCTGGTAATTTAAGGGAACGAATAATACGAAGGTATCTAATTAAGCTCATAAATACGAGCTCTGCTGACACACAAGGATGAACCCGTGACGCCACGCAGCGAGTGGCGGGTCCATCATGGGCCATGGCATCAGCCCAGCTCAGCCACCTGCTGAGGTAAGATGGAGGGAACATCCTCCTGGGCTCTTCCCACTCTCCCAGTGCAATCAAGTCATAAGGCTCATCTGATATGATAAATCATGGTCAGCCCTTTTAAATAGGCTTGATACCTTCTGCCCTGACAGCATTGGCCAAGATCAGCGCCTGAGCCTTGTCCTTGGCAGGGGAGGATTTACAGCACCACATCAACCCATCGAGTTCAGCAGCCATTTCTGACCACAGAGACAGAAGAGCACGTTCAAGTGAACAAGACAGGAGTGCACAAAAGTTGAGATGCTGGAGGGAAGCCTGAACATTTGAATTGACCACTTGGGTCTGCTATGGCCAAGTACAGTCCCACTAGCTTCACCTCGCAGCCCAGAGGAGCCCTCCTTGCTTCTGCTCATCTTTGAGATGTTCCTGTAGAGGAAAAAAGAGGGAGGATAAAACTTATCTGTACCTGTGGCAGCTGGGAAAAACACTCCAAAAACAGTGAAGAAGGACTCCCCCTGGCTGTAGTCTGGCAGCGTGTTGTTGAACATCAGCTCTTCCGAGTAGCCAACGAAGCCGTGCTCTGCGGAGACGTGGAGGGAGAGAGGAGAACCTCAGGAACTGCCAGGGCTGCAGGAGCCCCTCCAGCTGCTCTCAGCGACCACCCCCCTCTAAACACATGCGCCTGCAGGGGCTGCTTCCAAGGACCACCTGACAGGATGAATGTCAACTTATGTGGTGGGGGAAAAGGCAGAAACCGGAGTTGCCACTCCTGCCCCATCCTTCTGAGGTCACACACACACAAGTTTTACTTTCCAAACAAGTTTTACAGAAGATGGGGGAGAGGGAAAAGCGATGGGTGGGACACCAATGCCATGCACCTGGTTTACTGGGTATATAATGGAGGATCCTACTCCCTCACTGCACACTTGAAGGATGGGTCAAATTCTTCCACAAACCCGAATTTGTTAGGAAGAGTTAAGCCTGACAGCTGGCATGCAAGGCTTTAGTTAGGGAAGGTTTTAGATACTTACAGATAGAAAAGATAACTCACAAAACCAGGTTAAGGAATTAATGGGTATGACTATGAACTCAATAATTTCATTTTTAACAGGCAGCACTGCTGTTTAATGGAGTATCTTAATCTGTGGAAACTTCTCCTCCCTGTCAGCAATCCAAATGCTCATGCCAGCTGGAGGTGGAAGGTGAGCAAAGTCGGTTCCTTTTTTTCTCCTGCCACTACGATCTATTTTCACAAGACATGTGACTGCAATAACTTGAATTTTCTCATTAGCAGACAGGATGTTGTTTACGGCTGCACAGGGTGATGGCCAGAAATTAAAAAAAGGCTCCATCACAGCTGTCCCATGCCTCAAAGGCAACATTAATGATGTTTGGACAATAGATTAAACCAGAACATTAAATCAGAGCTCTGGGCACAAGACATATCCATTTAAAGTCTCAGACTATAACTAACCACAGAGCTTTGAAGTTTTCACAGAAGAACCCTATAGATAATCAGAAGTTTCCTACTACATCTGCATTCATTGTGTTGCCCAAACATGGATGGAAAGGCACTGATAGAAGAGGTCTCCTGCTGCTAGGCTTCATAAAAGCACTAGCTCGCTTCACTAGGAACAAGTCCCAGATGAGATTTACAGGGAACAAGCTCAGCGCAACACACTGACCTCTGCACCTTGCAGATGTCTGCAGAAAGTGCAGTTTCTGGAGAAACAGAGGGGGAATTTGTGTAGGCTGTGTGTTCCTATAAGTCCAGAGCTGTGTGGCTTCAAGCAGAATTGATGCTCACGACAGCACAGCACACGGCCTGGCTGCAAAGCTCCCACCAAACTGCTCAAGGGAAGTGCTGGTCCTTGGCCAAGGAATTTTTCACCAACTATGTGCTCCTCATAGAAACATTGATGTTTCATTTAAAAAGTGAACAAAATACTCATCTCACCCCACGAACATCTGCAGACCTTCTCCAACCAGAGCTTTGAAGCAGCAGCATCATTTTGCCACTTGACAAAAGTTTGCCCCACTGATTCATAAAACTCTCCTGTGAGCTCCAGCCTCTCTTGTTGGTTTACTCCCACATATTCCTATCATTCAAGTTTTCCCTAATCACAAATTGTCCTTTTCACACCACTTGCCCAGTTCATGGAGGTCATCTGGAAGCCTGACCCTCTCTGCCAGACTGCTGCGAGCCCTTCCCAGCTGGGGGTCGTCTTCAGATTGAATCTGCACATTCCCTTTTCCATCAGCCAGGAAGTTTTAAAAAATGCCAAATAACACCAAACTAAAACCAGACTGTTGCAGAACCTCACCAGGCACAGTGTCCTGCTTTGTAAGTAAACCATCTCCAGCTGGGGTCTTCCAATGGTGTTTGGGGCTACATAATTCAAACGAGGCACTTTGGATGCCTTCTGTTTCCTTCCTCATACAAAAGGCCGAGTGTACAGACCAGTGAACAACCACACTGTATTTTCTGTGGCACCATTTTGGCCATATTATGGCCACAGACTGACCATGAGACCCATGAGTCCAATGTCTGACCTGCACCTGTGTACATCTGACCCCTATTAATCTTAAGAAATTAAATTACCCCCTCGTGCTCCATTCATTTGTATGTTGTTCCTTTCCTACCTTATTCCCCTAAGTGGAAATCCTCTGTGGAAGAGACAAAAGCTCGAAGCCATGGGAGATGTCACTGGAACCACAGAAAATGACAGCCATGGCTTTGTGGAAAGAGACACAGGATGTGCCTACAACTCTACCCCACTTCTGCTTCCTCTCCGCACAGCTCTGGCAGGTGAGAGGCCATTCCACATTTCCCCTTTATACAGAACCAGGAACCTTCTTCACTAATTAAAGAGAAGTTCATCCAAATGTTAGTTGTCATTGCATCCTCATTTCTCACTCAATCACCCTCCTGTGAAGCAAACCTCACATCCCTTTTGATCAGACTAGAATTTGCAACCACCATCAATTTAGGGGCGCACGAGCGTGGGGCTGAGGAAAACACGCTTGGAGCACCTCCTGCCTGCCCTCGTGCCTGCGACCAGTGCAAGTCATCTGTGACCTCTCAGCTGTCACATTAATGCCACTAATTGTAGCTGACAGGGCAATTGGGCTGAAAATCATCCAAAACAAAACAGGAATCAGCAACTGAGACCAATCGGTTAAACCAACAGAGCCCTCGGTCAGTTGTTCGCAGAGTCAATTATCCACATCCCATTGAAAGTGCACTTCAAAAGGACGAGCTTCGGAAGGAGGAGGGAAGGAAATGCGATAGGGTCTATATTTGGCACTCTGATCTTCAAACGAGGCAAGATCATTTTATACATTTTTTCCTGTAAGGAGATCTTTTTCTCCAGCTTGCTGCTGGGTACATGAGATCCAAACCAGATTCCTCCCTCCTTGCTCATTACAAAACATATGTCTGAAAAATTTTGCTCTCAATCAATTTATGCAACCCCACAGCCTCTAAATCCTGCCTTTAATGATCCTGCTCTCAGCTGGCTTGCAGAGGGCTGGAGCTGAAGTGCTATAAACAATCTTCCCTGTGTCATGCTACAAGAAAAGAATCCGGTTCCTTCTCCGTGCCATATCAGCCTTATGGGAAATGCACAATAAAGAGCAGTAACAATTTATTTTCATCATTAGATACTCAGTAAGGAGAAAGCAAATAATGTGTTTCTCAAGCGGTTGAGCCGATCTAAATAAACAATAGGGAAAAAATTACTTAGAGCAACATCTGAATTATTCCTGTGATTTTTCACAAATCAAGTCCTTCCAGTTGCTCTTACTAAAATGATGTAATAAACAGTAAAAACCACCTAGCAAGTTTGAAATGGAAGAGCGTTCAGGATGAGCATCCTCCATTCACGTGTGCAGGGGGACCACAGGAGGCTGTGCACCAGCCTGATGTAGTCAGAGGAGGAGGAGGAAGATGGTCAGAACTCTCACGTCTCTTCAGCCACCACAGATGCCTGAGAGGAGGCACCATCTGGTTACCACTGCTGCATCCCCTCTCTTCCCCAGCGCCTTTCCACGTTTGGGCTTTTCTTGTACTTTCTCCCACCTCTCGCCCTGTGGAAGAGCACGAATGCAGGAGGTTTTTGGCACTCAGGACTCCCCTAATGAGGGCAGCCCCTCCATGAAGCTCCAGAATGGGAACTCGGAGAGGTTGGAGAAGGGGCACAAGGCGAAGCCGTGGTTACACAGGGTCAGGCCATTATGCAACAGCACAGAGCACGGCAGCGCTGCCAAGTTCCAGGCAACCTGGAGCTCATTACTGATTAGTTAAGTCTTGGCCAAATTCAATAAGCCTGTTCACAAGCTTAAGGTTAAGTAAAGCCTGGCACCGAGGCGGGGGCTAAATGGTGCAAAAATGGAAAACCACCTTAAGAAACAGCTCCCTGAAGACAGTTACATATTGCACTCTGCTTGTGATTAGAGATTTTAATTACAAAGGTGAGTGCTGAAGGCTTGGAATGGTGAGATTTTTTTCTTTTCCAAAATAAGTGAGCCCACACATTCCCTCCTGGAAGGTACTTGCTGAGATTTGCTTTCAGAGGAACAGCTGGAAGTGTTTGTCTTGCAGCACATTTCCCAGGTCTGACCTCAGCATTTTCAGGATTCTGTGTGATGTAAGACACGGAGTGCCAAAGAGTAATTATATATCCTTGGCATAATTATCTCTGCTCTCTATCTTTTTCCCATTTCTTCTTCCACCACTAAACCCTCCTGGCATAAGTTCTGAAATCGAGTCGTTCCCCTTGGATGCCAGTCCAAGCGCACACCCAGAATGAGGTCCTGGTGTGGGTGCTGGAGGTACCCAGGCACAGCACTGTGGAGGAAACAGGAATGGTCCTCACAGCCTGATCCCACAGCCGCCATCCTCATCTGGACACAGACCTCTGCAGAAAGGCAAAGTTTCACTCCTCACCAACCACATGCTTACGTTTTCCTTCTCCAAACTCTTAGCCGAGGGCAAGGTACGAGCCCAGAACTTCTGAGCTGCTGACTCCCTCACGGGCAAGTCAAGCCCTGTCAGGCTGGCAACTCTCAGAAGCTGTGGTCTATCAGATGACAGTTGGGTGGCCTAAACCAAATTAATTGCTATGTAGGTCAGAGTGCCCTACAGCAGGGAAGGAGTGAAATTCTCCCCCCTAAAGCCCTTGCAATATCAATTCATCTCCTGCCTGCAGAATAAGCTCACCCATGGTTTGGTGATAACCAAACTTCCCCAAACACACATACTACCCATAGCTTATCACATGGGAATTACACACGGGATTAACCATCCACACAGAAACTGTGGATGTGCAGAGGTGGGTGCAAAGCCATGAATGTTGCCAAAACCCCAAGGACTTATCTTTGTGTTCCCCCCTCCACTCTAAGCAAACACTGAAATTTAACTTCAGGCAAGAAACAGCACAGGATCATTTGATGCAACAGCTCTGAAAGATGCTCTGCACCAACACAGCCGTGTTCTGGGTGGCTCTGGATTTCCTCAGTGAAGTGCTGGATGTGCCAGAGAATGACATGGGTCCAGCTGACCACAACCACAGCCCTGCAACACCGTGCAGCACACCCAGCGATGGGCACTGAAAATGGTGCCCATCTCCAGCAGATTGGCATAATCCAAGAGGCATGAAGAGGCAACCAAGGTCATGACTAACACTTGAATCACCTTTCCCAGCAGAATGAAAAATGAATCAATCAAAGCAGCACAGTCACAAGCCTCCACATCTCTCCATGCACACACTTGGCTTCCTGTGTTTGGGCTCGTTTAACACCAACATTAATGATCATATTCCCAAGCTCTCCCAAGCCCGGGCTGTTTCTGCAGCCATGCCTTCACAACTACCCAGCTCCAGCTCCTGAGGTCCTCCCAGTATTTTTTCCCAGGCAAGTCCAACACTACCACTGCTACTCCCAGGCATTGCCCTACTGCTGCCAGCCTGGAACGGGTCAGGTGCAGGCAGAAATGTATGAGAAAAATGTGGAAGAGCTGGGAAGGAAAACAGGGAGAGGGAAGTAGCACTGGAAGTGGACAGAGGACAGTGTGGTGGTTTTCTCATGCTACCAGTCCCCTGCTCAACTTGCTGCAGGCTGACACTCGACCTGCGGGATGCATGAACATATTTTCACCAGAAAGTCCCAATTCTCTAAGAGAACGGTGAGGGAACTGATGAGTCATGGAAGCAGAGGGCGTTGAGCGGCAGAGCCGCGCTGACAAGAACAGAGAATAAACATGACCTTTGCTGAACTTGCACGGGAATACAAAATGTTTTAACATCTTCCAGGACATCTCCTGCTTCACCTTTGGATAGACAGGTTTTGGCTGGAAGGCTGGGAAGAACCAGAAGGAAAAGAGGAGAGCTGCAGGGGAGCAGAGCTTGAGGAGATGGGACAGACTGATGAGGCTGATGCCCCTGTCTTCTGTCAGCTACCGCTGGACTCGCCTACCCAGGGGACCACATGCACCAAACCCAGGTCGCCCTTTTCTGCAGCTCCAGTGCAACGCCTGTGCCATGTGAGTCAGCATGGATCAGTGCACATTTCCTGCAAGCCAGGAGCATATCAGCTCCCTGTTGGACTTGTGGGCAGCAGCACAGCTCCATAGCTGGAGCTGGGGCATGTGCAGCCCAGCACAGATGGAGAAGAGCAAACACGGGATCGTTCCCTTTCCATATGTCACGAATGATGTCATGACTTTGGTTCATCTCAGTCCTCAGGGCCACATCCTGCCTGCTGGCAGCTCCCGCAGTCTCGGTATTTCTGCTTTAAGAATCTTAAACTAGGCAAGGGAAAAAATAGAGAGGAATTTTTGTGTTGAATACATGCAGGTCAATGATTATGCAGTGACAAAAACGAAGCTATTACACAATTAACACATCAGCATGTGGCCACACTGACAGATCAGTGCAGGAAGGCTGCAGAGCATCTGCCTGAGCTGCCAGGGCACCGAGAGATGCAGGATGTGGGAGCTCCTCAGCTCCTGCTCTACCCCACCCCAACCCATGTTGCTGTTGGCAGCCCTTAGCAGAAAGGGCTGGGAAGAAGAGGAGGTAAGAATGCAAAGGGACTCAATTCCCTCTGTAATTTCATCCCTAAACACCACTTAAACACATTTACTGTCAAAAGAGCTCAGAGTGACCACAGACCCCAAGCCACAGGGAGCAGAAGCGAAAGCAGCACCTCTGCCACTGCTGTGACCCCGCGTGTCAGAACGGTGCCAGCTGAAAATTGCCACAGCCGGCATCGCCCCACGCCTCACAGCAAGGGACGCCCTCAGAAAGGCCAAACCAAAGCTCAGCAGCAAGAGGCAGCCCAGGGTGGGGAGAGAAGCTCATGGCTGTTTTTCCACTTGTGAACAAATAAGCTCCTATTTTATCATCGGCACCAGGGAGATTGTTTCATGAATCAGGACAAACACCACACTTACGTTTCGAATTCGTCAGAGCTGCAAGTAGCAAAAAATAGGCAGGTTTTAGTGGGAAAAAAACTTGGCAAGAGGGTGGTGGGGAAGAAGGATCAGAGCAAATTTACAGAAAACAGGGAAGGAGTTCCCTTGCCCAAGACTTTCTCTGCACCCACAATAAACCTGGCAAACCTAAAAAGAGAGAGTATGTACAGTCTGTAATTGAAGGAGCGAAAGCCACGGTTAAAACTATCTAAAAAGGCCAAGCCCTGAGAAAGGCAACTCGAATTCCTTATCTTTTGATGGAAAAGAATGTGCTCCCTGAGATTAATGACGTGTTTACCCGAAAGGAAATCGCCGCCCTTCTGAAGCGGCGAGTGTTTGTTCCTCCCGAGTCCCTGTTTTCTGCTCCAGAGCTGATCTCCCAAACCTCCTGTTTAAAGTCAACACACAATGCGGCTTCCTGCTGCCATGGGCTCCGGGGCATCCCACCGTTAACCCTCTCCCAAAAACCTCCCTCCACCGCACCTGTGTATCCCCACCAACCCCGGAGGAGACAAACCCGGGGTGTTGGGATGTCACTTAGAGCAGGAGCAGCGCAGGGACGGGCGTCACGCTGCCAGCTGCCAGCGATCTGGCTGCAGGGCGATGAATCAGCCCCGTGCACAAACACCGCTCAGGCGAGCAGACAAATGAGCCAGCCTGGAGACTGACAGCGCTGTCGAGGGAAAAGCACTCTGGGCGACCTCTTCTTAAGTCGCTCAGGGTTTCGGCAGCGCATCCCGCAGATCAGCCTGCTGCAGGATGCTCCTGGAAAGAGGTTTAACACCAGCCAGCTCAATGGTCTGCTGTGTCAGAGGAGGAGGCATGGAGGGACGCGGGATCTCTGCACAGAATACCCTCAGGCGAGCAAGAAAGACTGGGGCAGAAGCGCTGGGGCTGATCTGTTTGAGGAAACCTGCAAAAGACCTGCTCGGGGTCGTCATCCCTTTCCATATTTACCCTCTCTGGTCACTGCACCCCCAGTCTCCTCGTGGAGCATCCCAACCATGGGAGCCCTCGGATCACAAGCACCTCCTCTCCCTAAAGTCAATGGACCTGCAGTGCTGGGTGCTGGCCAACAGCTAAAAATAGCACAAAAGGGAGAATAAACAAAGGGTGCTGCTTAAATCTGTCTCCGATATTTGTCTTTAGCTAATGGAGCAATTTTCATTCGCAGGACGCTGTCACCTCTCTCAGATCAGGAGGTAGCCCACGCTCCCCCCAGGCTCCCCCCCAGGCTCCCCCCCGGCCACACCACATGTCCTGCAGGACTGGACTGGGTGGGAGGAAATGCTAATTTCTGCCCAACTCCCCTTGCGCCTGCTTTATCTCTGCCTCGGCTTCTCGGGAAAGTGGAAAACCACTAATGTACACAAGAGCACACCCGGAGCCTGCACAGGCAGCTCCTCATCACAAAAGCACTGCCTAAATAAAGGAAAACTTAGGAATGTGCCTGTGGAAGTAGCTATTGGAGCTGTTTGGCACTTACTCTGTCTCTACAGGTTGGTGGGGTTTGATAATTTTTTCCAAAATAAAAGCCAAAAAATGAACATTTTCTGCAGGTAAAAACTCTGAAATACGGGTTAGGAGAAAAAAAGGAAGCGATTTTAACACAGGTGTTTCAACTTCATAAAATCTACTTATGTTTTACATCATTTAATGCTAAGCACTAGACTTGCTGTAATATACAAACCCTTCCATTACTATTTGATTTTCTTGATGTGGTATTTGCAGCCTGGCTTGTTCAGTGGTATTCAAACCAGCTGGCAAAAATCATTTTATTCATTGCAAAGAGGACAAGAAGTACAGTGTCCCTTGCTCCATCCTTCTTCTAGGGAAATAGTTTTCATCAGTGGGGTATCATTATCAATTACAGAACGGTATTTCTTGGAAGTCACGCCCAGAGCGCCCAGTTGTGGGAGGCTCTGAAGATCTTCTCCAGCGAAAAGCCCTGGGCTCGAGAGAGCAGAATTTAGGCTGAGTCAAGGCACAACAATTGGAGGAAAATGAGTGGCAGCTGCGCGGCAGCGGCGATGACACACATCCTCTGGGCTCGTCGGGGTGACTCCCCTCCATCTCCGAGCCGCTCCGTGCATTGTTTGGGACAAAGCCCAATCCGTGCTGATCAAATCCCCATCTTTCAAAGGAAAGATGATACAATTTAATCCACCAGATCCTGCCGTGAGTTTTCTGCCATCCTCATGACTGCAGCATCCCATACTCCCAGCTTCCCGTACTAAATTATGGATATATTATCCGCACGACAGTGGTACTTCAAAAGAAATCTATTCCTTTTGTTGGCTTTTTGATTTTGTGTCTAAAATGACAGCTTGTTTTTGTTTTTGGAAGGTTTTCGTTATCATCTATACAACACATGCACAGCTACAGCTTTAAGCCTGGCTTCAGATGCAAATCAAACCAAATCGTGTTTGATTTTGGAAAGGCTGAGCAAGATGTTGTCACCTAAAAAGATTTGTTTGTCTGTTTGTTTGAAACTATTAATTGAATTCTGTGTAAGTCATAGAATACATTTTCCCTACAAAAATCAATTTTTGAATGGATGCATTTCCCCCTTCGAGTAAAAATGAAAACCAGAAAGAACCACCAAGCCACCATCCGGGTTAGTGAAGGTACAACCAGGATAAAATCCCTTACCTACAGCCAAAAAGGGCCAAAAATTGTTACCACAAGCCAGGAGAGAGGATGAACAGTAGATAAGGACCTATTTCCCACACAGACTTTTCTCTTTAGCCCAAGAGAGGATCGCAAACTAGAAGTGAAGCGGCTGGAGGAAGACTCTAATATCTAGAAATTATCTTAATAAATTAAATCCCTAAATAAGGAAAGCTGATTCAGCTGAACTGTGACTGGAATTAAATGCTGGGGGAATGAAAAAAAAGAGGAGGTAAAATATCTCCATCATTTGAAAACGATTATGTGGCAGCACCAAAAAAAAGAGGAAAAAAGAAATCAATGCAATTAAATAAAGTTGTCCCATCTAAACACAGCAATGGGGAGAGCGGGAGAGATGGTGGGATGATGTGTATCTTCCTCAAACCAGTCAGTTTTATTAGTTCTCCAGCATGAAACAAGTTGCTGCTGAAGGAGAGCCTGCACAGGAGGTTTTATGGGAGGAATGGATAGGGAAAGCCCACACGAAGGCAAAGTCTAGCAGGGAACGAAGCCAGCCAAGGTATTTCAGGATTTATTTACAAGCTCTAGGAAGATGAGCTTAGCATTGCTTCGCAGGGAAACAGTGAAGAAATTAATAAAGGTTAAATCAATGTGTACAAAACCTCCTGTGCACATCGGGAGCTCTGTTACCTACTGAGCAAGTTTAAACCTGTAACAACCTCAGCAAACCCTCTCCTGGCTCCAGGAACAGAGCTGGGCCAGCCAGTCCCTGACAGCACCATTCAGTGGCACATTTTAGGGTTTCAGGGGAGGCCAGGACCCTCCTCATCCTCAACAGCATGTGGCAGAGGGCTGCTCGCTCCCATGGCCACTCAGATGGAGCTGCCTGGAGAGGAGAAGCCTGAAGAAGAGCACCAGGGGTCTTCCAAGCACGGTGGTTTAATGCAAAAAGAAAGAGCACCAGATTGTGCAAAGTCTTCAAGAGACCCAAAACTGTGGGTTTAGGCTGCAGGAAGAGGGGGTTCACCTGAGATAGCTGTGACTAGAGCAGGGTCCCCAAGGATGCAGCGAAGGATCCATCACTGGAAATTTTTAGGAGCAGATTGGATGCACGTGGCATCCATCCCCAGTGCAGCCCAGTAGGGGCAGGAGGACAGGACCCGCAGACCCTAAGCCCTCCTCCCCTCTTTACCCACCTCCTGGGAGATGCCTCGGGGCGGTGGGCTCGGGAATCCTGCCTGGTCTCGGCAGAGCAGGGACACAGGGATGCCAGTCCCAGCCCCGGGGTGCAGCAGCTGTGCTGACACCTGAGCATCTGCCGGCAATCGAGACTGCTGCTCCTCAACGCAGTCCTCCTGCTGGATGTCCTCCAGCAAGGAAACACCGTGAAAACCTACCTACAAACAGGGCAGCAGAGTTACATCTCAGCCTAACTGGGTTGGTTTTTTTTTTCTTCTAAATAAACTGCTTTAAATACCTACTTCAGAGAACCTGGACAGAGTGGGGTAGCTTTCCTCTCACTATCTAAATAAGGCCTCTAACAATGTTATCACTTTCCAAAACACATCTGTCCCACAGCTCCTAGCCCAGACAATTGGCAGGTAACCAGTTAATAAATGTCTTTGCCAGACTGTTGAATAGGCTGGCCCCGGCTCAAGAGTGATGTCAGGGCCATTCAATGCACTATAATTGGAAAAACCTGGGAAAAGCAATCCCATGTTTTTTAATAAATAAAGAGTGTATTAGCAGCCTCCTGCCTTTATTCACCACAGTGTGTACCTTGTTCAGTAGCAAAGTGGGATTTTATTTTTTTTTTTCTGCTGCCGCTCACACAGTGATTTCTACTTGGGATTCGATGCCAGTTTCCAGATGTGTCTCAGGCCAGGAAGTCAGCAATCAGCCTGGATAAAGCCTCTGGGATTTGCAGCAGATCATTTTCTGACACACACATCCTTCCTGCACCCTCTCTTATGATATTGGGGCACACCCCTTGTGCCCAAAAATAAAATAAAACAACCCAGAGCCAAGCAGAAGCCCCTGATTAGGATGCTTTGATCACTTTCATATTCAATCTGTGGGAATATTTTTAATTAATTCAGTCCATCAAAGCCCCAGAGGCAGCATTTGAGGGATCTTTACAACACCAGAGTGTCTATATAAATAAATCACTTCAACAATTGCAGGTTCCCCGTCTGCTGGAGCAGCTCCAGGCAAAGCAAAGCTCATCTCCCACGGATCCTCACCAGTGGTACCCACAGGAGAGCATCAGCTCCCCAGCTCGGCCATAGAACATTGGAGGGGGATGAATCCTCCAAAGCACTTGCCCTCAGAGGAATAAATGAAGATGATAAATGAGTTTTCTAGGCTCTGTGTGAGCAGCTTTGGGAAACTAAAACCCAAGCGGGTGACATGAAGGATGTGGTTTGCATGGAAAATAATCCCAAGCAGAAGCACCCTGGCAGCAACATGCCTTTCAAATCTCCCTGCATCCCTGAGAAATGAACTACCCAGATTTCCCAGCCCGAGGAGAGGGGTTTAGCCCCACACAGCCAAGCTCCACCTCACCCCGGCCACGTGGTACCATCTGCTGCAGGACAGGGGAATCCCAGCCCAAGGGGACACAATCGCTGAATTACCAAAAAGGTAATTTATTTTTTTCCTCCCCGCCAGGCATTTAAGAGGCTGTTGTTGGGCCCCTTTTGCTCATGTTGTGATTCCTTTCATCTCCCCATCAAAGCATGACCAAATTAACACCAGCCCTCCTCCCAGCGATCCCCCCTCCATGAGCTCCCACAGCCACTCTGCTTTAACAGGGCACCTGGGAGCCGCTGCCAAAACAGGAAAGCAGGCGCCTAATTGAAAGGGAGTATTTGGGAGTCACCCTACACAAAAATTAGCAGAGATATGCTAGGAAAATAAAAGAGTGGGCATTAACGGACGGCTTATCTTCTTTTTTTCCGTGACTCTAATGTTCAGGACGTGAAAGGCCAAAAAGTTTCACATACTGTTCTGAGGAGCTGGTCAGGGAGAGGAGCATCTTCTCCTCGACTTTCACTGCTCCTCCCAAAATACTCGGGCTGATTTTGAGGTATGGACCTCGGTCATTAAAGTACAGACAATCACAAGCCAAAGCAACCCTGCATTGCTACTATGAAAATTTGTAGCGAGTGCTGGGTCTTGGTTATGGGTTGAGAAGTCGAGCACTGACCGATTTCAATTCACCCGTGTTAGGTTTGCTAAAAACACGAACCTGTGCCTAGGGAGAATGGGAATAGGGATGTCTTCTGTCTGAAGAAGGGAGCACGGGGGTCTCTGTTTCTGGAGGAGGGACTGAATTTTAAGGTGAGTGGCCAGAGACAGCTCAGCGAGGCTGGTTTTCAGACAGAACACGGAGCCCCTCTCCTCGCTACCCACCCTTGGCAGAGATCCCAGCCCGGGACTGTGACCAAGCCCCAGGGGAAATGCCAAGGGAGCCACGGGAGGATTTAGGATTAACTCCAAAAAATCAGCGAGTCCCATCCCACCCTGCAGGCAGCCTGCGGAAAGGAGCAAAAGCCCTGGGGGCCAGGCAGAGGGACAGGGCAGCTTGGTAGCAAGCAGGCTGGCAGGCCCTGAGGGGCCAGCGGCACCTGGACAAGTGGCCCAGAGCACTCCCTGTCTGCCGGAGCCACGCAGCTCCTCCAGTCCCAGCTCCAGGCTGCAGGAGCCCGGCTGGGTCTTGGAGCAGGAGCGAGGCACAGCAAGAGAGAGGAATAAAAAGGAGAAAGAGCAGCAGGAAGCCCTGCTGAGAAGCCCCCTTTTGTGTAAACACGCTCCGTCCTCAGACTAAAAATAAAGGCAAACCACAGGAAGGGAGTGAGTGCTTGGACAATATCCGATTTGGTGTGTGCCTGGGTGTGAGCTGCGGGAACGGGGAGAAGAGCAGGGGACTCCACCCAGCGCAACCACACAAAGGCAGCCGGTTAAGACCTTCAAGATGGACAGGCATTCCTGGAGATTATTTAAATTCAAGTAACTGCTGCTTGGCAGATGTGCAGTCCTTTGGTATGTGCACAGCACTTGGAAATGTTAAGTGAGGGAAAAGGCTGCCATGGCAGCAGCAGAAAAGGCAGGATGACTGCACAAGGCCCATTTCACAGGGTCAGAGACTGAGACACAAGGCTGTGAACTGAAACCCCATAAACCTGCCATGAAGCGAGGACACAACCCAGACAAGCTGTCAGCTACAATCCAGCTCACAGGTCCAGCCTCCAAAACCACCTCTCCCTGCACACTGCCTTTGCATCTCAGTCCCTGCTGCAGCCACAGAACGAAACCGAAAACAGCTGCATGCTCCTGAGGGCTGTGGGGACCCCATCAGTGGAATGCCCACCCCAAAGGGGTCTCAGATGTTTCCCCCGGTGCTGGGCTTTGATGCACTGCACCCTGCCATTGTCGTCAGCTGGCTCTGGAGCTTGGAGCTGCACCACCACCCGCATGTCCCAGCCGCAGGCTCCTTGCAGGAGGGATGCTCTGCTGGTGGGTGCAATCCCAAGAGACAGGCATCCATCCATCCATGCCGCGCAGAAAGCGTGCAGCTCAGCGCGAGGAGGCTCCTTGGAGCCCAGCGCTCACCCTTGGTGCTGACACACCACTCAGAGGCCTTCTGGGGAAATGCAGGGCTTGGGACGATCCCCCCGCCCAGGCCGGGAAACAGCACTCTCGCATGAAGCGCCTGGGAAAGCGGAGAAACCCTCTGCTCTCCCCTGCCAGCTGCACGGCCGCAGGTCCCACCCCAGGGCCGCGCTGCTCTGGGGTGCTGCCGTTTGGGGCTCGCATCCTGCCATCATCAGCCCGATGTCCCTCCATCCACTGGAAGCCCTCTTCTCCTTAGTCAGCCGTGTCTGAACTGCAGCATCTGCAAGGCTCAGCCGTCTCATTTCCCTTCCTTTCTCTACTTTCTGTCAGAAGAAAATGACAGTGCTCGGCAGCGGAGGAAATCAAAGACAACTATGTTGGCTTCCACTCGGGCATGTTTCCTGCTGACGTTCGTATTCCTCTAATTCTTGCCTCCTGGTCCTATATTCACTTTCCTACCATCAGGTCTCACCTCGAGTATTCGTTTTTCTCTACTATTAGAAAGATCTACTACGAGCACAACAAAAATACAACACACGCTCCCCCCCCAGCCCCGTTTCCTTTAGAAAACAACTTCCTACGAAACGCAGCTGTTTGGAGCAGGTCGCTGTTTTCCTTTCTCTGCAAAACGCGCCACAGCAACACAACTGTCCTCGCTTCGTCCTCATTTACAAGTATCTGCTGAAACTTTCACAGGCTCTCATTTGGGGCATTTCTTCCATGCTAAATATAAAGCGCAAATGCCTTTCCATAAGGCTCCGTCTGACAGGGGAGCAGCTGCTTCTGTCCCCGTGCCACCGTCCTCGCACACCACGCCAGCAGCACACGATAAAACAGCAGCATGAATGACGCTCATCGGTGTTACGAGTACCCACACGACACCTCCTGCCACCCAGCCCAGCAGCTGAATCACAGCTCTCAATGAAAACTGAAGATCTTTCCTTAAACTCACTTTAGCAGGTCACTTGCAAGCCCCCAAAGGTGCTGCTGGACACAGAGGAAGCCAAGAAAAAGGTGACACCTTCTGTTTACTCAGCTAATTACACTTCATTACTGCTGGAGTGGCCGATGCGGCGGCCGGAGATGTGTTTCCCAGCAAACAGACAGAGAGGGAAGGGAACAGGACTTGAGGTGTGAACAGGGCTGCAGGCGGGAGCCCTGAACCTCCGCCTTGCCTGAACTGGAGCTGTCACTGCAGGCTGAACTCAGTCTGGGAAAAGTTAGTGGGAGAACTCCCACTTGGGGCTCCTTGAAAGCCCAGCAGTCACCTGCCCTCACCCAGCTCCCTCCTCAGATCCCCAGCACAGCCCTGGGCAACAGATCCAGCAGAGGGGATGGCACAGCTCAGCACAGCCAGGGTCTAAGTGACCTCAGAGGTCTCAGGGACAAGATCTCCATAACCCAAAGTCACAATCCTCCATTTTCATGGGCACAACGCTTAATGCCGAGTTAGGCAGCAGAAGGCTGCAAGGAACGCTGCAAACTCTCTGTTGTTAGAAAACCTCCAAGTGAAACATGAGTGTAACAAGAGCACAAAGTGAGAGCTCAGGCCCTGGGGTTAAACACCTCAATTAGTAAGGCATCTTCAGTCATGCTCTGGAAACACTCCTTGCAAAATTATGGGTTGTCTCTAAAAGATCAGTACCAAAGGACAGGGGACACACCTGGAAGCTCTGAGCTCTACCTCTGCCCAAGTGTATGTCACTTCACAAACACAGCTAGGGAGAAAACCCCAGGGAACTAATGCCTCCGGACCCCAAAGCAATGAACCTCCAGTTTTACCTGGATCAAGGTGTGTAAAGGACCCAATGACAAAGTCCAGCGTTGAGACAGCCAGCAGGAAGAGCAGCAGGAGCTGGAGCCTGATGATCCACTTCACCCCGGCCAGGTTGATCCCCAGCAGGCCGAGCAGGACAGCCAGGGAGATGCCACGCACTGCCCAGATGTTGCTGAGGCTCAGGACATCCGCAATGGACTCTGCAAAGCCAGTGATGTACATGGCCCCTGCAACACACTGAGGGACACAGCTCTGTCAGCGCCCCACGGGAGAAAAAGGGATCCCCGTGCACAGCCCCCATGCCGGGCTGGGGGGGCCTCTGTTCAGACAGACAGACAGACATTTGTGTCACAGTACAACCCTTAATGTTACTCTGGCCTGCAGGGACCGAGCCTTGTTGCTGTAAGACAGCACACTGCCAAGGCAGCAGAGCCACTGCCCGGGCAAACAGGGAAGGCTGGGTGCTGGGGCCAGCAGCAGCCCAGCAGCGTTCCACTGAAACATGTATCCTCTATTAACACTCCAGGAGAAACCACACCGGCTGCTCTGACAGAGAAAAGGATGAGTCAACTTCTGTGTTTCTTCCCTTCTCCTGCTTCTCTGGAGGAAAGGGTCCCAGTTCAACACCTGCCTGAAGAACAGCAGTGTGTTTCCCCCTTCCCTGCCTCCCGAGGGTTATTTTTACCTCGGTGTTTAGTTTGGATGCAAACTCTGACGTTTCACCGGCTCCCCATCTCGTTGCTGGAATGGAGCCTGCGCTTCGGAGGAGAGCGCAGTGTGTGAGCCGTGCCCCCCCGAGCTCCCGGGAAAGCCTTGCAGCAGGACAGGACACACGCTCTGCCCCGGGTGGCCGAGAGCCTGCAGGACAGGACAGGCTCAGGCCTCGAACACCACTGCGGGGACACGATCCCAAATACCAGGACGTTTCCCTACAGAAATTCCCACTAGCTGACGTTTCAGCAATATGAGCAGAGCCCTCACTCACTGCAGATCCCTCTCCTTGGACAGACCCAGCACTGCTCCACTGAGGGTGTTCAGGACAACCTGGCTCATACTCAGGAGCTGCAGGATTTGTGTGGTTTTCAGCGAGGTTCGTGGCATTCATCTGTTCAGACTCGGACACCTACAACTTGGAGATCCTGGAGGATTCACTTCCATCACAGGCAGACACCTAGATCAGGGGAACTACAGCGAGAGTCTTTCTCTGCAGCATGCGGCCAGTCACTCCCCACTTGCCCCAGCCGGAGCAGGGAATAGAGAATACCCCATTTCTGGCAGTAGCTGCCTCATGACAGAGCATACGGTGCTCCCTGAGCATCCTGCAGCAGGGGATCAGCCTGCAGCTGGTGCAGAGCACGTTGGGCAGAAAGCACAGCTGAGAAGGGAAAGGCATCAGCAGCTTTCGGGAGCAGGCAAAGCGATTTTAAGTGAGTTGCCAGCTCCCAGCCCGCAGCCCCTGCGCACACGGGATGCCAAGCCAGGGGCCAGGGCTGCTGCAGCCCAGCTTTTACGACCCTCAGGACAGGCTGCAACCTGATTGCTTTCCCAGACGGGGTCCTCTCAGAGAGCAAGAGTGGAAAATATGACAGGAAGGATTCTCATGTGTGGCCCATTTCCATATCTTGGCTTGTAACTGGGTTCAGTTTGTATTTTATGGACACTTGCTTTTAATCTGGAGTGAAAGGAGAAGAGGGGATTATTCTTGGTTTGGGGGCTGTTAAGGGGGTTTGGAGATTGCTGTAAGCCAGTCAGTTAAAAACAAACCTCCATAAAAATGCTTCTCTGCTCACCACATTTTATACTGTTCATAACATCTTTATGGGGGGAGAGGGTTAAGTTACTGCAGGTTTAAGTGATTATTTTCCACTCTTTATGCATACTACTTGTGTATTTTTGTGCTTCACCACCACAACAGCTCCCTGGGATCTTTCAGAAAACCCAGAACTGTGACTTTTGGCTCACAAGAAGTCAATTAGCTGTGGCCCTTACCCCTGCCCAGCTCTCCTCCCGCACCAGCTCCACTTCTGCTGGCTCCCACAGAGAAGCAGCCAAGGCTTGCCCGATCCCTAAGGGGATGTGGAGCACGCCAAGGCCAACCTGCCGGCCCACAGCCGCTCACTGAGCTTTGCTTGGCCGCCCTGACCTCTCCTGCTTCATTTCATTTCAGCCTCTCGCCAGCAAGGGCATGTCCTGGCAACGGGGGTAATTTGGGATGGGAAGACACGTCCTGCATGGCTTGTCCAGACACTCAGCTCCTCCACCGGAGTGACCCATGCACGGGCTTGCTCCTGGGGAGCAGCGTGGGGCTGAGTGCTCCCCGTGGTGCTCTCCCACATTGTCCAGCACAATGGAGCATTACTCAGATTTTACCTGAAACGCCACTTTCTGCAGCGGGACAGCACGAGATTAACATCTGCATTGCAAAGTTTCCACATTTTCTTTGAATAACTTTTTTTAAATTACCTGGCCAAAAATGTAAAGGAGGCCAATGGTGCCCCCTACTTGACCTCCAAGGACAGTAGAAATCATGGAGTAGACTCCTCCACTTCCAATGCTGCACTTCTCACACACCCCAATTCCAGACAAGACTGTCACCAGGGCAACCAGAATGACAAAGGACACCAGAAACATGCCCATTACAATGCCAGTGTTTCCCTGGAATGAAAAAAAAAAAAGCAAATAAAGATGAATTCACACCAATCTGCTGGGACAGAAAAAGGACCTACCCACTTCTAGTCACTAGTGATCCATGAATTTGGAGTCATTACAGATTAAAAGAAACACACACAGACACCCCTACTTGTCTAATTAACGTAATTGATTGCCAAATTTACGGCCTTTATTAGCACCCCTTTGATGAGAAGCTGTCTTGTCCTTGAGCCTGGGGCTGGGCAGACCTTTGCATGAGCAGGTTCTGCTCTGTCAATGGGCTCCTCCATGAATCACTGATTTTGTCCTCTGGTTTAAAAGGAATGAGGTCAAACAATGATTCAGCCACCATAGTCAGGGGATCACTGCCTGTCTGCATGGTTTAGAATGACATGCTTAAAAAAAAAACCAAAACACTTTCATAACAAAAAGTAGTTTCAAAATTGAACCCCCGGGATTTGCAACAACTGATTTATTAGCAGCATCAAGCTTGCATTTTAATTTTTCAGAACATTTACCTTTGAAAGCTCTGATCCTTCCGAACAATGAGATCCCAAAGAACAAAACCCCAAAGGCAACGCAGCGTGGAAGATAAATAACGCTCTCATAAAGCAGCGTGCGCCGGCCCTTATCTGCAGGGCGTAAGCAGAGTGGCAGGTGGCTCTCGCCCTGCCTGGGCTCGGGGGAGTTTTCTGCACAGGATTCAGCCCCACGGAGAAAAAACAACCCTTCCTGCTTGGGGCAGAGGGAGGGTCCCAGGAGGAGCTGCTGCACCCGCCATGGTCTCACTGCGGGGTGAAGAGCAAAAGCCTCTGAACAAACACAGCTGCAGGTCCCCGGTGGCAGCTTTAAATGCCAGCACAACCCCTTTTTTGGGGGGTTCAGTTTGCCATTTAGGGTTGGATTTTCAGAAAGAGAAGGTGCTTAGTACCTCCAAAAGCATTTAAGAACTCTTCTGAGCTCAGGACCTTCCCACTCTCTCTCACATGGCTGTAATTTATTTTCCAGGGTCAGGAGTTTTCCCTTGTGCTCCAGCCCACCTTCCCCTGCTGACAAATCGCTCAGGCCGGTGCACAGCAATCAGAAATCTCCTCCGGTGCCCAGTGCTTCGTTAACACCTGGCTTCCCTTCCTTTTACTCATATTCCAGGCCATGTCCACATCCCCTCTTTCCAACCTTGCTCCAGTAAAGCTCATCTCTGAGGTCATGCTAGCCGTGATGGGGTTTTTATAACCTGCACTAAAAGGCTGCTTCCCTGCTCTGGGGTTGGTTGAAATCCCAGATTTTTTTTTTTCCTTTTCTCTTTTTTGTGAAAAACCAGAAACATATCCAGGATGTTGCTATCATCATAAAATCCTATTTTGGTTCAGCATCCTGCTGCCTTTGACAGGGGTGTTATCTGGTCAGTGGGGAACAGAGCCAAGGCTTCCTATAAACACAGCTGTGGTTGGGTCAGCACCACAGCCCACTCCAACCCCATACTTCTTTTTAAAAGGACAATTGTTCTTTTCCTTCAGCTGCTTACCCCAGGTTAAATGGTTAATAAACATGATACGCTNAAAAAAAAAAAAAAGCAAACATATGCAAACATTCACTTAGCCTTGGGCTGTTCCAGAAAGGTGGTACCAGGCTGTGGCAGCAGTTAATGGGCAATCCAACAGAAGAAAGGGTTAACACTAAGACCGAGGGGGAATGCAGGACTCACAGCCACAATAACAAGCAGAGAAAGTGGGAAGAAAAAGCCCCCATTAAACACTGATGCTTATTTATGCATGCGTGCTCGGAGGGGTTAGTGCAGCAGCAATCCCCGTTGAACATTTCAGCAAGATTAGGTCCCCTGGAACTGCAAAGCTTCACCAGCCCCAGCTCCAGCTCTGGAAATTTATAGCAAAAGCCTGACTCTGGGAATAGCTCGACATATGACTGTCCTCTGCCAGGGGAGCTCTCTGCCAGCCCCGACTTCTCCTCCCTTCCCTTTCATGCTAGCTTCCAGCTGGTTCAGGTTTTCTTTTATTTACTGGCTTTATTTATATTTGCATTCGCTCCAGCAGTAACTTGCTTTCAAAGGAGATGTGGAGGAAATAAAATCAGAAGGAAAAGGAAGCTAGAAAATCATCCCAACTTCTCCACCATGACAACTGAAGCTCCCCTCAACACCTCCAGCAAAGCAATTTTCAGTACAGAGTGCAAGTGTCTTCCTGCTCCTTTTGGAAGGTGTCCACCATGCCTGTGACAAGAACTCTGCCTGAAGCTGGAATCCCACCAATCTCTGGGGAAGCATTCCTTCTTCTAAGGGGAAATTTTGAGTCGTAATATAATGTTTTGCATCAGGAGGGGACAGTATTCCAGGCTCTGACCCCCAGTGAGATACTATTATGGACCCAGCAGTGGAAGATCTTTCACATCAATGACAATTTCACCTGACTGAGGATTTCCCTTTCAAAAAACTGGGGACTCCAACACCAGTATGTCTGGAAGAGACCTCCTTCAGTGGTGTTGGGAAGACGGACGAGTAGCTGTAACTTCATCTGAAAAGTGGTTATTTTGCCTCAACAATACAACACAAGGGTGTCCCTGTTCATTGTCAAGGTTGGTTATTGTGTTTTCCTTTCTCTTTCTGAAGGCTAAAAGAGGAAACCGCTCACAAACATCACTTCAGCTACACATTTCAGTGGAACTTTTTGAAAGGCTACAAATTACCAGAGGGCGTGAGCAACATCTATAATGAAGGGCACAGAATCCAAAACACTTGGGTGGTTATGGAGATACAAGGTAAGGAGGGGAAGAGGAAAATGTCTATTCAAACATTCAGCCAAGTCAGCACTCACTCACCACGAGCCATCCTGTCCTCAGGAAAAGAACCACTCCAAAAATGTTGATCATGCAGGAGGTGAAGACCCCATCCCACGTTCCAAAAAGCACCGGCTCCCAGACAAACAGCTGGATCTTCCACCAGGGCGTGGTCTGCCTTTGAGATACCTAGAGAGAAGCAAAGCCTGGGGTTTACCTCTCGTGTTTTACAGGCAGGCTGCACAAGTGGTGCCACAGCCAGCCACCAACAGCGGGACGGCCACCAACAGCTGCTAAGACACCCCTTTGCTGCAAGTTGTGCCTAAGATGAAGGGGCTGTCAGTATCCCTGGGCCCTGAAAGAGAGGGCTCCCTGCAATGCCCTGTTTATATTCTCGTAGGATAAGCAGCAACAGAGCCCTACTGAGCCTCAGTGAATTAACCCCAATGCATGAACTAAAAATACCATTCAAGGGTCCTTCACAGAGCCTGCAGCTACACATTGTGCTTCTCCTCCTGTCCCTGCCAAACACCCCACCAAGGCAAGCAGGGTCCTCAGTGCATGAGAGAAGCCCCTTAGAGGATATGACAAACCAGGCTGGACCAGCTTGGACCAGCAGAGTAGGTTAAGATGGTCTTCCCATCAGTCATGTCTGATCAGGACCCTTTGTTTCTCAAGGAGACATGGGACTCAGGTGCTTGGGGCACAGTGAGTTTCCAGAGTTGCTGGAACCAAGATGTGAAACTCCAGGGAAACTGCAGTTTTCCTATGGCAGCTGCTGCCTCCTGCCCTCTGGAAATCAAGTCTCCTCTTTCCCTAAGTCATACACCTCAGATTTCCATAGCAAAACAAAGGGCAGTTCTGTTACTTCAGTCCTGTTCCCTTGCCACAGAGGTGACCAGGAGTGCAGAGACCATGGAGGTGGAAATTTGGGAAAGGAAGTGGCTCTCTGACATACCTGCTGTGCTTCCTCATGGAAGAGCTCTTGGACATATCCCTCACTTCGGGCACCATTCCGGCTGAACATCGTCTCCTCCACGTTACCTCTGCCTGCCCAAAGCAGCTCTAACACAACCACAGGCGAAGCTGCTCCGAGTGGAAGGTCAGCTCAGTCAAATTCCTGCAGTGCTGGGTCCTCCGTTGCAGAAGATTCATGGTTTTATTCTGGCTTTACTGTGAAAGCAGGAAAAATGAAAGACACGGCTGCTGCTTTCTCAGTCTGCCAAAGCACGAGGCCATTGTCCGCAGAGTCAATAGCAGCTCGCAGCAGATGCTGAACCAGAGTGACACCACAGCGAGCAGAGAGCCATGCTCCCCCAGCACCCTCCCAAGCCCTGCTCCCAGCACAGGCTCCACCATCAGCCACACATTTAACAGCCCTTGGTAGCCTTTTCCACATCTATGCCCAGCATCCTGTAGCACTGGCTCCACAGCTCCACAGTGTTGTCTGCAAAATGCATTTCCTCCCGTTGGTTTTAAATCTGGTGCCTGGTGATGTCATTGCACATTCCTGTGCTCCATAGGACACACGGATTATTCACTCCCCAGCACCTCTCATCTCTCCACAGCCTTGATCACGTCTCCTCCAGCTGTACCTTTTGCAGACTAGGGTCCTGCCAGGGTATTCAGTTACCCACGATCTGCCACACCAGTTGTCAAGAGAGACCTTTTGGCTATTCCTCAGCACAACACACTGTGCCTAGGTAAGACAAAGAGGGCTGCAGCCAGAGGGGAGCGAGACTCGCTCCACAAATGTGGAGAGGGCAGCTTGTCTGGATCATTTGCTCTCCTGGGGCTGGTAATTTGCTGGCCAGCTGAGCCCACATGCTTACAAGAACCAACCATGATCACACAAGGCTTGTACCAATGGCTGGACATGTTACCTGAGACCAGAGACCAAATTAATCACAGGCACAGGGCAGGAATCTCTGACTCCTCAAGCATACAAACTGTGGAGACACAGCAACCAACAGAAATGTGCTTTGCCCACTGCACAGGGACAGAGACATGCAGACACTACTTCGTGTCACTCAGGATTTCTGCACCAGGGCCTTTCACCGTCCTGCCCTTATTACTCTACTTTGAAATACCCAATAATAACCAACCAAAGCAGATGCTGCTCCACCACGGTGTTTCAGCTGCAGAAGGTCTCCTGCAGCTGGGGTGCAATGGCCAGCACGGGAGGTTTTGCTTTGCCCTGCCCACATGGCCAGCTAAGCAGCACCAAAGCCACAAGAGTTCACTGATGCCCCGCTGCTGCCTCCACGTTTCTTGAAGCAAATAACCCTTCACAATATCACAAATGGTTGCTGTTACAGGGAGGCTGGGGCTTCAAGCAGGGCAAAAGCAGCAGGAGCAGATGAACTCTAAAGAAACAAAGCTCGTGGTTTTATTCAAATAGCCACAGTAATAAAAAAAGGAAGAAAATACACAACGTGAAACAAGATTACAATTGAATAGCCATATACTCCAAAGAATCCCCAGTGCAGTCCTTCCTCAACAGAGACTTCACTCACTAAAGCAATCACTGGGGTCATCCAAACTCTGGTCTGCCACAGCAGTCCCATCTGGAAGTGGAGAAACAGGGAGGCTGCAGTCCTGCAGCCTCCTGCTCTCCTAAACCACTCTGCCAAGGGAGCCAGAAGGAGATGGCCCCAACCCCTTGCAGTAGCTCAGGGCTGAAGTGACTCGCTCGTGTTTCTGGTGTGGAACATTCCAAGGATAGGTTTGATGCTCCCATATTACCCATCTGAAACTTGCAAAATGCAGAAAGAAGGGCTGCACGCATGGATTTTAGACCTGAAGCACACCTGAATGTTAGAAATGTTACCTGCCTAGGCATTTAAATCCCCTTATCTCACCATTTCCTTCCTTTTTCTCTGCTTTAAAACCCTTCTCCTTGTGCTCCAGAGCCCTTTCTGCTCAGCTACTGCTCACCTTGGTGTAAGATCTTCCTCCTTCACAATCACAGGAAATTGCCTCTGCACTACTGCTCCTCTGTGGCATTCCCAACTGCCTGAAATCTTATTACCCAATCCTGTAATTATTTACATCCCACCACAGCTCACGGATCCCTTGGTCCTTACGAGGTAGCCAAAGCAAACACAGGAGGGGGTGTAAAGCACAGAAGTGGGAGCTGAACAAACGTGCCCCTCTGCACACACAGCCACATCCCAACCCATGAACATGCATGCATTTCTGCAGTTTAGGGGCTGCAAGGGGAAAGTCCTTGGGGCAGGCACCCTCCTCTTGCCCTGGGCAGCACTCTATCAGCACAGGGATATTTTTGGGCGCTGTTTTGTATGTAGGTCACCAACCCTGAGGAAGCTTTTTCTGCTATACACACCAGCGGGACAAATAAACTGAGCAGGCACAATTTTCCTCTAATATAAGTGAGCCTCTAACTTGAAAGTAAATTGATGTTATTTTTCCTAAAGTTTCTGCCAAATACACTAACCAGTCTATAAATTAAAGAAGAACGTCTGTTTTAATCTTTCCATACCATTTAGCACTCGAGAGAGCAGAAGAGCATTAGCAAACCTCGCAGAAACATTACAAAGGCTCATCTCCTTTTCCTGCAACACTTCTATATTTAATTGCAAAACCAGATTCCAATAGATTAAATTTCTGTGCCCTCCATATCCTTTCAAAGCACTATTTTATTAATCATCACATTAAAGCTACTTCTGAGCTAAGCGTCGCTGCTCTGAGCTACTCAGCAGCTGGCTGATTTTGAAGAGGAAAGGTTAACGCCTTCCCAAGCACAACTGCGTGTGGTCCCACGACCTCCGAAGCCTCCGTCCTCACCAGAGGAGGTGCTTCCAAAGCCTCCTTCCCCCAAGGGACCCAGCAGCCAACAGCATTTTAGTTTTAATAAATCCCTGCAACTCCTCTACGGGTCAAGTGCTTAAAAACACCTAATTTAGGCGACTTTTAGGAAGGCAGAATTAAAGGGAAATGAAGCAGCCATCAGTGCAACGAAAGTAACGCCACACAGAGCAGCGCTTGGCTATTCCCAGTTACTCATTTACCGCACCAGCCAGGACAATTACCCAGCTCGTTTTGTTTTCACATATCTCCGTAGTGCAACGAAGGCTGCGGAACACCAGACGTGGGAAACGAGCCCGGCCTCTCCCCAGCAGCTTCAATTTCCCGCTGTGGCCGGAGAGCTTCGGTTTGGCAGAGGCCACGGCGTTGCCAACACCTTCGTGCCGCGGGCTGCGGCCACCGCCACACCGGGCTGCCCACCCCTGCCCGGGCAGCGCTCCGACTTATTCGTTCCCTCTTCTCTTTGTTTGTTTTTTCCTTTTTTAAATTCATTTTTCCCCCAAATTTTCGATTTTTTTCCTTTTTTTTTTTTTTCCCTTTTTGTTTTCCTGGTTTTGTGTTTTTTTCGCTTTATTTCCTTTTTTTCTGGTTTTCTTTTACTTTATTTTTTTAACTTCCTCCCCACGCCCTATTTTATTTACCTTTCTTTTTTCTTTTAACTTTTTTTCTGAGGGGCCTCTTTTCCACCTTTTTTTTCCCCCCCACCATAGCTTTCATTTTTTAGC
>VZTA01011004.1:15712-63113 GCA_013398855.1 Mohoua ochrocephala | reverse complement strand
CGGGCGCTGCCACGTCTGCCCGGGCACCGCGCCCGCCCCCGCAGCGGCATCTGCATCTGCATCTGCCCGGCTCGGGCCGGTCCCTCCCGTGCCCGGGACACGCCGGTTCCCGAAGCGCCGAGACCCCGCAGAGCCGAGCGTGGGAAACCGAAATCATGAGGGGTTGGGAGCAGATTGCCACTAAATCTGCAGCTCTCAGGAGTCCGACAAAATAACTGAATAAATAAGCAAATTCTCAGCTGCTCGAGGAAACGCTGGCCACGGGGAAAGGGGGCTCTGATTCCGCACAGGAGCGGCTGCAGCGACGTTTCGATAGGAACTCGAACCAGTCTGACTTCCCAGCCCTGGGCTGCCAAGGAATCCTGTGACCCTGCACAGGCAAAGCTCCATCTGAATTAAAGGCACGAATTTTGGATAGTCTCAATACGAAGAGGATCAAATCTAGAGCCACTCATCCTTCCTTAGAGCTCGTGTAGCACACATTGATTTAATTTACTTCCAAAATGAGTTAGAGCCATTTTAATTTTTAAAAAGGATCCATAAAAGACATCCATGTAATCCAGTTTACCTGTTTTGATTTTCTTGCAGAGGCAAAGTGTAAACAAGCTTTTACTCTTGCATAGAAACACCAAATTTCTGCAAGTGACAGAAAAGGAAAGCAAGAGTTCAGAGAAGACAGCTGAGTTCTCAAAGGAGGATGAAGCCTGAGGAAACCACAGAATGGCTGGAGTTTGATGGGACCTTAAAGATCACCTCATCCCAACCACCCTGCTTTGGGCAGAGACACCTTTCACTAAGTTGCTCAAAGCCCTGTCCAGCCTGGCCTTGAACACTTCCAGGGATGGGGCATCCACACAGCTTCTCTGGGCAACCTGTGCCAGTGCCTCACCACCCTCAAAGAATTTCTTCACAGTATCTAATCTAAACCTGCTCTTTCTGTTGAAGCCATTCCCCTTTGTCCTGTCACTACATGCTCTTGTCAACAGTCCCTTTCCATGTTGCTTTTAAGCTCCCTTCAGGTGCTGGAAGGCTGCAATTAGGCCACCCCTAAGCCTCTTTTCCAGGCTGAGCAATCCCAATTCTATGGCTATCTCCCCAGGATATCCCATTCCTGGAATATTTCAGCAGCTCTCCTCCACTCCCTTCTCTTTACACTCTAGGACTACCAGGGAACAGGTTCAGCCAGATTCTCCCACCATAAGGGCCAGTGAAAAATGTGAAATAAGTATTTTGAATTTGTTGCAGAACTGATGAAGAGTCACCAATTCCCTGAGGACCAAGCCCTGTAGCCTGCCTGAAGGCACTTCTGTGGCCCCCACCACACATGTGCACACCAGGCAAGCGCTAAAGAAGTTTCTTGGGCCAGCTGCTACTGCCACTTGCTGCTGCTGAATGCTCCTTATTGTCTCTCGTTATGTTGAGTACCTTAGCTCTACAGGGAATAAAAGGGGGGGAGAAAATGAAACTAAGAGTTAAAATTGTTTTCTCAAAGTCCAATTCTTCAGTGCATTCAGGGCTAGCAAAGGACACCGTGAATTCCACTGACCAGCTGGAATCCTCTCCCTCAAGTTACATAGGTCCTGGGGACTGGCAGATAGAACCATCCAAAGCCTGGGTATTGGACATCCTGAACTGCAATTTGAGAAGACTTTTGATGGTCCATGTGGTGTCACTCAGTAGGAATTGCTCCAGGGAATGGAGTCTGGAAATGGATTTAAGAGAGTGAAGAGGGTGACAAAAGGTTATGTGGGATAAAACAAGTACGGGAACAATAGAGGTGTCAGAGATATAAACGTGGCCTCCAGAAACCGGGAAAGCAGCAGCGCAGAGGTCGGTCAGCAAGAGAAGATGTGAATTTGAAACATCCGTAAGTCTGAGCCATCCTGTGAAATGTGGAAAGGATTGATTCTTAATAGGATGGATATTAATTCTCACCTACCTCATCATCATCTTCTTCAGCTGCCAGACACACACATCTTATAACACAGCAATGTGTGATTTCCATGTACACACACAGCACAGTCTGTGAATAAACTACCCAGTTTAGCTAATCACATCACTTAATGACCTACAAACCCTAGACTGACAGTGAAATGGGCTGTGACACGTAGAGTATGTTCTCCGACTAAATGAAGGGACAATCTTTTTCAAGTTCACTCACAGCTGCAAACTGTAAAATACTTTGCCTTTAAAATGGATTTTTACCTGGTGCTGTTCAGTGTGTGTAATAGCAGTTATCAACGTAATACCTGAGCGTCACTACAAACACCACTCTTGTTGCAATTCCTTGAAACGGATTTTCAGGCAACAACTCTGCGAGAGCCAATACTGCCAAAGTGCATCTCCACACCCGCTGTGGGGACTCACGCTGTCCTTAGGGCTCATTTTCAAGTAGCTGCAACATCCATCACTCTAGCTACTTGTTTGACTTGGAGACTGATCAATCATCCTGTTTGCTTCCTGTAAGGTAACAGATGTTGTCCTAAAGAAAATCCCCCTTTCAGAGTCCTGGTTTGCAGGAAAAGACCACTTTGTCCCACTGGCACCCCTGCACTTCCTTATCTGTCTGAGCTGTATCTTTCTTAGGCTGTTCTGTCTACAATTAGCTTTATAACAAAGATGATTTCAGGAACTGGCAAGAGAAATGGAAGAAAACGCAGGAACTGAGAGAAAACAAACAAGTCATCCTTTCAGCTTCTGGTGTCATCCTCTGTTTTGTTCTTGCATATCACTGCATGGCCGAGATTACCTCGCAATTACCCTGAACATTCCCAGCACTCGCAGTCGTTGCTTTATTGTCTCTCATGATTCAGTTTATGTTGTGACAAGACTGGTTAAGGACGTGCTGCTCCTCAAGAGCTTTCAGAGTACAATACTTACACATTTGGAACAGTCATTATTCATATTACAACAGAGAAATATTTTTTTTTAATAAATTACACAGCTAAAATAATGGATCTTTTTGGTTTCATTTGGGCCAGGCCAGTGCTTTTGATCTAACAAAAGCTGTTACTTCTGCCTCTGTGAAATGGCACTAATGATCCCATCTGGCCATGAAAACAAAGATTTTATGTGAATAAAAGTGAAAATTAACACGTTCAGTGGTACTACTTGTATCTCCATAGCTGCTGAGAAGGTATCGCCTCTTCTAAATGAAGGCAGCTACGTACAAGCTACTGCCAAGGCACTGATCTATCGAAGAAGATGTCAGCACAAAGCCTGGTCTGGGACTAGGCACCACATTTCTAGCCAAGAGACCTGTAAGACACAGCCGCTGGCCCAATGAAATCACACAAACAGCGATCACGCAGCAACCTGTCTCAGACCTCCCGTGGAAGACAGGCAGAGCTGCCCAGGGAGATGGACTCCGAGTGGAAAAAACAAGTGACTTGTACACCCAGCAGAAGTGAGTTTAAATAACAGAGGTAGGAACTGGATTCCATGATTTCTGCATGAAATGCATGGCTGCCCACACCGGCAAAAGTGACGTCGGCTGGCCGGGCTGCAAAAGGCCCGCGCACACATTTTAAAATGGAACCTCACCAAATCATCCTATTTAATCTCTGCCAGTGACTTGTACATGTATGCATTCGAAGCAGATGGTGCAGCAGGGATGTCAGGAACCTGAAGACCAGCCCTGGCGTGAAAGGGGAAGGGCGCTGCGAAGGAGGCGACTCACCTGAGCAACCAGGACAGAGCTGTTGGCTTCAGAAAGGACAGCACAGATGGGCTCCTTTTTAACCCCCTGCTCCAGTGAACAGCTCTCTTCATTAAACTCCATGTCTTGATAACTAAAGCAGACAAAAAAGCAAACAATACTCTACAGAAGACTCTCTTCTGTTGATTCGGCAAGTGCAATGCAGAAGATAACCAACAAACGGGATACTTTTTGTGACTACCTCCCTAAGCCAACACACCTCCAAATCTCCGAACTTCAATAAACTGCTGTCTATCCCAAAGCCACAAAACAGTTTACCCTGTGCACTGCAAGAAAAATATTAATTTCAGAGTTATTTTTAATGCCTCTAAATAAACAAATAACCAATTATTTTAACAGAAAACTGTTTCCTTCTCCTAGCAAAAAAAAAGTAAGCTAATTTAAATGGACTATTTTTCTCACTCAACACAAAACGTAGGTTCTGATAATTCTTTTCAATATCAAAATGTTGAAAAGCATCTTTTCTGTATCACTTTACTCTTTGACAGTATTAATCATGTAAGTCAATAAGCAGACATGATCAGTTTTGATTTCTTATTTCCACCACATAATTAAAACAAATGAAAATCAGTATAACTAATGTAAGCGAACATAAAGACAAGGGGGGTGGCTGAGTACACAGACGCTACGTCATCAGGCACACTGCAGAGTCAGAGCGCACCCACAACTTCAAACTATTAAACATGAAACCATTAAAAGCAGTTACTGTGCTGGCTGGATGTTAACACACCACGTGAAGTTTATAAGGTATTTTAAAAAAGGCAATACCATAACTTGCACACTGGAGTAAGACTGAAACCAAGTCCTATCCAGTGCTGTGTTCACACCCTGCTCCAGGGGCACCACAAAGGCACTCAGAGACAGCAGAGACTCCCACAGCTCAGAGGGACTGAGCAGGGGCATTCCCTACGGCCAGTTTCAGTCTGTGTTAATTTCAGAGTTATCCACCCCGGGCTGTGCGTGGCCACCCCTGCCAGGGCCGCTGTCCCCGAGTAAGACACGAGAGCAAACCCAAGGGCCCGTCTCTGCTACGGCCACATCCAGGCAGCTGAGCCAACCTCCTCAGCAGGGTGCAGGCTAAGGCCAGACGAGAAGCTCCTCTCACGCAGCCACCGCTGCCCCGAGGAGGCTCCCCGAGGTGGCTGGTGGATGCCCAGGTAGTGGCCCTGCTACACCCACCGGGTGAGGGGCTGGTGGCATCCCAGACCCACCAGCTCTTCCTGCCGCGCTCATCTGATCACAGCTCCAGTCTTCACACACTGCTTCGCTACAGGTTTTTTCTCTTTAAAAGGTATTGTGCCACTTTCAACACCTTCTTACATAAAACTTGTTCTTACATGAAGTAAAATCAACAGAGCCAAGCATTTCACAAAAATCAAGTATTTACCAGGAGGGACCCTACCAAAAGATTCACGGAAACATTATGCCTTATACACATGAACAAATAAAGGCAAGAAAACTGAATTATCAGTAATTAATGCTACGGGGCATATTTCTGGTTTTGTCGGTGCATAAATGCTATGATCCTCAATTTTTAAAAAAATATTTCCTTTTAACAATAGAAAAATCAATGTAACAAATACTCCATATACTACACAAGCTACAAAATGCTGTAGTGCACACATGGCATACTGTTATCCAACAGACCTGAAATCTGGAGTAATCAAGTTCACCTTTCTTACAACTGAGATTAAAAAAAGTCCCGATTCTCATTTACATGAGGAGCTGCTGGCACTGAACAAACTCGCTCCAGTGCAAACAAAAATCACAAAAGGAAAGCTGGTCTAACACTAGGTGTTTCCATTAAAGTCATTCCAGCGCAATCTTCTCAGACAACCAGATTAAAGTTAAGGTCAGATAGTCTGTTTTCTATAATCAAAGCAAGCAAGGAGATCCAAAGGAGAAGAAAACCCAAATAAGTTCTGTGTGTTTCAAATCAAATATTTAAATATTGCATTTAATTGCTGAAAAGTATCCACTTCAGTTCTTGCACAATATGTATCTTTACATGCCTTCAATCTGTCTCATTAAGAAAGCAGATTTTGTTTGAAATTATCTAACATGAAAAATACTGCTAAGTCTATTCATAAAACAGTATTCTATATTTTTATTTTTCAAACAGCAAGTGACCACATTTAAAATGCATCATTTGCAAATATAAATTATCAAACTATTAGTTTAATTAAAAATAAAGCAAAAACATAGCTTCCCTTAGTATCACAATACATAGAAGGGTATTATAAACCCAAAAAGACTAAGTTAACCATAAGAAAACAATAACGTCAAAAGTGATGAAACTCATTAAGTCACTTAATGAATAAATCAGTCCTAAGAATACAATACCATTCACCATGATTATGTAAAAAAAGAGCAAACTTTCATTGTATTATACAGATAAAACAATCCAATCCTTCATGCCACATTTTGTAAACCATGATATAAATTACACTCACAGTCAAATGAACAGGAAGAGTAACTCCCAAAATATTTTAACTTGCTTTTAGGGCAGAAATAAAGGCAGAAATAGAATCATTTAAAATATATCAAGTTTAACCAAAAAAAATTCATTTGGTCAAGCCTGCTATCCAAATAGTTTTGTTCCCTGCAAAACTATTTTTGTCTTTTTTTGAATTACGAAATTTAAATGTTTCTTTTACATATTAAATGTAAGTCATGTGTTGAGCTACATTAAATCCTTTTATACTTTTATCATTTTGGCCTTGAGACCCAAACATCTTCCATGGACCTACACACACACACACACTCACACTCACACACACACTCTCTCACTCTCTTCTTGGTATCAGGAAATTCCTCATTTCACAGGAATAATGAAAGACTCACATACTGATTTCTGTCAGAAACATAAGGAATATGCAAACTCATACTTTCCAGGTTCCTATAAAACCATCTCTCACCTATATATACATACTTCAACTGATGGAATTCAGGTTACGGTCTTTTGTCTGATCGTACAGGGACGGAATAGATGTTGTAGGATAAAGAAATGCTGTATAATTATTGAAATAAACCTATTCTCCTAAATTTATCTATACAAATTATCTTTTTTTTTTTAATTAACTGAAATACAAATAAGGCATATCGACTTCAGGAAAATAGCACTATATCAGAAATTCACTGTAACAGTGTTTCACTATATATATCATCAGGTTTTTCGTAACACAATTTCTTCTGTACACTAGATTTTGTACTAATTTCTCTGTCTTCAAATCCATTACATTTTCAGATCCAATTCAGCACTATATAGTATGCCTTCAAAATAAAAGGAAGTCACTTGCTTTATTGAATACCAAGTTCCCTTCCAGACAGTATTTAAAGAAAGACAAGACTACACAGACAAAGTCCAGTATAATTCATTTCTGACAATGAAAATTTCAACCCCTCATACTGTTGCAAAATTCCTCCTACTGAAATGTCTACAATAATAATAATTATAATAATTATAATAATAAAAAGCATACATTACATATAAAAGATACCAGTGTACTAAAAGTGACAGAAGTGGACTAGCAAATCCTTCAAAGCACATATTATATAAATGACTAGCATTTAAAAACATTTCTTTTTCTATAAAATGTAGGTCATATACATTTATAAATTGGGGGGGGGGGAAGTTCTAAAGCAGTGATGACTGTTCAAATAGATATGCTGCTCTGTACAGTCTAATACCTATTCAATTCAAACTATAAGTTTGACATCTAGTTTATCAGAATAAACCCATCTCATCATCTCATAGCTCATAATTTGAAAAATATGCAACACAAAGGAAGAGGTGACTCAAAAGTTCACTGTTTATCTGCATATGAAATAAGAAGAGAACTACTCCTTTCTATGGGTGGCCCAAGTCTCATCAGTTCAGTATCAGGAATTAAAGACTCCAAATTTATGTAGAGGAGCTGTCAGGAATCAGCACAGAAGCAGAATAGTATCTCTGATCCTTTAGAGACACAGCTATTCAACCTTAGCAGTCTTCCTCGTCTCGCAGAAGTGCAGCCAAGCCATCCATTTCTCCCTCAAAGTGGATGAAGCCATAGATCTAAAGACTGTCCTCTCTGTGACTGAAATTGTGCTCTGTAAACAATGTTATATATTCCAGCAGGAGGACATCTGAATTTATTTATAAAAAAATTATTAAGAATATTCATTAACTCAAACAAGGCTATTAACTCCCAAAGGTATTTTTGGAACTTATCCTTATGCTACTTGTCAAGTTAGCACTGTCATGTATTATTGCTTACAAACAGTACATCACCATATGCCTTCTAACAGAGCAGTACTGTGATCAGTTCATATTTACAGGCTTTTCTGTTTGTTTTTAAACAAGCTATAAAAACATTACATACTTTACAGACAATACAAATACTCAAGTCAAACAAATGGAATGCATAACAATAAGAAACGTCATAAAGGAAGACTGACATAAGTCCTTGATTGTCAAGACACATTTATATTTATATATAAACTCTAGCTGTGCAGAATCAAAGATTCAATCATAGGTACATCCTTATTTGATAAATCATATTTACAGCATGATATTGCATAAAAAAATAAAATAATGTTGTTTACACAATATTACCTTTCCATCCATTGGATTAAGGAAAGCAAGAAACAACTCTTAGAAATGTTTGCTTGCCTCAGTTTGTGTTTCCTACCAAAAGATGTCATTTTAAAAAGGAAACAGAAGGGTTTGTATGTTGAGTAGAGCAAAAGCGACTATAAATTTATTTCCCTGACACAATGCAAATTGAACTTGAACAGAAGTTTAAATTCCAAATCAAAGACATGTCTTTTCATTAGCAGTAATACTTTCTTAGTGCTTGTCTTTTGCAAAGTGAGTTTCAGCTAAACGCATTACATGCCTAACATAAACATGCATTACCGTAAGTCCAATGAACTTTCAAAGTTACAAGGCTTCGTTTTAGTAAAACATTTAACTCTAGGAAACTGTAACATTATTCGTTTGCTTCAGTACCAACCATGTAATTTGAAAGTTCACATGTGTACTGGTACCGACTGCATCAACGTGTTTCTGCCTGTCAGCATTCCCAAACGGATTCCCAGGAGTATTAGGATTTTCCCTGCGATTTGTAATGGTATGAAAACAAGCAAAGAAAGAAGAATGAAAATCAAAGCTCTCAAAGCCAAGAAAATTTAGTTAGCAAATATATATACATAATGTAATCCAATGCTGCAAAATTCAGAGTGAATTCATCCAAATATTCTGGTTCATTTCAAATAGTTACTACATATGATACAAATACTATAAAAATATTCTGATCGAGCATGGAATATAACATATCTGTTCGGGTGGAAAGTTTTCATAGGAGAACATGAATACTTCGGAATAAACTCCAAAAGTTACAGTAGAACCCCAATAATTCGCAGCAATGCCTTAGAAACCCTTTACAAATTACAATTTTGAAAATAGTGAAGAAGCAGGCAACAAAAGCAAGGATGTCACATCACAAAATGTACTTTGTTCATTTATTTTGACAACTGCAATTTAGTTTTCAAACTAAACTTCTACCTCCCAGTATACTAATATAGATGCTGTAGTATACTTGGGTGAAGTAGTACAGTATTATTGTGTGAGACCTTGCTACAGTACTTTTTAGACCATTGCAGAGAGGTGGGAAGGGACCATGAGGGATGTAGAAACCTGTCAGATGCTCTGTTTAGAGGTCAGCGAATTAGCAAGATTTTACTGTACTTCTCAATTAACAATGAAAAGCTCCCGTCATCCAAAAAAACTGACAAGTACAATATAAAAATAATACAAGTGTTATTTCACAGGAATACTTTCTTGTCCTATTTTCTTCTTGAAACACAATTTTCCTAAAGACAACACTAGGAGACACGAGATCATAAACATGGTTCTTTTATCATCCAATTTAAATTGTTCATGTTGTTATTCGTAAACCAACATACAGTAATACACATGGTTAATCCTTCTCCCCAAAACTTGTCATTTATGATTAATTCATTCTCAAATCAAATGAAGAAAATGTAAATGCCTATTAGTATACCATTACAAGCTGATTCCTTCATTGTCTGTTATATTAATGGTAAAACATATCAAAAGATTCATGCTAAAAGGGACACTGTCAAGTAATTTAGGACCAAAATATGGCCTATTAATAAGTGCATGTATATATATATATATGTATTGTGTATATATATATATATATATATGGAGAAAGAGAGAGACAGAGAGCTTGGTAAGAAATGTCATCAATTTCCTCTTTTTCGAAATTATCATTGCTCTATCACTAGTAGATATCCCCAAAAATTCCACCTTACACACACACACATATCCGGTGCTTGCGTGACCTTTCTTTCGGTAAGAATGCCTGCTGTTAGCTCAGGGGAATCCCCACCTCGCCCCAGCCTTATGCTGACAGCACAAGAACAGAACAGACAACCAAAGCTGCTTTTTTTCTAGGCATACACAGAAAACTAACAAAAATGACCAGATCAACATGAGGAGTGTGCATCTGCAGCGGATTAAAAGCAGCAAAACGTGAGCAGTGAAAAACGTTATTAAATAATGCCATTATTAAACAAGCGAGAGCTTTTCACAGAGCTAAACCTCCCAGAACTACATAAACACTTATTCCAGAATAAAAGGGGAACACTCAGGAAATCACAGCAGTATATTTGGCTAACTCCTCCAGTGCAGAAAGCTTCAAGCATCAGCAGATCAACTGCTCACACCACTGCTTTCGTTGCACACGTGGAAGAACCCTACAAGACAGTCCCTGTGGCTTAGACGGGAACTTCACAGCCTGTCCTAAGGCACAGAGTGCAGCTGGAATGGCTCAGCAGCAGGCTAGGGAATGAGCTGTGATGTAAGGAACAGCAGTTCCTCTGGTGATCCCCATTTGGCTGCGGGGAAGAGCAAGTTCCTTCACTCTGTACAGCAGCCTGCTCCCTCACACACCCTCGGAGCGATTCCCAAGTGTGACGATGGCATGGGAGAGCCACTCCCTCCGAGTCCTCAGTCACATTCTCACACCAGAGTGTCAATGCAGTAACTTTTTTTAAATAAAGCTGAGTCAGTCGCCTTAGGGAGAAGGAGGCTTCATTCCTCTTACCTCCCTATGGGGCCACAGCAGTGCAGTAACAAAGTAATAACCCAGCCTTTTTTTTTTTTCTTTTGTTCCTTGCTATATTTAACAAATAGTACAATTAATTGCCATCTCCTTGCAACATCAGGGCATAGGAACAAAAGTGCCAACACAGTATTATTCAGGCACCACAAGCTAGGATGTCATGGAAATGAAACACTGAAAACCAAGTATGCCTTCCAAGAGGTGGTATCCTGGGATATAGGGACCGTTCATGTTATTTCTGTGCAACACAAAATGAAAAGTCAAAAAACCAAGCTGACCATAAAGGAAGAAAAACAGAGAGACTGTGAATCAGTTTAAAATATTCTTTCAAAGAAATTTCTTTACATGTATCATTAATAATCCATAAGGAACTTACTTTTCTCCCTTGATGCCCACTCTTTTTAAGTCATGGCCAAATATTCAGACAAAATTACTGCTAAGTCATAGCATGCTGAAGTGCCTTACTGTATTACACACAGGGTCAACAAATCAAGAGAGCCTGCTTTCTTATATAAAAGTATTAAGAAATTAGTTTCTATAAACTGTATTCTTGCCAATAGAAGAAGCAGGCTAGGGGATAATAAATGCCCTTTCTCCCTCAACTGTACCAAGTCAAGTTAGTGCTGTAGTAGTGCTACCAATAAGGGAAAAGACAAAGTGGGGTCAGTTTCCTGGTAATGAAAATTCAGAAAAATATTGCTACTGCTTTGCTAAGAGGTGGGAACTGTTCTAGGTCCTGCTCAAGTCCTTTCTTAAAAGACAGGATATATTTCAGCCGCATGAGATGCAGCCTTTTCTCCTACCTGATGGCTTTGTCTGAGAGATACCAGCTAGCAACAGTGCTGTAAAAACATGGATGCAATCCTATTTAAAAAAACCACCATATACACACCTACCTATATGTGTATGTGTGTGTGTGTGTGTGTTTTTCCCTGGTTAATCAGCCTACATGAGGCTTAAACTGCCTTGAACTACCAGACAGTGTCCCTTTAGGGAAGGTGCAATAGAATGAACATACAGTTCAAAAATCTGAAACTTGTTAACTTAAACTACACAATAGTTAGGCTACTCAAATCTTACCACCTTAAAAATGCACACAGAACTACTTATCGTACCATACTGTATACTTCAAGACAAAGTACTATTCAAAAAAACATATTCGTGGTACAGGGATAAACTTTGCAGTTTATTTATACTGTGAAATGCAACGAAAACTTCTGATCACTCTCCTAGGCTGGAAAAAGAAATCCCGTTCACTAGCATCATTCACCAGTTTGGGTTGGTAAAATTGTAGTGACTTTCACTAAGCAAACACTAAAAAATGGGGAATTTGAATGCCCACTTCTTCAGCTTTCAGGGATACTTCAATAAATTTAATGATTGGAATTGTCAAAATTCTAGACAGAGAATTAAAACAGTTTTTACAGAAGCTAAAAATACCCAATCTCAAGTATATTGAAAAGAATTACTGGAGCTGCTGTATGAGATGAAAATGATGCAACCGTATCAAACCTAAAAATCTAAAAATGGTTTTATTTTTTGATAAATCAAAAACTATAAAGTTGGCTAAGTGCTCTATGTTAATCATTATGAGTATGTAGGGGAAGGTACAATTAAGCTTTTAAATCTTGGAATACACAGTTTGTGTAAGCATTTTGCAATTGGGAATGTTGTCTACAGAGTATTTTAACTAAAACTTCAAAATCTTGGTTTCTGCATATGAAAAAGTCATTAAAAAGTTACATCTAGATTCAGCTGTACAAAGAAATACACATTACTTCAGGAACGAAGTAAAGGCTTTAGCAGTTAGGCATTTTGCTTAAAAAAGTGTTTAAAGTATTTTAAATTAATTAGACTTTTAAATAGTAGAGTTAGTCTATCAGAATTCACTTTCTTTCCCTCCAAACACAACTCAAGGTAATGCAAAGCAGAAATAAAGGGCACGTGGTCTAAAATCATTTTTGAGAGACCGAAGATTTTTCTAGAAAATGCTTTTTTTTAAAGCCATATTTGTTTGACTTCGGAAACTTGCTTGTTTATTCTGTGTGTTTAGTACACGGTGATTCCCTGCTGAAGAGCAATGACTACGCTGACAAGCTTAGAAATGACAATGTGAATCGTATCAGACAATAAACTGTCCTCCCAAAGCATAACAAGGAAACCAGCAAGGAAACAATCATGGGGGAAAGTCTTACCTGGGGATTTTGTTTATTTTAAAATTTCATAGAAGGTAAAATATTTTCTGGATTCAAACAAGTGAATAATAAACTGCCTTCGATAGGGGCACCAACATCAGGCAGTTCAATGACTGATGGCTAACCAAAAATTTAAAAAAACAAAAAAAAAGAAAAAAAGAAGCAGTTATTGGTCTTGCTAATATCAGCTTACTTTTGTTTTAACATAGCGCTCTTAAAAGCTGTACAGAACTCCATCTTATACAGAGCAACCCCCTTTTGACAAATGTGTTCTAAAGTGCCAGTATTATTTACAAAGATTTCTTAGCCAAAAGTCTGGCCTGTTGTGGCATCAGGTGAAGAAGTCATCCCAGCTCTGCTATCATTTACATTCACCAAGGGAAATTCTGGGAAATCAGCACTTGTCCCTGGTCCCCGAAGGTTCACCTGTCCATTGGCAGTGCTAAACTGAGATGATATTCCAGCTCTTGCCCCATGGTACTGAGCTCTAAAGGGCTGCTCAAAGGAGCTAATTTGATATGCTTGATGAACAGACTGTGCCTCTGCTTTCTTCTGAGAAGTTACTTGATCCAAGAAGTCCTGTGTAGAGGAGGAAGAAGAATGATTTGCCTCATCACCTGAAAAGGGAAAAGGGTGCTGAGAATCACCAACCATTAGTCCAAAGTGAGACTTGTCTGGAGTTGTTCTTAACGGAGAGTTCATTCCCGACCGAAAGCTATTGACGGGTATGGATGTGTAGACCTTCTCCATGGAAGGAAATGCTGGCTGGGTTGTAAGAGTCTGGTTATCAGTCACAAAATTAAGGCTCGGGTTGTTCAAATAGGCATCATTTTGGCTAGTTCTGTCCAAAGCTTGTTGTAAAAACTTTGAATATTCCTGTAACATACTAGCTTTATCTGATGAGGAAGCTTGAGAGCTTGTGCCAACCGTCTCAGATTGGGTCACCTCAGATACTTCAGAGGAATTGATGGATATACTGGAGGTCACTTCCGTGTCAGCCACACTGAAAGAGATCTCATGCTGTCCATTAGCCTTGTGTGAATAATGATCTAACAGAGTTTGCAGTACCTCATCTGGAATGACATTTTTGTCATGGTTACCTTTAATTTCAACATTCAGTGCCTGTGTGTCTAGTATTGAGGCTGTAGCGGTTTCATCAATGACACTGGCCACAGCTGCCTGTGTTACTGAAGGTTGAGATGCTATGGTACTTACATTCAAGGCATATTCTCGACTGTTGTTACTAGCTGCTTGTAGATACCTCTTTTTCTTTAAAAACTGCATTGCATCATCATAGTTAGTGCTGCTGTGTACAGGTTTACTGGGCCCTTCCTGTAACGTGTCAACTTGATCAATGTCAGCATTACCCTCAGAGTCCAGTAAACTTTGCTTATCCACAAGATCAAAGGCATACTTTGAAACCTTGCTGTCTTCATATGTAGATAAAGGTGAAATGGTTTGACTTTGCTCAAGTGGCTGCTTTAGGCTCCTCTTGTTGACCTTTTTGAGAACGAGCTTCGGCGGGTGTATTTCTCCAGAATTTGCTTCCTCTAAGTGCGATCCACCGACCGAAGAATGTGGCATCTCAACAGCATATTCCGCTACCATATATTCATCTTTTACTTTAGTACTGGAAGAGTACAAAGGCAAATAGTCATTTTTGTCCTTCTTGTGTTCTGATTTATCCGTACTTTCCTTATCCCCAGATTTTGTTTTCTCTGTTTTCTGCCTTTTCTTCTTTGGCAAGGAGCTGTCTTTCAGAGGCGTAGAGAAACCAGAATCTTCCTCCGATGGCAAGAAGCCAACTTTGGTGGCACTTCTGTTGGGTTTCTTCTCGCGGTTCTCATGGCACATACGTTTGTGTTTCAGCACGCGATCGGTCCTGGAGAAATACTGGAAAAGAGGATGACGGTGATTAGGATTATTATTATGCAAAAAAATAAATATATTAGCAGAAAGAAAAGAAACCTTTCCTTCTAACGAACCCACTTTACCAATTTCTAATGAAGTGTCAAACAACACCATACGGTCAATAAAACCAAGCACAGCCAGCTGTGACTCTGCTCTGCCTGTGCACCAAGATAGCCCATCTTAACAGAAAAAACATTCCTTATATATTTATTTGTATAAAATGGAGAAAGCCCCATCTGCAATACTGGGGAATTGACTGGTGTTTTGGTTTTCAATCACAAAAGATTTCACTAAGTCTTCTTACCTGCAAGCAATATTCACACTGGTAAGGCTTCTCTCCACTGTGAGTTCTTTTGTGCCTTTCCATGTGATACTTCTGAATAAACCTCATACCACATTCATCACAACGAAATGGCTTTTCACCTGATAAAAAACACGTAGCAATGTTAATCTAAAAGAATAAATCAACGTTTTTCCATAAAATTACCAGGTCAAATACTACATTCTCTATTAGAAGCACTAAGAGGATTTAGTCTATTGCTACTGAAAAACAACATAGGGCTTGCTTATATCATTATTTTTTCAATACTCAGTTGCTGATGCCTCAAATCACTTTAAGCTTTCATGCTAAAAAAAAACCCACCTCTAAAACTAAATCCTTACTCCTCTTTCTAATGTAGGTGCAGGTATGTCTTACACCTAAAAAATTAGGAACTGCAAAGATGGTCTTCCTGAATTGCTGCTACAGTATGCATTTTTTAGGGCAGACGACTGCATAAAAATACCTCCAACCTCTCACCAACTCATTAACTCAAACCCATCCCTTCTAGGAGAGAATTAATGCATTTACAAACTTCAAACGTAACATTTTGGAGGGTGCTTTCTATTTTTTCCATGTTTTTTCCCTTATCTGCATGTAGAATTGAAATAATTGAAAAAGTCACACTATTTTGGTTGAAACCCAAATTTATTTATTTATTTAAAAACTAATTTAAAAATATTTTTAAAATTAAGCCAAAACCAAGAAACCTCTGTAGCAGAACTGGCGTTTGCATACTTACAGGTTTCTAAAAACTAATGCTTTGTTTGCTTGTTTTGGTTTCTGGTTTTTTCTTTACTTTCACAAAATACTCGTTCAAACAATATGCACTGCCCTGAATTCATCTTCAGTTCTGCCCTTATTTTTCCTCACAAAGAAACCCTGTCACGATCCTTTCAGAGCAGGGAGTAAGTCTATTTTTATTTCTTTTAACTTTTGCCTTACATCTTCCCTCTGATATTTTTTTCTAGGTTTCTCTGACAAAACCTAAAAATTCCAAGTGCATTGAAAAGTTAGTTTTGCTTTTACAGAAGTTCACTATTATTTACTAGAACTCACCCTGAACAACAGTGATCTCTCCTCTTAGAATTTACTATGAAATCTTTTAGACTTAGATAGAGCTCAGGGATTGCCTTGGCAGCATCTGTCAAGACCCTCTTTGTTCTGGATACTGCACTGCATTGACTTTTGGGATATAAACCATTTATGTTTTGTTTCCAGAAATATGCAGACTATTGCTATTTTCTGAGGTAGTTTTATTCTTACTAATTATATGATGAACTATTAAATTACCAACAATTAATTTTTAAAATTTAAAACTTTTAATAGATTTCATTATTTTAAATGTCATCAGAACGTGTATTTCCCATTTAGAATAGAAAAATTTATCCACATCCTTCTACAAATGGGAATACAGTACCTTAAAATAAGGTTCCAGTATTTATAGAAACTAGAATGGAAAATATCTGTATCGCCCACACATGTGCTCCTAGTCAGATCATTAATGCCCAGAGTTCCAACTTCCTTAATTCCAAGCAATTTCTAAATCTCTCTCTTTGTAAGCCTATGTCCTATTTCCAATCATTAATTCTTACCTCTCCATGTGGCTTCTCAGCCAATCCCTCTCTTGGATAAAATTATTCCAATTTATTCTCTCCTAAATCAAATTATCTCCTCTCCTCAGATCTCTCAGCTTCCATCAGTTCTTTTTCCACAGGCTCACAACCTCAGCATCCTATCTCTTCTTTCACTTGAGTTAGAGAACTTTACCATTTCTTGCTTATTAATAAGTACCATAAAATTCTGCTTTTTTTTCAACATCCCCTGTAAGTCCTAACACCTATCATACCATTCTCTCTCATACTGCCTATAAGCAAATCCTCCTCTCTGGCCTATTTCTTAACTTTCACACTCCAGTTTCATTCTTCATGTTCTCTTTATTTGTTAGGCACCCTCACAACTACGGTGCTTTGCTCCCAACGAACCTGTCGAGACTTTCTGAATCAAATTCCAATCCTTGCCTTCCGTTTTCAGGAAGCTGAGGCAAGACATTTAAACCTCATTGCTCTTGTTTAATACACGGGAACTCTTCCATTCCTGAAGACTGCCACTCAGTCCTTGCTACTTACCGTTTTCTTCCCCTTTGCTCCACTATTCTACTTTGTGGTTTTTTTTAAATTGCCACTTCAAACAACTCTCCTTACATTGTCTCAAAGCTCACTTTCATGCTACCTTACTTTTTTTTTAGAGAATGGAATGGCTGTTTGGGTTGAAAACTATCCTGAGCCTTAAAGCAAGATAGCTGAGTCCTGTTCTGGCCTTGAACAGCCCTCTAAGGAGCCATCCTGCAATCCCAGGAAATGCAGAACACTTCATTAATGCACTTACCTGCAGCCTTACACTCATTTCTGTAAATGAATGGACACAGAGTTCCTTACCATTTTCCTACTCAAGCTGGCTATTTGCTGGCAGAAGACTCCCCAGCTACCTATTCCCATTCCAAGGCTTAAACAGGGCCAAACAGGGGTCTGTGGTTTTTCAGTGTATTACAACCACCAGCAATTTTGGAGACTTTCAGGGCACATATAAATGCACTGCTGGCCACGCCTTAACAGGGAGAAAAATCTGGGGACACTGCCCTGGAGTTACTCAGCACAACACAGAAAATAATATTTTTCAGTAGCATTCCAGAACACTCTGAAAGTAAGATTAAGAAAAACTTGGTGAAACTGATACCATACTTAATTCTGGCTTTAATCTTCATATGAAAGATAATGTTAGAAAAAGATTAAAAATTAATATGAAGATAGGCTTCCAATAATAATTTCATCCTAGCAGAAGCCCAAAACTTCAGATGCCTTCCGCAATTTTGCTGTATTTTTCAAACAGGATCTACTGCAAATGCAGGAGATCATTAATAACAGCCTTTTGCTAATGCAGGGAGAATCCAGGACACATTTTTCTGAAATGTCTTGGTGAGTGGGAAAGAATCAGATGTATAAAAAAAAAGTCAAAATTTTAAAATACAATACAACAATCAATGCATTATTTATGAAAACAGCTCATGGGTTGTGTCTATGCTGGCAATCTATTAAAACCAAGCAACAGAACTACTCATCAAGCGTAGTACAAATATTATGTGTATGAAGGCTGTAACAATTATAAACCCAGGCATTTTAAAGTCTAAACAGACAAAAAACAAATTATAAAATACCAAAGAAGGCAATAAAAAAATCAGCATGACTGAATAAGAAGGCACTTGAATTGTTAGCCCCAATGGTGTTTTATTTTTTTTAACGTAATCTTAGTTTTTGTGTTTAAAATGGAAAGTAGGGTGGCTTACACAATTAGGACACGTGAACGCATGAGTGGGGAAGGTATATAGAAACATCTCTAAGCAAAAAGTAAGCAGACATATTTGGAAAAAAAAAAGAAAAAGAACATTCAGCATCTTCTCCAACCTCGTAAACTGAAAATATTTGCGTACCAGTGACTCTTCCCTCTCTTACAACTAAAATAGCAATTTTCTGTATCATTAGGGACAAGTTTAGCAGCAGGGTTCCAACACTGCTGCCCTCCTCTACATACAATTATAAGCGAATTTTGTATTAATGCAATGTCTGCTTTTAGATGCAACTGTTTAATTATTTACACAGAATAAGGCTGTTCATTGATTGCTTCCTAACTCCCTCTCAACATTTCCTTTGAAGGAGTGGTTCAGAGAACCAAAGTCAAATCAGACTGGAACTAGCTGGGGCACCTGTAATTTAGGGGCTTGTAACAAGGCATAAAATGGGGCTTCTACCTGTTACTACTCTCTTTGATTGGCTTAAAATAAACTGGAGAATTGGATAAACATCTTTAAAAGAGTAAGAGATTTCCTGTTCCTCATCAGTATTTTGAACACTGTACAAAAGCTAGTGCTAAAAGTGGTCATTCATGGAGATAAAAATGCAAAAGAAAAAGAAAAAAAGTACTGAATAAAGTTAAGAAATGTTTTTAAAAGAGTATGAATAATACAGACAGATCTTTACTTTAATCGAAGTGTAACACAGACTCACTGCTCACCTTCTCATTAGAGAAGCAAGTTGAAAATTCAACTTTTCTGGATGGCTTTAGTTATGCAGCCCTGCACAACAGAGTGACTACACAGACAGCTAAGGCCCAGTGGTGAACACTGTCTCATAGAGGTGAAAGCACAGACAGGTATGTGGAGTGCCAATTAGCTACACTATAACTGGGTGAAGCCAAAAATTAAACACTAGTTAAATTCTTGTTAACTAAACGGCCTTCAGGAAAAATTGTGCCACTCCTGGAAGCTGGGTTGTACATGTTTTCTCCTGATCATTACTGGCTGTCACCTAGGAAAACATCCATGATTCAACAATTTAAACAAAAACACCACCTTCTCTTTTCTGAGAAACAACCAAACTATACCTCAGGATGCTGAGGAAAGAAGGAAAACACAGTTATCTAAAAAAAGTCAGATAACAATATGGTTAATTAGTTAAATGGCACCTTTTTCCCTGCTAAACAATGACTAGCATATGTAAGAGCTGGCATAAAAACCTACAATCCCACCACATCCACCCCCTCCCTCCAAAGCTTACAACTGACACAGAATTCTCATTAGAGCTAGAAGCTAAATTTTAAAAGATAATTAAATCAATTTATAAAATATTTGCAGTCAAGTGTTAATTAACTGTATTGCCCAGACTCTCATTTTCAAAGCCACGTACAGGGAATAATCCTCATTTGAAAAGAAAAAAGAAAAATCTTCTAAAAAATGTGAAGACTGCACTTAAATTTTTGCCTTTTTTGGGGGGGGTTTGGGGGGCAGATAGATGGAAGAGACTGAATGAGCATTCTTTTCAAGAATAAGTATCTACACAAAGTGGAGGCAGCATGGTTCACCAATTCAGAGCCAGAGGAAAGACTAGGAGCAGAACAAAGACACTGGACAGAAGAATGGAAGACTCTTCTGTGGCTGACTGGCTGAAGGAAACCTACTTAGTCTGGACTCATGGCAACCTAGGATACAAAAATCCCATAAACAACAGGGCATTTGTGCATGTAACTCCCTGTACACTGCTCTGAAAATTCATTTTGCAGAGTTTTTTCTCCCTCTCAACCCTTACACATGCACACACTGCGCTGCGTGTTAGTAGCTTTCATATCCATTTAAATGCTACAGCCAAGAAACACTGTGCACATTCACCAGCTCTGCTTTTCTGAAAAAGAGGCTGAGAAATTGGCATCTAGTCCAAAAGGGACCATATTGCAAAATATTTAAAGAGGGATTGAAAGGCCATGCACCAAAATGCCAAAAACCCAGTGAAACCAAACCTGTTAAAGAATGTGGTTCTGTGTGGTGCAACAAGATTAAAAAAAATAAACATATATAAACTTTAACTCTCTCTGGCTTAAAGCTTTGGGCCTTCGTTGACCTATATTGCATATTTTTAAACTAAGACTCTTATTTTTAGAACAGTTCTGAATTAAACCTAAAAGAAGAAAAGAAGCGAAAAGAAAAGCTGATACTAATACCCTTGGGGTTAGGCATTTTGGCCATTTTAGTCCTGGCACTTTTCCATCAAATTCACAAACAAACAGACAAACAAACAAATAAATCTATGGAAATGTAATTTGGAAGTCCCCCTTTGTCTGAATTAACTTGATAACAACAAAAGACAGAACCGCTTAACGAACTTTGACTTTTATGAATGCACAAACTTCAGGATTTGCTGCTCTGGGGTTATTTATAGAAAACTACTTTCAGATCTGCTTACTGGAGTTCATACTCATTTTACAGCCAAAGGAAAGTGGAACAAGTTGAAAGCACAAAACTGATTTTTTTTAAAAAGTTTTACAACTTTACAACACGTGTTAAATTAAAACAAACTACGACAGGGTTTTAGGCTGCATATTTATTACCAGAAACCTTGCCTGAGTGGGGAAACAGTTTTTAAGCACGCCAGTAAAGATACTCAAGGCACTATACTCACCAGTATGAATCTTCTCATGCCTCTGTAGCAGGTACTTCTGTATGAAACGCATGTCGCACTGACTGCACTGAAATGGTTTTTCACCTTGAACAATATAATTCCACATCCATAAGTTAATAACTACACACTGTTGTTTCTGATAACTATTTTCGAGGAATATTAAAATGTCTATTAAGAAAAACCAGCATCTGAGCGAATTCCAAAAATACCCTGATACCACAAAACATTTGCCTTACTACGTATACAAACTGCAGAGCTCTCTCTCTCCATGATCCTAAGAGTCACATTAAGACTAGCACGGAAGAGTGATCTGGAATGGCTGTAATTTCCTCATGAGCAAGATCAATCAGGATGCTGGCACAGACTGCATTCAGGATACTGGCAAGCGATTATAACAGTAAGTACCTTTTTCACTTCTCCGAACAGAGAGATACCTCATCAGGCAAATAAGCAGCCGCAGCACATTTTACAAAGGGGTCAATTTTTGGCACTTAGGCTACAAGTCAACCCATTACTTTCTGATAAAGAAAGAAAAGAAACCTTGTAAACAGTTAGCTCTTCAGTTTATTAAATATATGTTGATTTATTTTTTCTGATATTCTTTTGACACTTTGGTGCATGGAATCTCTAAGCTTAGATGCCAAGTTAGCTACACTCTTAAAACTGAAATTCGCATAGAGCTGAAAACATTTTTAACAAAAGTAAACAACTCTTTATATAGTAGAAAAGACAAATTTGAAGTCAAGCAGTACCTGTATGAATGAAGACATGTCTCTGTAAATGGTAGTTGGTTCTAAAGGCAGCATTGCAATGCTCACAAACATGAGATTTGTGGGTTTTCAGACCAAGTGATCCATCCTCATTTATTGTAAGGATCTATTTTAAAAAGAGTAAAATTTGTTCTCACACTACCCTCTAAAGATGTCTTATTAACTACAAAAAAAAAAAACCATTAATTTTTTCGATGCAGAAAATGCAAATATTTCAGGTAAAACAATGCTAATTTCTACAAAACTATGCGTTAAGCTTCTAATACACATTTCCAATTGCAGTCCAATCCAACTTGTGTCTCGTTGTGCATTAAGAGATACTTCAACAGGACGGAGACAAAAGCAGCTCATGGAAAATCAGCTTAGAGCTTCCCTAGGCACAGCTGAGTCACTTTATACGCTACTGTTTATTTTGTCCGTCTGTTGGAAAGGATGCAAAGTAATCAAACCACTTCTGGGCACTAAACCATGGATAATCATATTTTAAAGCAAAAGCGAAACGTTATATTTTTTTTTTTCAAATCACAGCTCTAAATGTTTGCTACAAGTCATTAAAGCTTAACCAGAATAGTCATAAATATTATCTACATCTATATAATACCAATAGTCTCAAAGGTAAAATCATACTTTAAAAACCAAAATCCCAAAGCCAAACAACCAAGAGAATAGTGTTGTTCTTCTCCCCTTTCAGGTTTTTCACTCAATAAAGTATTGCTCACTTAATATACATATTAAAGCATCTCCTTGATAACTTCAACTTGCCACGCTCAATTGCTTTGCTGTCAAACAAAGCCACTATTTTCATATAAAGTTTAAAACCCTTAAATTTAAAAAAAATGCACCACATCTACCTTATTCAATAAAGCTAATCACAGGTTTTCTCTAATTTGTCAAAAAGAATAAAAATAGACAACTAAGCCAAAACCCAAAATCTCTACTATCTCTGGCAAGAGAATAAGAAAACCAGTAAACAAATTACACTTACAAAAGTCTTGTTTAACTGCAAGCAAAACTATAAAGAAGAGTTTAAGGAACCTTAAATAATACAGTTTAGTCCCTTGTTATTAACAAAAAATAAAAGTATGCTGGGAAAACACATCTGCAATTGGATTAGCTACAGCGTTTTAGGTTTTATGATAATGACAGTGATGAGAAAGAGAGAGTCAATAACTGAAACAGTATCTCCGAAATAGCAGCAAATACTGTAGGATCTACTTAATTTTTAATTCTCCTGCATCAAAACAAGAGTGAAAGTCTCAGACTAACAAATTCTTGTGCATTCACTCTGAAGGACAAGCACATTCATACGTTTGGTAAGATTGGTATGTTACAGCTCCAGCCACAGAGACAATTATAAAGACTCTGTTCTGTAACATTATCCAGCTGATGAAGCCAACTGCGTCTTTAAAACAAATTTAAACACATGTTATGAAATGCTTTTCATATATTATATTGAAATTTTAAAATAATTGTGCAGAAAATACACTTAATTTCATGGCTATCCTAAACCTGGGCTCTTCTACTTAACCTACTCCTCGTACCACCTCTTCAATGATGAGAGCTACCTTCGTCAGAGCAGCTTCCCTAACAAAAGCAACCAAGAAGCCTGTGCGTGTGTGTGTGTGAGCGTGCGTGTGCGTCCGTGTGTGCACGTGTGTGTGTGCGTGGAAGAGGCAAAAGGAGACAGGAGTCACAATACCTAATAATGACTTCTTCGTTACCTGATTCCTGCACTGATATAAAATAGAATTTATAACGTTTCAGAATGTTAACTGACTTCCGTTTGTCAGAGTTCCAGCTGCTGTTGGGATGGAAAATCAACCCCATTACTCTGGAAATACTGAAACTGCAGTAGGCTCTCACCTAGGTCAGTCCTTCAGCTTTTTTCTACTCTGCCTTTCTACTCTGACAGGTCTGAAAAGGGGGAAGAGAGGCTGAAAAAGAACCTGTTTAACAATTCTCCTGATCATTTTTCAATATTCTGTCATCTAAAAAAAAAAAAAAAATTAACCCAGGCAGATTGGGAGATAAAAAGGAAGCATGCAAGTACACGTCTGTAGAAAGAGGGGCACACGCCTCTTCTACCTTGCCATGTTTCCATGGAAGTGATCTCTGGATGTACTCAACCTAGATCTCCTTTTTCTCTCAAAGGGAGAAGTGAGAAAAAAATGCACAGCATTTGGAACTTGCTTCCACACCCAATCTGAAGCAACTTCTCAGCTTTCCAAGAATACTACAGGTGCGACCCTATTTGACAGTGCTTTGAGGAGGACTGGAGGGTCCTGCTCCCAGGGCAACAAAAAGGAGGTTTGGGAGATTTTCTTTGTATTATGGTGAGTTTTCCTTTGATGTACAAACAGTCTGGGTTGATTTCTGAGTAGGCTTATTTTAATGCTGCTGTGTGATAACATATAACTGATTTATTTCTATCAGAGCAGCCTGCATATGTTCTATTTTAAGTCTGAAGATTAATACTGACTTGGGGAATTACTAGAAGATATAACACTGCTACCTCATGAGGTGAAATGATTCTGGTTTTATCTGAAGTGCTTCTCAACAGAAGAAAATTGTTTTCAGACATACAGGGATACATACTCCTCATGAATGGATCTACAAAACAAATTTTTAAGTAACAAACCAGCAGCTAGGGTAAGAATCTTTTGATATAAATAAATACATATATGAAGATGATTATGACCACAGGAATTTTCCCTAGCAGTAAATTATTTTTTTATATATATTAGTAAACTTTTTAGAATTTTCAAAACTACCATTTTAGATTTCTTTTTAAAAACTTTTCACTACTATGCATGAAGCATATAAAATTATCAGGCTCACAGAAAAGCACAACTATTATTAGATAGATACAGAGTAATGATTTATAAATGGTCTACAAAGCTACTGACTCATAATTTAAAAAAAAAAATATTTGGAGAGAGAACTGCCTGGAGAGACAGATGTTAAAATATGTCAAGAGTTCATGTTGCTAAAAAGAGTTCAAAGAAAAACACTGTTATATCAGTTTTGTTTTGGGTCTCTGGTGAACTTCAGAACTGCATCTTTACTGAGCAAACAAACAATTTCCAGCCTAACTAGTTCAAATGCTAATGAAATTAGTCATAGTCAACCAAATCTTCAGGTCCTTTTAATCTTGGTTTTGCCAAATCAATGTCTTACTTTTGCTGGTGAACGCTGTTTTCTTTTCTTCTTTTTCTGCAAATCTACTGGCTCTCGTATTTGTTTTTTGTCTCGTTTCTGTTGTTCAGATGCATCAGTAAAGGTAATTTCTTGCTTTACACTGATCTGTTAAGATACCAAGTGCCAGTTTCAGGTAAGGTTCTCACTACAGAAAAGCAATTTTTCAATTTTAGAAGATGACAAACTGCTGAAACAGAAAACCTTTTCCTAAGGGAATTATCTTCTGGCTTCACTCTTTCAGAAATTTAAGTGAAAGAATTAATATGTATCTTAAATAAAAAGGGCACAGTTAATTTCCTCAGTAACATTTTGATGTATCCTTTCATTCATCTCCCAAGGTCTTTTTTCCTGACCTGTGGTGATTTTGAGATCAGTTCATATGTTAAAATCACTTCCATCTGTAAAACCATTCAGTTTTTCATACCTATTTTACTTTAGTCCATGCTGTTGTCAAGGCAAGATTTAACGGAATAGTTTATTATATATTTAAGACAGAAATATTTTTTTAAGGAAAAAAAAAAAAGAAAGACCAGTTCTAATGAAGTTTTTGAAAAAAAAAAAATTTAAAAAATCTCGATCTAATGTGAACTTTAATAAAGACCATGATACTCTTACATTTTTCTAACACCTGAGCCACCTGATCTACAGCTAACAGAGTAGTGTTTTAACAGTGCTGTGTTTCTGAAGATTATTCTTCGTGTGTAAGGCTATCTACTTTTATAGTCCTGGTAATTGTCCTTTATGTTTGAAGGGTAACAGTGATGATGTGCTGCATTACAGACAGATGCTCTGCTTTCAAAAGGAAGTCATCTCTATGCTCTAGGAAAGCCAAGGTATGCCTTCTATGAGATATCGTGGAGGGGCATATTTATGGTCATGTATGAAGTGTCACAGTCCAACCTGCAGTGTGAATGCAATTGCTAAGCGTCCACATACCTTAAAAACATACCAGATGCTTCCTATAGCAAAAGCAACTAAACAGTACTATGAACAGCATAAACAGTATGCACCTTCTAATAACACTATTTACTCCGCTTTGTAGTTACCCTTGAACATTAAATATACTTAAAGGAGCACATTTTAACGCTTTAGTTCTATGGTAACAGCCTGCTTATAAAATATTTATAAAACAGCTACTTAAAGATTATACTTAATTGGCAAAATTTATCCACAGCCAGAGGCAAATGACATAAATATTTTGATAATCAAAATCCAAACAAGCAATTAATAGATTCTTGCCAGAGTAGGATTAGACTACCACATCAAGCTTCCTAGTAATCTCTCCAATATTTCACAAAGAAATTGCTTACAGGGACATTAACAGCATACTGCAGCCCTTGAGGAAGTCTATCTTGCGCATCCATTTCATCATCATTTTTTACCGTCTCCTCATGGACCATGAGTTCATCATGTGAAATCATCTCTTGCTGTCGAAGTTCACTTTCCTGTAACACTTCATCTGTTGCAAGAATTTCTTGGTGCGGCATAGTCCGATCTTGAAGCACTGCCTCTTGCCGTTCTCGCGATACTCCAGACTGGTCAGATACTGCACCCATCCCTACCATAGCCCTGGATGACTGCATCTGGTCTATGCCACCACATTTAAGAAATAATCCTCCCAGCTTGTCTTCAATGTTCATTCTTAAGTGCAATTACCTACAAAGAAAGTTTTAATAGTAAACATCTACAATTGGTGCGCTTGCTTAAAATTTTTTACTTAAAAACATTTCATAAGAACTCGAGTCAGTACTCAACAAACACACATGCAGTCCTAAAATTGATACTGAATAAGAACCAAAAGTTGGATATCTTGGAGGAACGTGAAAAGGTTCTCCTTTCACGCACATCCGTGTGTACGCAATTGAACACTTGCAAATAAAAGGTTTCATATCAAAGTGCTTCTGACTACTGGCAAAATTCTGGTAACTGATGGCTAATTCTTCCTTCTCATTCCTTAGAGAACTTTTAATTTCTTTCCTGTGTGCCCTCTTTACTCCGTTTTTTTCATTTTTCCATTTTGGTGTTTTACAAACACCTCTTTCATATTGGTCCCGTTCTCCCCATTTCCTTGTCCTTTCAGTGCCCTTCCACTGCTGCTACCCCAGGGCATACTGTAGCTCCTGGAACATCTTAATATCCACAAGTGAGAGAAAACTGGGCTGCATCCAAAGCAGCAGTTGAGGGAGGTGATTCTGCCCCTCCATTCCACTCTCTTGCAGCCCCACCTGCAGTGTTACACCCAGCTCTGGGGCCACAACACAAGAAGGATGTGGATATGCTGGAGCAAGTCCAGGGGAGGTAACGAAAATTATCAAAGGCTTAGAGCATCTCTGCTATGCCAACAGCATGAGAGAAAGAAGGCTCTGGGGAGACCTTATTGCAGCCTTTCATTACTTAAAAGGGGGCTTTTAAGATGGGGAAAAACTTTTTAGCAGGGCCTGTTGCAACAGAACAACAGGTAACGGTTTTGAACGGAGAGACTGTCAATTTAGACCAGATATAAGTAAGAATACTGTTACAGTGAGGGTGCTGAAACACTGGCACAAGATGCCCAGAGAGGTGCTGGATGCCCCATCCGGAAAAACATTCAAGGCCAGGTTGGATGGGGCTGAGCAACCCGACCTAAGTGAAGATGTCCCTGCTCATTGCAGAGGGTTGGACTGGATGGCCTTTAAAGGTCCCTTCCAACTCAAACTATTCTGTGATTCTATGAAAATGCAACTTTATAGCAACTAAAGGTATACATCAAATAAAGACTCTAGAGAGGTCAGAACCGTTCATAAAAGACATTCACTTTCACACCCACTAAGCAGGAGCGTTGGTGAGGAAATACAAATTCCAATCACGAAAAGCAACACAATTCACAATATTCCAACAAGTGTCATGACATTATTAATTGGTTTTTAACACAGAGCAGCAAGCTTTTATGAAGCTGGAAGTGGCAGCATCTTCTCATTCTACTCATTATTATATATGCAAGACAGTTCTAGGACTCTTCTTCTCCTTGGCACACTGGATGTCCAGTCAGAGCAGTCAATCTCCTTCACCCTATTCCGCAGGCCCATAACCCCTACCCATTCCTCAGTGCTCCTTCAGACAGACACACCAACAGACAGACAGACAGACAGACAGACATCCTTCCTCCATCCCTCTACGTTCCCACAGCCAGAGAGCAGAGGCAATACACACACAGGCCACAGCAGACACAGGGGTGGAAGCAGAGGCTGGACAACACACAGCAGGCCCAGCCAAAGCACCAGACGAGACCTTGGGCAGCATCGCGACAGCAGCAGCACCTTCGGCTTCGACGCGTTCAGGGTTAGGATACAGCTGTGATGTGGGTACCCTGCTAGACAGCAGCTGCAAATTCCGTCCCCCTGAGAGTGCAGCGTGGAGAAAGGATCCATCTCCATTCAAGTCTAAAGTCAGAGGCTATGCTGCTTTCCCTGCAGCTCGCAATGACAATTCATAACCAAAGAAATCAGGTCTCTCTCTACAGGTCACGTCTACAGGAATCAGGCCTCTGCCTAAAATCAGCAGAGCCATCACTCTGCAGAACTGCACCACAGCAGCCCCCTGCCAGTCTAACAGCCTGCCAACAGGCAAAAACACTCCATCGAACAAATGCACATCAAAGGTCTAAATCTCCATTTTCAGTTTGATCCATTTGATTACTTCCTAAATAATTTTCTTCAGCGGGAAAATATTTTTAAAATTCTCAGTGTATCTTAAACATTTGTGAAGCTTTCTTTACACCAAGGTACACCAAGTTTACAAAATAAATACTGCTTTCTATTTAGGTGAGATCCTAGAGTACTTGATGGGTATGGAAGCCACCAGCTGAAAGAGCTGAAAGAGCTGAAAAATCTCATGAGGTTCTCCTACACTGTACTTTATTTCAAATATTACTATTGGTTCTTAAGATTCTGAAAGTAAAATTAACTCAATTTCTTAAAAAACAAACAAACAAAAAAAACTCCCACCTCACCACACACCTCAATAAATAAAGTAAAAAGTCCATTAACACCTCCTAATGGTAACTCGTGTCTTACAACTCGAAAGTGAAAGAACATTTGTCCCTATTTCTCTACCATGAGAGGTTCTAAACTTCTGAATACATCATAGAAAGGCTGACAGCCAGGATGGTCTGACCTCTCTCCGTTTCAAATACTTAAGAGGCACACCAAAGGAAGAAGCTTTTCAGTCAAATACTTTTTTTATTATTTTTAGTAAGCCTTGCTCTGCTGGAAATCAGGAGGACAGAGTCACCAAGCTAAATGTCTTTATATATGACGGCGTCATCAATCTTTTTAACATTCTTCCTTTCTACATAAAAAGCCCATTTTAAGGACCAAAACCACCCATGACAGGAGAAGAACATGGAAAAATTCTGTTCAGCACATTTACGCTTGCCATTTGTCCTTTTTTTGTTCTCCTGCAATTTTAACACAAGGAAGTTTGAAATCACGCTTTTGATTTTCACAATATCTGTCTTCAAATACAGACAACAATTTCTTAACGCCTTGAGTTAGCTCAGGTAGTGCTGTGTGACAAGTTGACTCTCAAATTAATCCAGTTTAGAATAAGAGAATGAGAGGTCTTCAAGGGAAAATGCAGGTCTGGTATGCCACACAGCCACTTGCAGACATTATATAATCCATGAAGTATTTTTCAGATGTAACTGGGAAACCATACTGATAGTTCCTCAGCAATAACACAAACAAACAAACAAAACCTGGCACAGCACTAAGGCTGTATTTTTCCCACCAATGCAGATCTCCCAGAGATCTTGCAACAACATCCTAAAAGAAGAAAATGAGGATCAATTTATCCCCTTTTTGGTTTGGAATATCCCGTGCCAAGTAAGAAAGGTGAGACGGGACTGAAATCCTTAAGAATCTGCCTCCCATGAAGCCGTCATTCGGTAAGAGATGGTGCAAAAGACCTAAGGCTGAGACTGGTTCTTTTGGTAGAGCATTCTAAATACCCAGCTTGAATGATAGACTTCAAGGAAAATAAAACAGATACATTTACTCATTTCAGCCTTTATCTGAAGTCAGTCCTCAGGGTACATCTGGCACAGATTGTCATCCACCATGCTTTTGTTCCACGCTACAGAAACACGACAGCATCAGGCCACTGCAGATTCTCCAAAGGAATGACGTGGACAGGTACGAGAATACAAGAACTCAAGATGCTGAAACACATTCAAGGGAGAACAAACAGCATCAAGTGTGAGAACATGGTGGCCCTAATCTGTCTGCTCAGGCCACTGGCAAGAACAGCACAGAAGGTTGTTCCACAAGGAGGATGATATTGCCACATCACTCTGAAATTAGGTAGGAATTGCGGAAATCCTGGATTTAAAGCTACTTCCTGGCAGGAAGTTAGGCAGGCTAAGAAGCTGAGTGTTTAACCACGCAGGAGATCCTGCTGCTCTCACCAACAGAGGCAGGAAGACTCCTGACATGCCGAACCTTGGGACAGCTGGCAAGATACAGCAGCTTCCCAGAGGACAAGCCAGCTGTGGACTGGTGTTCATTGGTCTTGCTGACTCCCTCAGTTGCAAAGGATATGGAAACAGTTTCTTTCTCACCCTGACTAGCAGGTTTAGCAGAGTCACGCAACCGAAAGCCCTCAAGTTGTCTTCCAGTCATGATCTTGAGTCATATGAGAAGTGGTGCAGTGAGTGCACTGCTCATTAAATCAGGCTTTCAAACATCTGGCTTTTCATAGAAAACCAGTGAGAACTCATAGTGTTAGGCTGCATAGTGACAAAAGTGACAAAACACAACCTAAGTTACATGACTCGCAGGCGATGTTTTAAAACAAAGAGGTAATGTTTTAAAACAAAGAACCACAAACAAAAACAGGCTATTAATCCAAGCAAGAAGCATCCCAAATGCAATTAATTCAGTAAAACACATGTAATTTGTCAAGTGACACCTTTCGGCTCACACAAAAGGAATCCTATCATTTAAATTGAAGATGAGGAGAAGTGTTCTTGGAAGAATGACACTGTGATAAAGAAATGTAAGTTAAAAGCATTCAAACAAGACCACTTTACCAAGCCCGAAAAGATTAAATACATTTTTAAGTGCAAGATGCATTTGTGAAATAAAGATCAACTTACTTAGAGATTATCTCTAGGGAAGCTACAAAAATACAAACCACATACACACACACAAGCAAATTTCTTGGCATAAGACACTGTTATCCCTATTGCAGAGACGTCTTCCATGGAATTTCAGAACTTCTATTAAGCTTCACCAAGTAATCTCGTGATTTTTCTTAGAGTATACAGTTCCTCTACAAACTGACAGAAAAAGAGCTGTCAACAAAACCTTTAAAGAATCCATTTTGCTTGGTAGAGGTTCTCCAAGCCTTTACTGTAGGCAAAGCATCTCACAAGAGACATCTAGAGGCAGAGCTCCCTAGGGGAAGAGAGCCAGCAAGGGGAAGGACTGCCTGGAAAAGGTCTCACGGGACCCTCCCAGCACCTTCTCCTTTCACATGGCGCTCCACAGCTGCCTGCAGCACATCCCCACCGTGAACCACATCGCTTCATTCAGAAACCGCTGCTTGGCCAGAGCCCCCGGCTGTACTTCAGAACTATTCATTTCAGGAACCCTGACATCAGCTTTTCCAAACACTCGCGCGCTGAGTTGGAGAGCTGAGCGGTAAAGACAATATTCCTAATTAAAGAAACAACCACTTAAATAAAAACATACTGCATGAAAAGCGTGACAACATTTCAATTCAGAATCAAAAATAAAAATACCACCAAGAGAAAACATTAATTGATTCAAAAAGTCTGCTGGGATGGTGGCTGCTATGAAGTAGATCTGAACAGAGACCCTGAAGGAAAGCAGCAAAACTCGTAAGCCACTGGAGCACAACACATGGTCCAGCTCTTGTTCTCCACTTTGATTGATGGTAAGGGCTATTCTGCCTTCTCCCCTCTTTTCTTAAGCAAGCAATAAGGCATTATTTAATTTAATGAGCAAGTACTCAGTGATACTAATTGGGTTCACTTTAAAAATAAAACCCATATGTGCAGAAACACGAATTCTGTAGGATTTAAAAGACTATTTATGACATATGAGAAAAGAAAATACATTTAAGGATTAACAGCAGAGACAAAAGATGAAAATCATCTGCAGTTTAGTATCTATTTGTAGAACTAGTTAATTGTTTTTACTTTTTTTTTAAAGTAAGATGGACTTTTTGTATTTGTAAACATTGTCCTGCAGATGTCTTTGTTGTTTTAGAACTTCTACTACTCCTTTTAAGTGTTAAAAAGCAGGATTTGCTACTTTCTATATCCATATCCCACTCCACCCTCTCTCCTAGACTATCTTCTCCCTACTTTTGCAAGGCAAAAAGGAATGAAAGGAGACTGAGGGAAACAGGAAAAGAAAGTTGCCAAAATGTAACTATTCTTATAGCGTAAACCTTAGCTCTCTCTGAAGTACCCTAGGAAAGACTTGAAACAGAAATAGGACTTTCACTATAGCAATAAGCTCTCTTTGACCATGTTTTCTAAGGTACAATAACCCAAACACAAGAGCCAGGATGCACAACAGCAATTCTAACTTGCCTTTAGCAACCTGATACTGCTCTGATGAAAACTACCTCCAAGATTCCCCTCACAAAAGCTGACACTGTGCTCAGCCCAAGGTATTAAATGGTTTCAGGGTAACCTTACACTGGAAGTATCCTGATGACATTATTTTAGCTCCACATTTTGGGAAGTGTGTTTTCATTACAGTAAGACAAGGCAAAATCCCTAATGAGCAAATATCTGAACAGATATGTACCTGCACAGAACATGTATCCGAGCACACTCCTGCCACATCCTTGCTTCAAGAGCCTTTGGAAGAACCAGTGCATGCAGAGCCCAAACCACAAAACATATAAAGGTTATTACTGCAAAATGCACATACAGTAAACTCTTCAAAAGGCAATCTGGGGAGACCCCTCAGCTTCTTAGGGCTCATCTCCATGGTCATGCTACAATTATTTGTGCTAAATTGTAAACATATATTAATATAGTGCATATAAATCCATTAAACTCCCTAAATGAACATTCTTGTTCTATTACAGAATTTTTTCCCATCCCTATTTAGTGGAATTCACTTTGGAAAAGTTTATCCTGAATTAAAAAGCCAATCACTTTATGACCAGAACAGTTTACTGGCATGACTAATAAAACTATTCTAAATAGCCAAACTTATATAAAATGAATTACAACTGATAGATCATTCCAGTGAGACATTTGGTGTGTTTTGTTATTTACCCCACACTCAATGACACTGAGAGAAACAATCCAATACAGGGGGTACCTGCCCTAAGGGAGTGCCCTGCACCTCTCCCCCCTCAGGCCTCCGCCGGGTTGAGCACAGCATTCTGCAACTGAGAAGGGAGCTGGACAAAAACATTCCCCCAGAAAAGCCAAGAGGTTTCGTTTGGATCAGTGGGATGGAGCAGGCAGAGGATATGGGAGATGGGCAGTGAGGAAGCAGGAGCAGGGAACGGGGCTGTTTCTTCCAGGAGTGGTCAGTGGTCAGACCAGATTAAAGTGCATTGCGCAAGTGCTCCGCAAAGGCAACATGCACACACAGATGGACACCTCAGAGCTGCCGCCCAGACACACCCCACGGCTATGCCAAATTCAGACCACGGCAAAAATGGCTATCTACATTCTCAAATGCTTTCCTCCTAAAAGGAAGTATAAGAGTCGCCAGTAATTCTGCAATTCCTAATGCTAAGGAAGAAAGAGACAGCAACAAGGCTTAATAGCACATTTAAAACTACTAATGTTTAAGCATTTCCATGAATGAAAGCACCATCAATGCAAGCCCCTCCAAAAGAGACAGAAAAATTAGAACTTAACAGGTTCCTAACATCCACTTTAAATCCCTATCAAACCATGAAAAATGCTGATTATTCTCACCACATCAGAAAATATATTTAGTTGCACTATTAAAATATGGATATAGTCCAATATAAAAGGAAACAGAGCTAGCTTTCACAATATCAAAGGTTCAATTTTTACCATACCGCAGAAGCCTAGAAAGTAAAGAATAATACCCTACTTAATGGTTCTAAATAAAGAACATTAAATAAAATTCTCTCTTCTCCCTACTCAGAAAAATAACACTCAGCTAAAAGAATGATTTTTAAATTAACACACAAGTATTTTTAAGAATCAATTAGAATGTGCTGACTTGCAAGAAGAAAGCAATCAAACATAAATCATCACGAAAAGGTTAACAGATCATAAAATCAACACATTCTAAAAGGTAACATACGATACACTCTTATGACTTGTTGCAGTTATTTCTGAGTGCTCCATGTTGCTGAACACATGCCAGTGCAGGGCCTGATCCCACTAAGATTTACACTCATACTGAGCTGTGAATAGTCCTATTACAATCAACAGGATTACTCACAGAAAATCTCCTTATCGTGCATAAAATTATCCATGTGTGAAAATCTTTGTCACCTTTCTTATCCTGAAATCTGTATTCCATCATCACCAGCAGAACCATAATTTAATATCTAATGTGCATATGGAAAAGCTTGTGATACTGTATTTAAAAAGCCACGGTTCCATGTCAAAATCCACAGGGGTGTCAACAGTGTCACAAACATACTTTAAATAGTCCAAAAATCACAGGCAATGCTACTTTTTATCTGGGAAAAAAAGCCACCGGTTTTGTAGCACTAAGTTATGAACTACTAGAAAATAGTTATTTTTGAGAATTTATCTGGGAATTTCTACCACTGGGTAGTCAACCTCAGAAGAACAAAGCAGGATTTCTGTCTTTGCACCATGAAACTTGGACACTCAGAAGTGCTCACCCCGGGGACTTCTGATGACATTTATGTCCAGGAAAACAAGCACTACAGATAGCTAAGGCTACCCAGCATCTTCTAAGTAGCATTTTATAACTTCTGTCCAACGGGTGAAAATCTTGTGAAATTTCATCTATCTCATGCATGGCTCAAGCTGAAACTTTATAAAAATATTTCAGATAGTGTATCAAATGGTTTTTCATTCGATTTTGACAACAGTGCAGTTCTATCACAAAGCTGAGCCAATCTAACAGCTAAAGGTCATTGAGAGGGGCAACCCCTCCTCCTAACTCTGAGAGTCCAGCCTATCACTGGTGCCTACTCTGATGCTCAGATTTTTTAAAATGTGAATTTTTTTTTACAAGCCCTTAAACTCCTTGGGCGTCACAACTTCTTTACCATCTGCAAGTATCTGTGAAGCATCTCTACTCACCAAAAGCACCATGCTAGTGCTGCTTTACAGAAGATGACAACCTGCTGTTGCTCTCAAATTGGCCCAAAGAGCAAAGGCCTGTATATGTGTGTGCATATGTTCCTTGTCCTTGGTGGATAAGGAATTGGCCGGATGGTTGCACTCAGGGAGTTGTGGTCAATGGATCAATGTCCAAGGGGAGACCAGGGACAAGTGGGATTCCTCAGGGGTTGGTACCGGGACTGGTGCTGTTTAACATCTGTGTCAGGGACGTGGACAGTGGGATCTTGGGCACCCTCAGCAAGTTCCCAACCACACCACGTGGTCGACGCCCTGGAGGGAAGGGATGCCATCCACAGGGACCCTGACAGGCTGGAGAGATGGGCCTGTGTGAACCGCATGAAGTTCAACAAGGCTGAGTGTAAGATCCTGCAAGTGAGACAGGGCAATCCCTAGCACAAATACTGGTAGTGTACTTTTTAAAAATACAAATAACATAAATATATGTGCATGTGTGTATATATATATATACACACACACATATGTGGTTTTCTACAGCACACTGGATGGAATGCTCCATAAAAATATGTGAAACTAGTCAGACAGATTATAATATCCTTGCTCTGTTTGTTACAAGTGCCAAAACATGCATGAGTCACAGAGTGCATGAAAAGAAAGCCATGACCATTTAGGCAGTTGAACATTACCTTGCAAAATAGGACCAAGCCCTTTCTACCAAATTTTTTTTAAAAATAGGTGATCAATAATTATATTTGGTACATTTTCTGGCGGCTTATTCTGACACATTTGGGTCACATTTACCCAAAATGCTGAGTACTCAAGGCTGCAATTACATCACTTACAGCAGTACTTTAAAAATACAAAGATGAATGCAATGCTGTTATTTTAATTTTTTTAAAAGCTCTTAAAGAGCTCAATGGACATCCACACCAAACACAAATTTTCGTCTTGCTCACAGGCACCAATTCTTCAGCCATAAAACAAGAAATATCCATTTCCTCTCCCTGAGGCATAGTAAAATACTTGTAATAACAAGCAATGTTCAATATAGGTCACAAGGGTGAACTAATCAGTTTATGGTGCTCTCGTTCCTGCGGCCAGCACAGCCCCTGAGGGGAGAAGGCAGCACACCTCAGAGGGAAAGGTAAGCCTGCACCAGTGACTGAGAGAACTGCTGTGAGAATGTGGGCAACAGGGCTCTGGCCTCTCCCAGGACCTAACCACTGACCAGAAAGCCCAACCAACCAGCAGGTTTCCAACTAACATGGAGCAGCCACTTTGGTGCAGAACCACTAGAGGAACAGGGCACACCAATGCGGGACTGCCATCAAGGAAAGGCAAGCAGGGCAGTAAGACTTTGAAAAGAGAAACCCTGTTTACCACCACGATGTAACAGAAGAGAGAGAGAGTTGGCTTCTCTTTGTGGCTCTGCCACTGCTTTTGGGGCAAGTCTGTTATCTTGGCAAATCATTCCCCCCACCCATCTTTCCACTTCTTGTCTCTAAATCAGGTGCAATGATCCAGCTAGGATTTAGGTGTGAAGCAAGCAGTAGACACTATCTATGAGGGCCTCACAAGCCTACTCATAACCATCACAGAAATTTCACAAAGAAATATATTCATTCTGCCTTCAGAGCAGGATTAAGCAGGGCACAGTAAGAGAACACACGTTATGCAACAAGAAGAAAGCAAAGTACAGAGCAGCTGCTTATTCAATTAATGCACATTCAAAAAGATAGGGGCTTTGGGGCGTGTTCACGTATCACGAAATACTATAGCATAATATTAAGGTACAATATATTGATAATATAATGAGGATGGTAAAATTAAGTGGCATAGGTAAAGCTCAGTGCTGCAATTTTAAGGCTTGCATGCTTGACTTACACCTAAAATTGCTCTTTGAAAAGCATGCTTTTCTTGTAATATCTTTATTTCAGCTTCATTGTTTTCTAAAAGGCCATCTGCATGTACTAAAGAAAAACAGTAAGTACAGAAAAATTCAAGACAATTACTTAATACATCCACACAGATTAAATAACATTGGACAATAAGCTAACAGAAGTATAACCAAGAAGGTTTTGCTCAAAAAACCTGGAAGTTAGCTGCAAAAGCCATCTTAGAGATTCTGGAAGACATTCCTCATTTACATACATGACAGCACAAGGAAAACTTACAGGAAAAAAACAACACTATTCTAAACCAGAGGTGAGAAGGCCATGAATAACACCACCACAGATCTTACAGAGCACAGGTGATATTTCTAGATCTTACTTCAGCACTCGGAAACGTTACTTCAGCATGGGCTCTCAGGTTGTGAAAGCAATGCAAGTATTTTAGAATACAGGAACCATTCTCCTAAGTCCCAATTTCAACTTTAGCACATCACCATGCACAGAGTAGGCATTTTTTCCCTAACTTCATTTCAGCAAACCTTATTCAGGGTAAGATTACATTCTTTGCAACATCACAAAACAAATTCTACAAAATATGGTTGGCTCTCTGCAGATTAACTTTCTACCTGGCAAGGAACATTTCCTCATCTCATTCTTCTGCAGAGGAAGCATTGTCATACCTCAGTGTAACTTCATTTTTAATGGATATTTATTTCATTTCAGCTGTGTTTCAAACGTACCCCTCATCTACACATGGAACAGAAACTCAAATAATCCAGTTAATCTGAAAAATGATAGAATTAATACCTCTTTAGCAAAAGATTCACTCCAGACCGACCAAGCAAATCCTATGCTTTCTGTACTGTTTTTTGTTCTTCAAATACCACAGTGTTACCTTCAGTGGCGCACTTGAAAAGATGGGGCCAAAAATCTGGGCCAGCAGACCTGAAAGAGCCCCTCCTAAAGCTCAGAGATCTTTACTCACTGCTCCACTCTTCAAACCCTACCTATAAGAAAATAAAGGCCTTTTAGGGACCTACCTGTTCCAAAAGACTAATATGCCTGGCAACTAAAATTTACATATCTACCTCACATTTGCTAACATAAACACAAGGCAACACACATGTAACACAGCCAAAGGAAAAAAAAAAAGCCCATAAAATAATCTCATCAGGTAAGAAAAAGAATCACAGGTGGCAGTTACTGGTCAAAATGCTCATGACATTTCCAAAAAGCATTTGGACCCTTCAGAGATGGCAGCTGTCTAGGAATATAAAACCAGTGCAGTGACAATGATTTGGGTATCACTAGAAGCAGCATCTCGACCTGCACACCCTGGTGGTAGCCCTTTCTTTCCTTTAATGCATGATAAAACACAAGGAGCAGAGGATGTTGTGATGCTACATTAGGGAGAGCACTGACCAACAGTGAAAAAGAAAATCTATCGCTGTTCTTCAAATATTTGAGCAGTTACAAACTGGGCACCACCAAGGAGTAATTTTCATCAGTGGAATCAGGGATTGCTGTGGCCTAAACAGCGCTCTGTTACAACAGCATCAGAACAGCATCAAGCACCTTCATCAAGAATAAACAGAAGAGTCAGCACATAAACTGACATGTGTTAGTATTTAAAGATAGTATGAAATCAGCCAGAGGGGGAAAGAGAAGAAATAAACTCTAAACCCATGGAAGTGAGCAACCAGGTCACTTTCTCAAAACCCCTCTTGGAACACAAGCATGTTACAGCCCATGTAAATTTGCCAAGAGAACAAAAAACGGTTTTTTCAAGAGTATACTCGTCTCCAGTCAGGATTTTTTTTCCACATTGTCGCAACAAATCCACCACCTCCCTACTGCTAACCAACACTTGTGGTCAGATTAAATCAACTAAGAACTATTCCTATCCCACTTATATATTCCAGAATTGTAAATCAGCCTTTTTAAATTCATTTTCAATCTGAATGATCCTCACTTCAAAAGAAAAAAAAAAAAGAGGCAAATCAAGTACTAAATCCAGTGCACTTCTGCAGTGTATCCTCTTCAAAAGACTATCCACAACCTCAGCAAGAACTTCCAGGTAACTCTTTCCCTTGATACTTCATAAATGGTATGAACAAGGAATCCCGCTGAGTTCTACCACATACCCCAAGGTGATTTTTCCTCATTACAGTTTTAAATTTCTCAAACAATTTTCAGGCACTTAGGCCCATTTTCAGATTGAGGCAAGCCAAAACACGAGATGTCTAGAAACTATTTTATAAGAGCAATAATAACACAGATATCCTGGCCCATTAACTAACACAGAAAACAATCCAAAAAATAAAACTCAGACTCCTCAGGATTGTGCCCTCTTGAATAAAAAGGTTATTGGAGTCTACCTCAATGACTTTGGTGCCCTGCAGCTAATTCTCACTAATTAAGTCCTAGAATACACTAAAACAGGAATTCAGAATGATCAAAAGATATGATACGTGTTTATAAAAACTCCTGTAATTATTAGGAACAAAAATCTTGAAGGTTCTTGATGCCATTAACTCACAGGCCAATAATTAAGGGCTACCATTCCAAACAGGTCTGAAATTTCTGAGAACCCATAGTCAAATAACTTCATGGTGAAGCCAAGTCTTAGTAAAATACATTCAATACAACCTATATTATTAAGCAAGCAGGAAATCAATCTGTAAAGACAGAAAATATTCTGACAGGATTCTGATGAAAGAAAAATTCAGCACGCTCTGCCTTTATGAACTGCTTTCCAGACACTGCTTCCTCATCCAACCATGTTAAGAGTCTCAGCTCCTGAAGCCCTGAACACGCTCATGCAGCTGCACTCACCCAGGTTCCCTTGATGCAAAGATGTGTCCCATAGGGCAACAATTTCTAGAATCCTAGAATGGTTTGGGTTGGAAGGGACCTTAAAGATCACCTAGTTCCAATCCCCCTGCCATAGGCAGGGACACTTTCCACTAGACCAGGTTGCTCAGGGCCCCATCCAGGCTGGCCTTGAACACTGACAGAGACAGGGCATCCACAGCTTCTCTGGGCAACCTGTGCCAGTGTCTCCACCACCCTCACAGTCCAGAATTTCTCCCTAATATCAACTCTAAATCTACCCTGTTCCAGTACCCCTCGTCCTATCACTACCTGTCCAGGTACCCAAGATGGAAGCCCCAGAGCCAAGACTTCTCTGCTGAACTTGTGTCCAACCAAACGTGGGAAATGAAGAGCTGTCCAATGTTACAGCAAATTTTAGGCAGGTAAGATGTAACTACAACAGATTCCACTTTTTCTGCACATGCAGCCACACTCTGATCACCACCACAACTGAGAGAAACCCCCTGCCTGTCCTACGACCTACAAGGAACGTAATCCAGGGATGACACAAAGGCACACCAGACAGTAAAATGCAAGATCATGCAAAGAATTGAGAGATTAGGGTTTCTGCCAGTTTGTCCTTTTACATCGCTGTTCCTTGAAAAGTGACAGTAAACTCACACTTAAAGCTGCACTACATTTGATCCAATATAGTGTATGTAACACTGAGTACAGATTCCTCACAGGCACCAGCTGAACACGCCTGGTTTGCATGATCTACTTTTAACTGTCAGATTCAGACAACAAGCCCACTGGTTTTGTCTACAAATTGCCACCTACTCCACATTTTCCAGCAAAATACTGTGACAACTGGATGATCATCCTCTGCGTGCTCCTCTTCTATAAACTCTATTTTAATCCCCCTCTCAGTAACTTAATTTCATCATTGGTGATCATAAAAAAAAACATTTCAAATGCATAAAAATTCTTTTTTACGAGTCATTTAAAAAGACAACTCCATAATCTCTACCAGGAAAAAACAACATAAAAGCCAAGTGGCTTTTCCTTACTTCCTTATACCCCATAACAATACAAGCTTTCCTGCTGCTCGTAACACAAGCACATAACTTTGACATCTTTTTGCTGACTCAGACAAAAATTCATCACAAAATATAACTGTCAGGTCCACCAGCGACAGAGGAAGCTCCTGAGAACCACAGCCTAATAAAGCTTTCCTCCTTGAGGGATGACAGCAGTCTCTCCCATATGAAAGATTCATTTTTATTTGATACCGTTAAAGAAATATTCACACAAGGCACCTTCACACCAGACTTTACTTTCAAGAAAACCAGTTATAAGGTCAAAACATAAGTTGAAAACCAGTATTTCATGGGCATGTCTGGAAAATCTGCAAGTGATTCTGGTAAAATAATTGTATCACATGTTGGTACCCTGAGGACTGACCACCTCCCTCTGCAGTTGATCTACAGTGGTCAATAAAAAAATTTTCTTCAAAGTAAGCAGTGTAAGATTACTCTAGCAAAAAGGGAGCTGGTTGAGTTTACCAATCTATCATGAAGAGCTTCTTTGTTAAAAAAAAACTTTACAGGCACAAAAGAGAACATTTCTTAAATTTATGTATATAGCTACTGCTGTATCAAGAACTGCTCAGTGCTACAAATGATCCAACTTAAAAGCCTGACAATTGTCATCCAGCCCACATGTATTTTGTTCGATAGAGAGTGACATGTAACAGTGACCTATGTTAGAAACCACTGTGTGTATGTGGTCAAAACCAGAGGAGAATCATGCCACAGGAGATGATCATTTGCTTCAGAGTACTCCTATTTGAGACACTCTGAAATCATCCACGGAATCTGGAAATTCTGACTGTTATAATGCCTACAGACTAAAAAAATCATGCATGGATCCTGTGAAATGTATTTATTTCTTGGTTTACATACTCATTTTGCTCCCTCTTCCCTGCCTTTACAAAACTGACCAATGTCTGAGTGCAATACTAAAGATCACTTGTTGAAAGCACGGCTGAAGAGTTTTCCGTACCCAAGGAAGCCTGCAGAAACCCGGTGTATTTAGAAGCTGCTTCCTTGCTTTGCCCCTTCCCAGTGACATCCCAGGCACTAAAACATGCTGCTTATTGTCTGGCAAAATAAACTTCCCTTCATGATGAACATTTCTCATTCTCCAAGACTAGAGCTTTAGGCTAGACATCATCCTAAGTACATGCTACAAGTGTCTTGCATATGCATCCACATGCACACACACTTTTTAGGAGCATCATCACCATTCCCTTGATTCAAATACAATCCTAACAACAGAAAAAGTGAGATCTGACAAATTTTCAGGGCAATCACATAGCAGTTAATATTCAGAGAATGTAAAAAGTTGTTTTCTCCCTTTTCTTGAATACTGCCAGTGATCATATGACTATGACACATCTGCACAGCATCAGTATTTCTCACTTCACCTCTTGCACTAAGGTAACACGACCTGGTCATGATGTTACTGGCATTGTAAACCTCTCTAATGAAGTCTTTTATATCCACGGTGGGGTGCACAAGTAGCAAAAGTTTAATAGAGACTTTATGGGAAATTATTACAAAAACATTTAAGACAGTTGTACAAATTTTTATGAATGGGCATCTTTTAACCTTGTAGATGTAGCTGCCATTTGAAACAATTTTGGAGCAGCAGGCTTTATCGGTCACATAGCTGAGCTCACACAGACATGACAACAGCTTTACACATGAGTAATATCACATGTTATATCAAGAAACTGTTTTATGGACATTTTACAGGCACCTGGATTTTTGGTTTTGGTTTTTATGTTGGATTTTTTGGGTTTTTTCCAGTGCAAGAGATCTAGACAGTTTATATTTGATAGGCTGTTCATAAATTATACCTACTGCTGTTTGCAGGTTGGAACTTCTTCCCACACAGATTTCATTTTATCATCAGACTGTTTAATTCTGCGCTTATAAAAATGTCATCCTAGTCATAAGGGAAGAATTAGACAGCACTGTCTTAAGATTTTCTGCACATACCGTGACAAGATGCAGATACTGTGATACTAATATGCCAGTAGAGTATATCAGTTCCAGGATCAGGCCAATACACATGCTGTTACTGAGCTATGGCTTGCTGTTTTCAAAAGTGCAATGAAATCATAAAGTAATAGAAGTTAGTAATACATTAACTACATTACAGTATTCACACTGCTACCTCTTGATATCATAGCCTGGAATACATTAACACACTGATAATACCCTAAGACTGCATTAAAAATTATTTTGGAGCAAAAGGAGTACCAGTTTCTATATTATCTCCCAAAATAACATTCTGACAGTGTGAAAGAAGTTATCGGGAGATTCGAACCCTTCTGCATGTTGTGGATTCCACAGTCTTTCTAAAAGACTCTGAATTTCCCCTTAGGACCCACTTATAATGAAGTTTTGTGAGAACATATTACAGATTTTTTCCAGGTATTTTATCAAACATGCCGAATGATATATGAAAAATATCTCTATATGGAGTCAGGGGAAGATAATTTAATCACATATAATATTTGAATACTCACATATGTTATTGTATTTTAATTTGTACAATAATTTGTAAGCTAAATAGTTTAAAATTTTATCGCTTGTGTAGTTTATGGAATTACTGCTGATGTATAAAACATTCTGTTCTACGTAGATTAAAAAAATGTATATTTAAAATGTATACAGAGTACTAGCTAATGAGCTAAACAGATGGGGTTGTGCATTTAACTTCACTGGAAAGTACTGAAATAAAGGAACTAAGAGCATTTGTGTAAATGAAAATAAATCTCATGAAAATCTGAATGGATTTTCCTTCGTTAGACAGAAATTTGTGCTTGGCATATATCTATATATTATAGCCAATGGCTGTGATTTGCTGACATGTCCTGCCAATAGCTATGCCTCGGCTGTTAAAAAGCAGTTAAGTTTGTACATTTAACTCAATACTAGTACAAGGGTTTCTGCACAGACACCAATTTACAGAACTGAAAAATGAAAAGGAAAAAAAAATCATGAATCTCAGTACTCCAAGAAATACAATTTTCTCAAAAGTATTTACTTCAAAAAACCCTAAACAAATTAAAGTGGAACTTAATCACAGTACTGATCCTTCACATAAGCCCTGCAACCTGATAGAAGTAGACATCCATGCCTGGTTACATCCATGGAGCCTTTGTGGGACCACTTTTGTCTTTAAACACTCAGTTATGCAGATCAGACTGCAAGCTGAAGGCTTGAATCTATTTCATCATAAATGATGCTGGTTTGAATGGCAGCTATCATTAAAATGCCAGGCAAAGGCACAGGAAGTACTTATTTTAAATAAAACCTATCTATTTCTCTGTTAGATCTATTTAAGAGCCTTCAAAGTAAAAAAATATTTCCACTGGTATTTACTTTTCAATGCCTGTACCATTCATTTAATATACAAGGCATGTTAAGTTTGGACAAGAAAGCTCGATGCTTCCTTCCATATTTAGGGTAACAGCAGTATCCTCATTTATGAAAGGCATTACCCCAGTGTTACTATTTCTTATTTAACTGCCATTATTTCACAGAGAAAAATGTATTTTATATTAGAGCCGAAATTAAATCAAACTTAATCCCAAATTATGCTAAACACTTAAAGGGGTTTTGATAGATTAAGGCCCACTCCATCAAGCTGCTCCACACAGACAGGTCTCCATTTGTAAGAGCCCACACAGTCATCCTCACCAGAGAAAGACACTAGAGATTCCAGCCACAAAAAAATCACAGATGTCTTGCAGCAGATACAAAAACCAAGCCCACCACGCTTTTCCCCAAATTACTAGAATACAACAAACACTTCCTCCCCATTAGTACATTTTTAAACGCTTAACCTAAACCCATACACCAACAACCGATACCCTGAGTTCCACTATTTGCAAATCTACATTACTGAACCTGTGCTGCAAAGAACGTATCTAGAAGTGAGCTAAACTCTTTAAGATGAACCATCACCATATTTCACTAGAGTAATATATTATTAGCATTCCCATAGTTCAACTCTGACATTACTGGTACACAGGAATGCCCAGATGGAAGTACGAACTTCCAGCCTCAATGGTTTTACACCAACCGTCTTTAGAACGCTCGCACGCTCCACAGCACTTGAAATCCTCAGACAAATAAACTTGTACACATTGAACTCAGAGGGAAAACCACCTTTTGAAAAACTACATAACAATATTCCCCGAGTATATGCTCCTTTAGGTGAACAATTTAGCCTGCGATATAACTTTTCACATTCTGAATAATTTTTCTCCCAATTATTTTTTTAATCGTTGTGGTTCTTCAAGTAGCTACTTACCCACTTAACAGTTTGATTTCATAGTCCATTATATTAGGGATTTTTCCATAAACAGAATATGTTTGCAATACAGTAGACATGAAGCACACATGGACAGAACAGACAATAACAGAAGCATAGATTACACACACATCTGTTCTCTCGGGTCTCAGCCCGAGGAGCGAAGACAGAAGTACATGAGCACACAGCAGCCCAAATGCAAGAGATCCCCATCATCTTTTTTTAGCTTTCTTCATTTATATGAGCTCACTGACTAATTACATGTATACTCGGGGAAGAGGGGCATGCAGGCATCCAGAAAAAACTACACAGAAAACACTTTTGGAAACTGAACACACACATACATTCAGTTGCGTATTCATGACGAAAGGCCGTGACGACGCTTTTCAGGAAACTGCAATTGAAAATGAATTTTGTTTTCCTAGATTACTGCAACAAGAGCAGGCTTTGCTGGCCTCTCCTATGGATGTGTCTGCACCCTGTACCAAGAGGCTGCAGATCCCACGAGATCCACAGGAAAGCAGGCCTCACATGCTCCAGAGCTTCCGGCGCAGCCAAAACTCCTGCAGATGACAGCTGTCACTGGGCAGTGCACAAACCCAAACACTGGAAGTGAACACTGAAAAACTAACATTGCCTGAAGGTATGCAAACTTTTCACACAGCAGGACAGATTTTAAGTCTCAATCGGACCATGGGTTTATCTGGACTGATTGTGAGAACAGCATAAGAACACCTGCAAAAATTGATGCAGGGTAGGACTGTTTTTTCTACTTCTTCCCTTCACAAGGCATATTCACCAAACTCGTGGAGAACGGCTACAAAATTGGTACTACTTACAACGACGAAATTGGATATGGGCACTCCACAATGTTGAAGCATGATGGGTGGGCCCAGGTATACATTCCTAGCAAGCTTGTAAAGTACAACTGACATTTGCAAATAAGTACAGAAATAAACAAAGCAACTGAGATCCTATTCAAAAGAATAAACACAGTCTTCTGTCATTTGTCCTGGCCAGTGGCAGAGATGCTGCTCATCGGGACTGAGACATCTCTCCCATCTACAACTTCTTGGACCAGAATGTCACGTGTATGCAGACAGAGATAGGTCATGCTCCAAGCAGACTCCCAAAGCAAGACTAAAGTTGTGAGCACTGGATTCCACACATCTACCTTTTTTTTATATCATTCTGCAAAATCTCTCACAGCTGCCCTAAACAGTTTACAAAAACAAAGTGATCAGAGAGATGATTTATGTTTGCAACATAAATGTCTTCCCTTTCCATGAGCCAGCTTAATGCAGACGTTGCTGCACTCACCCCAGCTGAGGTTTGGCAGGAATCGGGGGAGGAATGATGTTGATGAGTGAAAGTGTTTGAAGCCCAACTAATTTCTCTTCAACTCCTACTGGTCCCCCCTGCTCTCCCAAGCCACTTCCAGCCTGGCACTTGTTAGCAGCTCCCGACGCTGGGGAAAAGAGGTGCCTTGCAAAAGCTTCCTCCGAGCAGCTGAGAGGAGACGCTGAGAAGGTTATGCAGAAATAAAACCAAACGAAATGACTGTTCGCAGGTCGGCACGCTTCACCTATCTTACACCGGGAACAATGGAGAGGCGGGCAGCGGGAGGATACGGCCCGGGAGGACGGGGCCGGGGGGACGCGCTGTCCGTCCGTCCGTCCGCTCTTTGTCCGTCTGTCAGGCAGCCCCGCTGGCCCCATCCCCGCCGCCCCGGCGCGGCCTGCGCGGCCCCGCGGCTCCCAG
>VZTA01011004.1:0-15017 GCA_013398855.1 Mohoua ochrocephala | reverse complement strand
CATCGGCCTCGGCGGGGGGTGGCCTCCCGTGCTCCTCGGTGTCGTGCCAGCGGCTTAATGCCCAGCCGGGCCTCCCGGAGGAGAGAAGGCCGGAGCGGCCGCGGTCGGTGTCAGGGAGAAGGCTGAACTATCACGGAATTGTTGTGGTTGGAAGGGACCTCTGGAAATCATCCCGTCCAACCCCCCCTGCCCAGGCAGGGTCAGCTGGAGCAGGTGACACAGGAACGCGTCCAGGTGGGTTTGGAATGTCTCCAAAGAGGGGGATTCCACGACCTCCCTGGGCAGCCTGTTCCGGGGCTCTGCCACCCTCAGTGGAAAGAAGTGAAGCCCGATCTGGTTCCCCACTCCTGGCGCCTCTCTGGGGTGAGGCCCCGCTGCAGGCTGCCAGTGCCATTGCAGAGGTGGTGTCCCTCGGACTCTCAGGGCCTCCACATCCATCTGAAAGTCCCGAGATGAGTTTTCTGCGCTGTAATCTCCATGATCATGATGTTCTCCATGACCCCACACAGTAAACTATTAGAGAATCGCTAGAGGCCAAATCTTAAAACCCGCACCTTCCTCGGACTACCTCTCCACCCAAACTGGCTGTACCTCTGCAGCCTGGGCCGTGGCACGGTGTCGCTCGCACCTCTCAACTTCACCACTTCCAGGGGTTACCAACTTTTCCACGTTTCTCTAAATAAAGTCTTTCGCCCAGCAACGCGCTTAAACACGTGCGTACCTCAATTGCTCTGTGTCATTTGCGTATAATTAAGCATGTGCTTAAGTGCTCTGCTGGATTGAAGCCAAGATCTGCATAAGCTCTGTTGGGTAAAATTTACCAGCTTCGCTGGGCTTAGCTCTGTGAGTCATTCAATCAGCAGCAGCCCAAAGCTTTTTGCTACGAGCTTAGTTATTCCCAGGCTGTCCTACAGGATCACCCTGTCTCAGTGACGAGGCTTATGCCCTTCGCTCAGGTCCTGTTAGAAGTGAGACGCATCTACCTGGTGAGTCAGCTGAACGTAGGGTTTCGGGTTCCCTCGGCAAGGTGCATTAATAAGGTTCTGCACCCTCACGCAGGTCAGGGGTTGTGCCATCAAGTTACAGTGCAATAAATTGCCTTAAGAAGAGGGTATTAATGACACCAGGACCCCGGCGAAGGTCTGCCCCGACTTTGTGCAGTAAGTACATTTCAAAATGATGGTGTCGAGTACTCAATCTCTATGAACAGAGGAAGGAGTTAATAAAATGTAGCTACATTCCATGCGCTCCTCTACAATTTTACACAAATACAAGAAGTGTCATTAACCTGCTTATTGAATAAAATGGGAAACTTTTTCATTTCCAAAACCAGAGTTTTAGAAACTGAGGGAAGACGTACATTTTTTCAGCTTTGATTTTTTTTTTTTTTCCTTCAAAGACAATTAATTTGGTGACTCTACTCATTTTTCCCTGTCAAAAAAAATATCCTTTGAATTGCATTAAGTCTGAGTCAGGAAGCTCAGCACTAAAACCTTGTTTTAAAACACACTGAGGAATTAAAGCTTTCTGCAGGGTGAGCACAAGTCTTTCTCCAAGGACACATCAATTGGAACCTGCTTTTCAAAAAAATTTGTTTGGCAATTAACAGTGTAATACAAAGCAGAAAGACGGTCTTGTATTTAATGCAAAAAAGTAAGACTCAGCATATTTGAGTGCTGTTCATTACTCTCTTATCATTCTTCTATGACCTTAATCAAGACATGTTCCAATTTTCAAATGTCGGTTTGGGTTAGGGTGCAGTGTTTTGTGTTGTTTTAAGAGGAATTAAGCACCTATAACTCGTCAAGTTCAGTGAGAATCTTACAGTGCTCTGCTCATCTGGAAGTGCCCTGCACCAGGGTAGAGGTGGTGAAGGGACACATCAGACCTTGGACCTCTCCCTCGCGTCTTTTCAAATGATGGCAGTTCCCACCAAGACACCCAGCTGTGGCACTGATGTTCATATTAGTGTTTGGACACATATTTAATACTGTGCTGTTTATTTATTAACGTTAGTGTTTTGACACAACGAAATAGAAAAGAAATATATAAACTTGGTAGCTTGAGAAGCTTAAAGAAGCATTTGCATTTTGACCTATATTTTTTTCTTTACAGTGCTCTGTAAAAAGCAGACAAACTCTGCTTTTCCCTAGGTAAAACAATTAATAGCCTTTAATATAGTCTTTCCTCTCCCTTCTGAATTCCAAAAGCTGCCCACCCATGAGAAACCCTCTAAAAGGCAATGGGTGTGCAGCATGGAGCACAGTACATTTCAGTTTTAACAGGGCCAAATAATGGAGAGTAAAAAGCACGTCACCCTCCTTCCTTTTATATTTTTTCTTCCCTTTTCTGTGTAAATCTAGAAACAAAAAAATTAGGAAGCACAAGTAGTTTATGTATTAAAAAGTGGCTTTGGGGAATCACTGGGGAACGTATGCGTTTTAAAACGTCCGAAACAGAAAGTGACTTCAGAAGTAACTGCACGCATCAAGCAGAACTACCACATTGGACCTCCTGCGTGACAAACTGAAATATTTAGTTCAGAAATTTATGCATCAGGCCAGTAACTTCTACTGAAGCAGCTGTTGATCTGGAAAGATCCAGTCTGGGAATTTGAGAGAGAAGTCCACCAGTTGTGTAGGCTTTTGAGATGGTCTCATAGCCTAGCTCTCAAATTTATGCCTTCATATTTTTCTTCATTCATCAAGCCTGAGCTTCTAATTATTCATTTTAGGTATCAGGTTTAAGGACTGTGTATCGGGATTTTTAACTCTATTCTCCAGGTCTTGCTTTATCCTTGTAACTCTTTATAAATCCCCTTCCAGTTTTTCAAAAAATATTTTTTGTTTGTTTGAAAATACTCTTAGTGTGGGCCTACTGCTCAGTCGTTTAGACCACAGACAGGTAAATCAACAAACATCAAGTGCAGCTTCTTTTCACCCATCCACATCCACATAACCTTTTCTCTGTGCCTTTGGAGTGATGTGACCTGTCCTACTGACTCTGTCCAGGCTGAAGTTTCCCGCTGCTTCTCTGTCCTTTGTCGTGTAAAACAAGGATACAGCGTGTCCATCTTCTCCACTTCCCCCTGCAGATGTCACAACTCACAATTAACAGTCTGGTTCCTTCCAACACATACAGTTGGCTTCTTTTGAGTAAAAAAACCAAAGATCTGTTGGAGTAATTATTTCTGTTGGTGGTTACAGGATCAGGCCAAAGGAAATGTGAAAAACAATCTGTACTTCAGCAATCAATATTTTTACTGAGTATTTTATAATAATGCTAAGTCTTGAAGAAACAAGACTGAAGATGATCAGTGAAGAGTTCATGTCAGTAGTTTACATAGTTTGCGTACAAAGAGCAGTGCTTGAACAACATTTATGTTCTCAAAAGAAGGTATTTGCAAACAGAAAGTTCAAATCCAAGGTAAATCCAAGAGAAAGCATGAGGTTTTAGGGTGTGGAAATACACAATTCATCTTCCCAAGCAATGCTAAACCCACCTTTTCTGTACTTGTGGAATCATCAAACAGTTGAAGTTAATGACTTCGGCGGAAGATGAGAGTAACTTGACTTTCAGAGATTACAGATGTGTTCTCCACACCCCACTCCTGTTATCCTTCTTCAGTTTCCCTCCTCCTCTCCCCTCCTTCCTTGTCCACAAAGGTCACTGTAGCCCCGATTGGTACCAGGATGTGCCAGTGACAGAATGCATGGTGCTTCAGAAATGCCTTGGTGAATGCGTGACATCTCAGCAGTGGATTCAGTCAGGGGACAGTTGCTGCTGAAAGCTAGAAAATCACCTTCCACCCATTTTTTCAATTGGAGTATTTCACCAGGGCTTTAACTAGCATGCATATTCAATGCAGAAATGTAATGAGTCCATTGTCTGAGCATCCACTTGCGTTGTCTGTAAATTGCTCCTCTTCATTTCAGCATCCCTGGTGGAATTTGCGTTTTAATTATTTAATGTTTTTTATAGCAAGCTTTCAATTCATGATCCCACATAAGCCTGACTCAATCGTCTGCCGTGCCCTATATTGCTGGCAGATCAGGAATCAATCACAACGTTACAGAGCGGCACAGTGCACTCCTCCTGACATCACCAACGCAGGGAAATGGGGTGGTATGCAGTGGCTCAAAACACCTGGGCTTCTGATATTTGCAAACAAAAATAATTAATTACGGTCTATATTAGTTAGAGGGTGCATGCAAGTCACCCAGCTCTTTTCCTTATTCCCAGAATCTCTTCTGTTCCCAAATCTGTTTGCAGGAGAGCACTGTTCCACTTCCACCTGAGCCCCGAAGAATTCTTCATATCAGATTAGTTTCTAATGCCACGAACACGCCTGACTTGACTCAGCCATTTATTTTACAGTAATACAGCAGCCTGAAGTGCTTTAAGACTTGAGGTCAACATAGCACAAAAATAAAAAATTTAAAAAAAAGAAGTTTGATGAGAGCTATACCTGTCTGATAAAAAAGAAAGATAGCAAGGCAACGTCAGTCAGGGTGGGTTTGTGTAGACACGAGACATTCAGATATCTGTAATACGTCTGGCTTGGTCCCACATGGCATTCCTGTAAAATTAGCATTATAAATCTCCAGACTAAAAGAAGAGAGGCTGTTTAATGTCCCATGCTGAGATGTCTAATAGACAGAAAAAGCAACAAAAATGATGATAATGTAGTACTTGCCTAACACAAATTGTCAAATGACACGAGACAGAACTTAAAGAACCAATTTCTCTGCCTTAAAACACAAGTTATAAGTAGAGCAGAAAACCATCTACTCTTAACTTAGATTGGCAGCCTACCTAAGACATTTAAGTTGAATTAAGTGCAGATAGGAAAGCAAGAGGGCCTTAAACCCCAGTGTGAACACTTTAGGATTAAGCCTTTCAGAAATAAATGTAAAGGAAGTGAGGGATATTTTATCTGTAAAAGAGAGAACATCCACACAGGGATTTGGTGGGCTTTAACTGTTGCAATTTAATGTCACACCTTTACTTAATTCATCTTAATCTTTCCCATGTGTCTGTCCCATTGCAGTTGAGTTCTTTAATTTGAAATGTTATAGTGGATCTAATTTGAAAGACAGCATTAGCTGAACCATTAGCTAAAGGCTTGTCCGGGTAGGGAGGTTACTCAGTGATGAGTAACCAGCTACTTCATACCTACTTTGTGTCAATGCTCTTGGTTTACATTATCATATTGTAGGCTGCATCACACCACCTCGCATGCACTGAGAGTTTGTGCAAGCCAAGTACAGCATTTTAAATTCAGATTCACACCTCTTTACAAGTCTAACATCGACCCGATTAAAAGCGAGACACAAGATGTGCAGAGCAGGTAGGACATCAGGCTCTGAGGCAGTGGTAATGATGGGAGATTGGTACCAACCAAAAGTTCAAACGGGAAAACATGTACTTAAACTTTTTTTTATATATATATACACACACATACACACACACACACATACATACATGTACATGGCATGTATATATATTATATATAGGCAGGGGTCTTGGAACTAGATGACCTTTAAGGTCCCTTCCTACCCAAACCACTTCATGATTCTGTATATTTAAGCCCAAGAGGTTGTACACTCCCAGGGTTACAAGGATCAAGCCGTTATGCCGAATGGGATGTTTCCATACATCATTTGAGCCACTTGGAAAACCAACAGAGTATAGAAATCTGAATCTGTGAAAGCCAGTAAAATCTCTAATTTCAGTTGGCAGGGAAGGAAGGGGAAATGAGAAGAGCACAAATGGACCTTGAAGACCAGGGAGAGATTCTAAAAGGCTGGAATTGGAACTCTGTAATTGCTCAACACAGCAAAAAAAGGAAGGGTTTCGGGTTTTGCATAAAAGCATAATAAAAATCATAGTGTTGCTCTCCCATTACTGGTTTCCTCTGGTACTACTCTCAAAAATTGCATCAGAATAAGGAATTGTTGGAACAAGACAGGCTATTAAATTCTTCATATGACATAGAGCCTGTTCATGACTGTCAGAAGCTGAACCAACAGGGCTGCCATAAATTTATTAAGTTAATCAGGCCCCAGGGGGGACTAAGCGAAACCTTTGAGGCCTCCAAAAAAGCCAGAAGAATGGACAACATAATGGCCAACAAAGTTCATTGTATCTGCATGAAGTTCTGAATTTAGAAGAAAAGGCAAACTGCTAAGATGCATTACAAATGACAAAAGGCCAAGGTACAGCTAAAGAGGGGGGTCTTGGCAGGGAAAGGCAAGAAGATAAAGTTGTTGATAAATTATTTGCTCACGTGCCTTTCTCATAAAAGGAGAAGTGAACTGGATGAAATCTCTCTAAGGCCAAAGCAAGCAAATTAAATGCTACTTGAATGTAGTTATGACTGACTTTTCTTCCAAAACACAAGGATGCATTGAATGGAGATGATCAGGACTTGTACCAGACTATTCAACAGGAGGATGAGGACAGGTAAATTTTCAAATTGCACCAAGCCGGAGATAGTCCAGGTCCAGGTCCAGCCTCCTCTGGAAGAGGATGGAGAAGAAGATGATGGAGTTCAGCTCAGTAAGGATGGAGAAAAGACCTGAATCTACGGCTGAGCTAAAGGACAGCAATGTTTCAGGAGGGGGTTTAGTAGGGCAGTGCAGTTGTTCACAAACCGGACATCAGCTGATGTGCACATCATGCTGTTAGGTATGACCTGGCTTAAACCTTGTAAGACACGAGGGAATCACTTCCATTCAGTCTGCACAGCACAGCTGAGAGTTCAGCTGAGCAGGAAAGCTATGGCCCAGTTGGAAAGGTCAATAGGAATGCCAAGAGACCTAGAAAACCTGACCAAAAAGGCACACGTTCCCAAGGAGAATGCTAAAGGGGAAACACGATGAGGTCCTTCAAACATGTCAGAGGACATTGCACAGGCAGGTGGAGAAAGCTGGTTTCCCTGCCCTCAGGAGGTATGTAAGATATAAATTTTTACCTTTAGGTTAGGTGGTTTTCTGTTTTTCTAATAGCAAAGGTCACAAACCACTGGGATGGCCTGTGGGGCTATGGCATCAATAGAGGCCTTTAGGCACAGTTTGCACAAATATGCCAAGCATGCTTTAAGAAGTAACCTAGATCATGGCCTTTGCTACCAGGTGCCACCCAGCTTTGTTTTTTGTGTGCAGATAAAGTAAGCAAGCAGATAAAATGGGGTGGAAGAACAATAAAAAGATACAATATCTTGACATAGATCTGTGGTACAACTTCAAGCAGGCTGCTGTGGTCCAGCCATCTCCAGCCATCTCTGAGACTGGGAACTTCAGAGGATTCAAAGAGCAACAAGTAGGATCAAGGGTATGGCAATTCACGAAAGATTGGAAAGATTTGGATTATTATCTTCAGAGAAAAGCAAGGGAGACAGAATAAAAGTACATGAAGTAATGTCTGGTATAGAAAAGAAATCAACAAAGAAAGAATACAACAAGAGATTAAAATGGGGAACTTCTCTGCTATGGCACATCCAAAGCACTGGTGCTAAACCCAAAAGGATTCTGAAGGAAAGTGTCTTGCCAACATGAGTACCTGAGGCACCTTCAAGTCTATAAAGAAGTCTGTTTCCTCTTGCCTGACATCAGCCCTTTGCACCATACCCTGTGGTTGAACCACACCCTGTCACAGAATGGGCATGAAATGGGCAAAAGCAGCCAAAAACCTGAAGTTTCAGGTATTGTTCTGTTTAAAAGCAGCAAAGGGGTCAGAAAGAAGAACTGCTTGTTTCCGAGAGGATGCTGTTTATCCTGTTTAGCCTGGGACTGGCTGGCCATGTCTGCTCATCACTGAAAGAACAGAGGAAAAGTCTGCTCCAAGCACCCTCTCTCTTAGATATATCACATGCCCTGAGCCAAAAACACTGCTTTGCCCCAAAGCAGTAACTTGAACAGACTTTGTAAAGTCGTGGCCTTGTTGTCATCCTAAGAGAACTCGGTGTGTGTATCAAGGAGGTGCCTCTGTGTGTCTGGCTTATCCAATAACAAGCAAACAGTGACAAAGGATCTCCAACCCCCATGACAGCACTGACTACCTAAAAACAGGAGGGCAAAGGTCTTCAGGGCTGTCTTACCCAAAGTTAACTTAGCAAACTTATTTATTACCGAATAACTCCAACCATTAAATTTGCAATTATCTATACATATCAGCCGGTGCCTGTGAAGAACTAAACTTGGAGGGGGATCCATTTAAGGACACATAGAGACATCAGAAATCTCAGAGACATACCAGAAATTCTGCCAGAAATTTGTTTAAAGCACAAAGCAAACATCAAGAGACCCATTTCTGTGAAGGAATGTGGTGCTGTGTGTAGGCATTAAGAAAAATGTGACCTTTGTAATGCTGATACATCGCACTATTTTACACACGGGGAGAGGTCCCTCCTCAGCTTCTCTCCGTGGGTCCACTTTGATAAGGAAAGGATGCTGCACATTATATGGCCTCTCCATGGGTGGCAGCAGTTGTTTTTTAACATTAGAGTCGGTGACGTAGCAACACCAGGCTATTTTCAGCCAACAGCACTGATGCAGTTTTCAAACTGTACACAGCTTCCAACGAGCTTGAGAGAAAAGCACCGTCTCTCCTGGTCCCCTAGAACATCACATCTGGTGTGGCATTTGTGAAGGCCCTTTCACGCTGCCATAAGCCTTTAGGAAGTTTTGGTGAGGACTAATTGCATCCTGCCAGTTAGACCCTGCAGAAGGAGAGCACACCCTCACACTTCGTGCCCGGGCAGATTCAGAGAGCCTGAGGTCGGTCAGGAGGTTGGTCCATGTAACACCAGCTCAGAAAGCTCCAGAACAGCAATTACCACCTGCTTGGGAAATCCAGGGAGCTTGGCTAAGCCTTGGGGACAATGTGAAATGAAAGTGGTCAGAAGAACGTCAGAATAGTTTTGAGTGTGGGCTGGGGATAGCCCAGACAACAAAGGCTGTTTGGTAAGATCTGCCTTCCATCTGCAAAGCAGATGAGAGTTCAGTGCTGAGGATAATTTAAAAGTCAAATAAATGGTTTAAAATGGCTTGTAGTAAGTAAAACCATATTTCTTTGTAAAGTAAACTGCCCTTGTTTGCTGGGTGGATGTATGCACACCAAGCCAGACAAGCAGATGAAGAAAAACTGGTCCCTGGGTTTAAGGAGAGAGTCTTGGCCAGTCTGAGAGGAGGTGCAGTAAAAGGTGGAAGAAAATATCCCATCAGTGCTTCAAAGGACAGGTGGACAAGGAGCTGGTGGTGGATGAAAGCACATAACTGGAGAGGACAAATGGTGACAGTGGATTGCAAGGTAATGCACTGGATATTCTTGTGGGTCAAAGCATTGTCTCAAGAAAGAGGCAGCTTCCCTTCCCCACAGCCCCTCTGGTGATCTGACAAGGTTTGCAGAACTGCCAGGGGTTGTGCAGTAGTTCCTAACTGCCAGACAAAGTTAAATCTCAATTTTCAGAAGCCAGAGGCACAGAGGAAATAGACCCTGATAAAATATCTAGCTGATAACCTTGACAAAATCACAAAACTAAATAAATAAGCAGGAGTTGGAGATTCTAGGTAGCTCATTGAATACAAAAGGGCAAACACAACAAGGTCACCCCAAATCCGTACACCTCTGGGGGGAAAATAGCTTTATTTTAGAAAATATCATCATATTATCAAAGACTCCTTATCAACACCAGTAAATTCAAGCTGACAGGCTGAAATCAATGCCAGCGATTGGAATATGAAGATATGATAAAAGGCTACGACTTCCTTTGAAAAATGTGTATTTAGATGTAGTTTAAGGATACTTTCATTTTGTCAGCTTGGCCATTTTTTGATCAACTCACTTAGCATATTTAATTAAAGATATGATAGTCAATCTCATTTCTAATTGCATGCAAAGTGGCAATATTTTGTGGATTGGTTCCTGCTTGGGAAATGTGTCTGTTTGTAGTACAGCCCACTTATGTACTAAAATGGCAGCTTTCTCTCCACAGTTTACAGAGACGTTAACGAAGCTGGAGCTGTCAAAAAATAAAACATCCTCTGCTGTAGCTGTGCATACTAACAAGTAGTCTTAATGCTGGTGAAATTTTCATGTAGAAATCAGTAAGTCAGTGTCCTTAAAAAGGAAGAAAACCAGGCCCTATTTAGTGCCAAAGTAGACAAATAAAATAATTTGTTAGAAAGAGTGAAAAAAAACCACAAAGCAAGTTCAAAATACCGTAGACTGTGTTATTGAAGTAAGTTATGTTGGTAATATGAAAGCCAACTGAATCACAAATAAAGAAAATAAGTAGAAGAGTGGGGTTTAGCATAAGGTGAGGCAGCATCAAAATATCATATGCAAAAATAGCAAACAGGCTGGGTTAGAACAGAAAGAGGATGTTGCTGTGTCTTCACCACAGAAACGCTGATCATAGGCATATAAAATGGTTAATATTGCAGCTTCAAAGTTTAGTCTAGTGAAAGATGATTTTCATAATAATATAGGGACATGTCCTTTGAAGCTGAAATAGAAAAAGGCAAAGGTACAAAAATTTCAGTTGCCCTTGCAGGAGCAGTATCCTGAAGCCAATGACAAAGACCAGCTGCTCACAGTTAAATCAGATCAAAATTCCCACAAGGTAGCAGCTCGGGGTGTACAACCCTCTAAAACACAGAGCACAAAAGCACAGATGATGTTTAATGTTGGAAATTGTTAATAGTCTGAAGCTGGGAATTTTTTTAATACTTCAAATCATTCCTAACTAACTGGTGTTGTGGTACCACTCGAGAGGTCCTGCTGGAAGTGAAGACCTGCTTGGACTGGACACAGCCACCAAAAGCACGGGATGTCTGTCCATCCTCAAGTCTGTTAAAATATGTGAAGACACAACCACCAACAGAAATAAAATATTCTCTATCTCTCGTTGCTGAATTTGCACATCGTCTCACCATTCCCCATAAGATGTCTATTTTTTATAGCTGCAAGCAAATGAAGGAATGTTAACCTTAAATCACCACAGCTCGGGAATGTTGGGAGGAGAGAGGGAGTGCAGGGAGCTGCTGTGATCCTTCCCTGTGATCTGCCTGACCCCAGCCAGCAGCTGCTGGTAAAAGCACCACCTTGCACGGTCAGGCTGTCCCTGTGTGTTTGCATAGTTTCTAGTGAGGGTTATGCATTCAGTGTCCGGAAAAAAAAACTTCTTTGCACAGTGGAAGCTTTTTCAGACCTAAAGTCTGTAGCAGCAAACCAGCAGCAGCACAGACCACTACACCTAAAGGATTTATCAAGTCTTGGTGATTCATCTTAGATAAATTGTTTCCTTCTCCCCTCAGTAGATCTTAAATTTGAAGAAATTTGTATCAGAGCGTGAAAAAGAAATCTCAATCGCCCTCTAGAAAATGAGATACTGGCCATCAAACACTGCGCTTCCTGTCATTGCCATCGCATTGTAAGAGCAGTCACGCTGGCATGAATTGCAGCTTAATTGGTCACAAAAATACTCAGACTACAGAAGATGACCCATTTGATCCCAGAGCTGGCACAGCAGCCAAGCCTTGGAACGTGCTCCCAAGCCCTGTTTGAGGAGCAGTACCCCTGAGCTGGCTTCAAAACACCACAGCAGCTGCCACCCCCTGTGCACTGCTGGGTGTGCCCGGGCCCTGCATCCCTCCCACGTCGTGCCATCCCCCTGCCCACAGCTCACCAGCATTCCCACCAGACAGGAACTGGTCCCCTGCAATGCATCCCTTCCCTGTAGCCTCCATGCAGACGGGCACTCCCTTGTGCAGATGGTCCTGCCTGTCCCCAGCCTCCCTCCCAATACCTTAAAGCCCTTAAATCACTCTTTAAACTGCTTCCCCCCACAGGGACATTTCAAACCACATCATAGCCCACCAAAAGCTCCCACATAAACCCAGATTTCTTCCCTTGGAACCTTTTTCAAGCTGGAAAAGGTGGGACAAAATTCTGCCTGCTGCCACACCGCCAAGCACATTAACCTGTAGCTGGGTTTTATTCTAGACCCCTTCCAAGATTGCCTGGCTTTGCAGTTACCGGAGAATACAAAGAGCAAGGATACAGCAAGCAAGGCACTGGAGATGGGGTCACAGCAGCAGCACCTGCTTTGTGGGGTGAAATAAAGGATTGCTGACAGTGAGCATGAGGCAGCCTAGGGCTGCTACCTGGAGGAGCAAAGCACATGGAATTTTGCAAGGAACAAGGCAGTAAGAAAAGCAGAGGAACGAAGGGAAAACAAAATGATGACCAGCCAGCACGTGCTTCTTTGGAGACATCCGACTCCATCAAGCAGCAGCACTCCAGCCCCAGTCAGGCACAACATTCTCCTCACCAGGACGGTGGCAGTCCCTGCTCTCCAGCGGATCCAGAGAGCCACAGCAAACAGGAGGAGAGCCATGGATAGGTGAGGGAAGGAGAAGCCTCCAGGGCATGGGTTGCACTTGACCACACTCGCAGGAAAGGAGGCTCCCATGGCAGCTGGTGTGTTTTCCAATCAGTCACACACTTACCCTGGGAATTACCATATCTGCTGCTGGAGAGCACTGTTTGAGCTGCTGGAGAGCACTGGGAGGAAGAGGTTATGAGTAGCAGCCATCTGCAGCAGGGCAGTCACAGAGCAGAGCAATCCACACACAGAACAAAATATGGGCGATCTCAGCCCAAAAGAGCCTTATCTGCCATCTCGTTATTGCCAGCTAGTCACATGCTTCATTGCACAACCTAAAGTAGCATCCCACAACAGATTTTTTCCCTCCAAATTCACATCATCAGGCACCAGGCACTGAACTGGTATGACATGCAAGTTTAGGTGACCATGCTACACAGAGGGAACTTGCCTTCAGTTTATTTCCTAAAGCCGACAGGCCACGGTGGCCACAGCACCAGGTGGTTTGTCTCTCCATTTCCCCTTCCCCCTCCCATAACTTCTGCAAGAACAGGGAGGTTTGCATCTCCCTAGCCCTGAGGAATGCTCCAGTGCATTCCCCATGGAAAGGTACCCGAGGAGCAGCAGCCCCTGTGGAGAAGGACCCTTTGTGGAAACTTAGCAAAAGCCAATTTTATTCGCAGTGCAGAGGAACACAAGTCTGACCCCCTCCTAAAACAGTGTTTAAGGATGCCAGCAAGTCCCAATGAATCTCATACTGGCATCAACTTGTGGCCATAAATTACTCAGACGTGACTGAAAGAGGGCAGAGACTACCAGGGTCCTGTCCAGGGGATGAGCAGAGGAGACACAGCCCTGGGAATGTGCAGCTCCGCAGGCATCACAGCCACCACTGCTACCTCTTGTGCCCATCTGCCTTACCCCTGAGCACAGAGACTCCCAGCAACCAGGGACAGCCTTTGCCACAGCCCTACCAGCCCTTCATTGTGTGAATTGCTAGCAGCTGAATCCATCTCTCTTCTTTTCCTGCTTCATGCCGTAGACACCCAGAGCAGAGGATGGAGGTGGCTAACTACCGTGTCCTCGTCTTTCTGCAGAGATTTCCAGTTCATCTGCCCCTAACCTACATCTTGGCAGCCTGGCCCAGTGATACATCACAAATCATTTGCATCAAGCAGTCCCACGGGTGCAGTGCTGTCAGTAGATCAGCTCCTTCCAAGTCCCAGGATTTATGGCCGCATCCAAACCACCGGTGCCGTGGCCAGGATGGCACAGACTCACCCACAGTTTGACTCCTCCAACTGCTCTAAGAAAAGACAGAAATATTAAGGATGAGCAGAAGACCGTGTCACAAGGAAAAAGGAGATAAATTATCAAATAAGGAGGAAAAAAACCCAGCAACCCAAAACCAAAGAAAATGAGGGCTTGGCAGTAGCTGAGGTTACACAAGAAGAGGAAGAGGCATCTCCCACTCAGCTGGAGAAAGTCAGCACAGAAGAGGCTGCAGGAGAGAGAGCACCTTGACTGCACGCTCTCTGCCCTGAGGTGTTTTGTTTGTTTTTTTTCTAAACAGGAGGTACAAGTCCAGGCTCTGCTCCTGAAGATCCTGTCAGAGATGGTGCCTGGCCAAATGGGAAATCCAAGAGGACTCTCAGAGGAGCTAGAACAAAGCTCTGTATCTGGAGCCATGTATGATAAAAAAACTCAGATCAGCCTGCTCCAAGCATTGAGGAAGTTTGGATGAGGGTAGAAGCATGATGGCCAAGATCTGCCTCATCTCTGACAGGTTAGCCATAAGCAAAGGAGTTATTTCTCTGATTTTAACTTTCCAGGTCCAGAAATGGAAATAATTTCTCTCAGAGACACTGTCCAGTAGTCTGAGTAATCCTGAGCTGAAGGATTTTGTTTTCATCATTAGAGCAAGGACAATATATCAATTTGCAAGGCAAGGCCGACAGCAAGTGGCTTTTCTTGGGTTTTAGATGGCTCTTTTGGGTTTCTTTTTTGCTTTTGTTTTACATTTATGTCACAAACCAGTCTGTCTAGCAAGCATCCCTTCCCTGAGAGTGCTGGCAAATAGCAGAAGTGGTTTCTCCTCCCCTTCATCCCCCACCACGCCGAGTGCAGCGTACCAGCTGTCATTTGCAAACACTTATCCCATAACAGCGACTCCCGCTCAGGGGGCTGGGGCTTCCAGATTTATTTCCATTCCCAAAATTCATGACAAGTGGCCTGATTTGCAAAGAAAAGCCAAAGGCTGGGAAAGAAAGCCAAAGAACAAGAAGCACAGAAACAATTGTTCCCCTTGTGAAAAGCACGCCTTAAATCTGTCTCTCTCTTTTGGCTTTTTTTAGTCTAGATTTGGGGTTCTCTACTGGACCCCACTGGGTCCAAAGGCCCCTGTCGGAGCGGGGCACAGCGCGGGTTTGCCTGGCGCGGTCCCCAGAGCTGTGCCGGGGCTCCCCCGGCGTCAAGAAGCGTTTGCGCTGAAACGCCGAGTTTTGGCGGAACTCTCAAACGCGCTCGCAAACACCCAGGAGACAAACAAACAGCGGGGCCACCGCGGGCGGCACGCTCCCGAGGAGGGCTGGGCAGCAGCGCCGAGCCAGCAGCGCCGAGCCGGGAG
>VZTA01011003.1:32716-152978 GCA_013398855.1 Mohoua ochrocephala | reverse complement strand
TACTCAAAAGGTGCTTAATTTTTGCATGCAGAACTCAAATGTGTCCTTGGTCAATTATGATGCAGCATGGACTCATGACCGAGGTCGCAGGAATGGCCACATCTTTGCATACTGTTGAACCTTCTGGAGCTTGTGCAGGGACTTGGCAGACCCCATCTGCTACTGAATGAGCGGGATAACTGGGTCCTACCCGGGCATCTTGGTGCAGCCAGCTCTGCTGTAATCTGGTGCCTTCATTCCCAGGATCGACAGCTGATACAAGGAGAGATCATGACTTAGAGAGGGTTGAGGGCTGCTGTGAATACATCATCAAAAGGAAGCCTAAGAAAATATGCTCACGCTGCTCAGTGGGATGAAGGACATGGAACACACCATCGTACTCAAGGCTTATTGCTTTATGCCCTCATGTCTTCCATGTTGCTGAGCTCAGCGGTGCAGCGTGGGCTTGTGAAGTATTGTCCGCAGTCGAGGAGGGTTGAGTAGGGAGCATGCAAACAATTTGGAAATATGTCTGTCCATGCAGCAAGAACAAATATATCCAAAGGGGAGCTGGCTTGATGTCATTGCAAGGTTGCTCTCTGTCGCCATGGGAAGACTGATGATTAGACGTGTCTACTCTTGACAGTCACACCTAAGCAAGGATAATCTTGGGAAATTTAGGCTGGTCAATCTAACATGTCAATGACTTCACAGGTTATACCCAACAGAGGAGAGCAGTCGATATGCTCTAGGGTGGAGCAGCTTTTCAGGGCGACCTTGACAGGCTGTAAACCAAAATGTGTGCTGTGTTAACAGGGGAAAACAAGAACAAACAGCAACCAAAACAACACAATGCCACAGCATCCTTCAACTCTTTCTTCTGTCTGTATGTGGATGATGTTCATAATGTCTACAGAGCTTATAAATTTGGAGTCTGTCTAGTCTTTACTGTGGGACTCCTTAGACAGGAGTACTGTTTGTGGTCTGGTTTGTCAGAGAAAATGGAGTTACCAATGTTAAAATGTGAAGAGAGACAGCAACAAGATTTTCATTTAGTATTCACAGAGTACAGTGCTGCAGAGCTAAAACTTGGTTTCTGCTGTTCTGTGTGGTTTCTTTTTTTTTGTTTTCTTATTTCTTACTAGAAGTAATGTGAAAACTGCAGCTGGCATAAAAAATCCCTTGAACAAACACCATGAGAATATTTTAAGTAGGAGAACAATGAGGTGTCAAGCACAGCTGTGCTTTATATTCAGGTCTGCATGAAACTGAACCAAATTTACTTTCCCTTAATCCACTTGGAAGTAAATATAAGGGAATATTCATATGCTATCTTGAATGCAAATCAGATTTCAATGCATGCTATAAATGAAGGGTAGAAAACTAGTTCTTTCTTTGCAGATCTATAGCCTTTTTATCTAGAGAGTATCATACAGGAGGCCCAGGAATTCTCTTTCTGGACTGTGGAAAGGGCTATGATGATTTCCTAGTGTTTATTAATGTAATCACATCACCTTCCACTTTAACTTACAATGGATGCTATCTAGAAAGCCACTGTTACCAAGAATTATGATCATTTGGATAATAATATTTGTTGCCACTTATCAAATATTTCAGTATGTGAAAGAATCAGCCAAACAAAACCAAAATCCATAAAATCCTGATTTGAGAATACTTCAGAACACACAAAGCACACTTGATTATACTAAGAGTGCTGCAACTGCAACAACATTTCTTGTAATTCTTTCATAGATTTTTCTGTCTCTGGATCTTAACATCAACAAACTTAGTGAAGATGAAATAAAGCATTTGGTATGCCGACAAAACTCTGCAGCTGTTGAAAAACCCCACAAAATCATTGTTGATCTTTGCATGTAAATGCCTGCATTCCCAGTTCCCCATAACTATATTTGGTTGGTTAGTGAACTGTCAAAGGTTTTACTCTGACTGGAATTAAAGCTGCAACAGATAACTCTTTGTTATAAAACTGAAGTATGCTAAATTGCATCTTTCAACTATATTTCAGCATATGGCTGTTTGCAGTAGGGTAGAAAGCAATTTAAGCTGTCATTACTTTTCATCTCTAGGTCACTGGCTCAAATATGACCTAATCAGTAAAGACTGTGAATCATTTCCATCTGATGGATGTTTAGTAGCTTGTGTAAAATGCGCTGGTAGACACAGTGAAGTTTATTGGGAAAAGGTGCCCACATCAAAAAATCCAATAGTACAAGTCAGCAGATCGGCTTCTACTTTTAGAGGGAAAAAAGAACTGAACAGGGCTGGAGGCAATTGAGTGTTCCTCAGATAAAAACTCATCAGATTAACACTATGTAAGATGGAAGCACAACTTCTTGAGACTGGGTGATGTGGACTTATGAGACCAAATTTTTAATACTCATCAGTGATTTACTATATGATGAAGAAGAAGAAGGAATTTCAGCACTGTTTTCAATCTAAACCTAAATATTTGACTGATCTAGGACACAAGTTTTTCAAGACAAACAGTTTGATATCTACATGTTCTTGGGCTCAGATACAATGTAATATTTAAATGTAAACCATCTATATAACCCTAGTGATGGGAGATAATCTAATATTAGTGTTTTACTTGGCAAGGAAAATAACTGTATACAGCTCCTTGCTCACGATCTTGCAATTTTCACGTCTTCCTTACTGATAAACTTTAATTATAAATAAGCCAATATTAGATTTTCACTGGCATACACCATTAAAATCTTGGCATTTATCACACACTGCAGTGGAATTAGAAATGGTACTTTCATGATTCTGAATATATTCCAGTCCCCTGGAGTTATGCTGAAGACTGTTTTAGATATTGTAGGGAGATATTCACTCCTTAGGTTTGCTTTCTGTAGCTTCCTTGAGGGAGAAAATGGCTTTCTCCTGTGTTTTATGTGAAAGTACTATTTTTTGTGATGTGCCTTTGTTAGCACAGAGTAGTTTGTCTCATATTCCAAACCGAGTAATAATGTCTATTCTTGAATACCCCCATCGCTCCCAGAGTAATCATCACACTGAGGCATGATCTTCATCTCTTCCTCACCCCAAAAACATCGAAATAAGAACAGTTTTCAATTTCTCCTTCCAAAATATATTAATTTAAAAGCATTTCCTCTATAAGAAAGACTTGAATCACCAAATGCCTTGGTACCACATGGGAGATACAGTAATTGAACATTATATTGAACCAATCTTAGGTTTCTACAGAACATAGGCAAAATTGAATTTTGTCATTTTGATGGATAATGCATTGCCTTGGCTCACAGTCAAATATCCACAAAGCCACTCGCTCAGTCCCCCCACCCAGTGATAAGGGGGGGGAAGATGAGAGAGCAAGAAGAACTGTTAGACAAATAAAGAGAAGTCACTTACCAGTCACTAATACAGGTAAAACAGATTCAACTTTGGGAAATATAACTTGATCTTTTGTCAATTGATATAAATATTTCAGTACTGATTAAGGTATTGGGAAAAACAACTACAAGGAGAAACAAATGCTTACACATTTAAGGAAACATCCTTCCTGCTCTACTCCCAAGCTCAGCTTCACTCCTTCACTCCTGACTCCTCTCTCCTTGCTTGTTATCACCACGGTTGACACTTATTTCTTTAATTCTAACAGTGAGTGTCATGGAGGGGTTATGGTCACAATATCGCAGTTTCTCTGCACTGCTCCTTCTTTCTCACTCTTTTCCTTTGCTCTGGCATGGATCTTCCGTGAACTACAGTCCTTTTGGGATTATGTGCTCTGCTGTGGAGCATCTCATCCTCCTCTGGCCTTTGTGTTCCCTCTGCTGTTTCTTGCTCTTTTGCGTTTGTTTGTTTTGTTCCCTCCTCTCTCTCTCCCTTTCTCTCTTTCTCTCTCCCCCGTGCTGTCCAGTGTTTTCCAACCTTTCATATACATGTTTTCACAGAGGGACCACAAACTTTCTTGATAGTCTTGGTTTGGGGTAGCCCCAACCTCTTCCCACAGATGCCATCTGTGCTGCATGGGTCACAATCCATCCCGCTGCCCCCCTCCAAGTCTTGCCATGTACACATAATTTAGCATCTTCTTTTAGTGTTGGCAGTGGCAAAATTTGGTTTTATGGCAATCTAAAAGTGGTGTGTGAAGGAAAAAGATGAAGAAGGTTTCAAGAAGGTTAGTGGGATTTGAAGAAATGTGTAAGACATCTGTGATTTGGAGTACCTCTTCCTCAGAGACTTTACCATTGTAAACCAGCCTGCAGTGACCAAACACCTGGAAAGGACCAGTAACTTGAGAAGAAAAACCCCATATGTTACCATGTGAGACAGGAGTGTGTGACCTCTGGTATTACCACACCTGACTGTGGTCATATTTCTCACCCTTCGTGACTCTTGCCAAGGCCATGGTCTCTTCCACTGCCCCTGTGACAGCATGTACTCACTTACCCATCTGTAATGGGTTTAAAACCTGGTTTGATGGACAGGTTGTTGAACCAATGAGAAAGCTGGTAACGCCTCTGCGATGCGCATATTTAGAGATACTCAAGCACTGGAGTTTTGGTTCCTTACTTCCGGCTTCCCTGCGGGAAGGAGTGGGGGGGGGCCCCGGGCTCTGTCCTGGAGCGGGCCTGGCCCTCCCCTGGCAGTGGCGGCCCGGCCCTGCAGAGCTGGCAGGGACGATGCTGCAGGGAAAAAAAAAACACCCAAAGCCACCAGCAGCCGTGGAAGCTGAAAACCTCCCCCCACACTGAGCTGGAGGGGGTGGCTGAGAGTCATCTAAGCTGCCATGGCCTGTGCAGAGCTGGCAGGGCCTTCACCGCAGCCGGCCCAGCTCATGCCGAAAGGGAGAAAACACCACACAGCCAGCAAATGAAGAACACGGCAAGTATTTTCCTGATGCAAAACCCAGGTAAGATCATTTTCTCAACTGCAACTTTGCAGATACCAACTTCCTTCCAAGTTAGAGAGGAAAGAGAGTGAGATCGTGTGAGGAAGCCAACATGGCGGCGGCACCGAGGTCAGTGAGGAAGGGAAGGAGAGGAAACGCTGTTTCTCAGCGCCAGATCTGAAATCCTTCATGCGAGCCGTGGCAAAGACTGTAACATACAAACTGTTTTCTCTATAATTCATGAAAGTGCATGGGGGGATGTAAGAAGTTCACGTGCAGCCCGTGAAAAGGTGTTCCAGTTTGAGAAGTCGCCCCAAGACAAAGTGCCAGAGCTTACAGGTGTTGTGAGAGGCTCCTAAAAGTTGAAGAATAGAATTTTTTTTTTGCTTTCAGGCTGCGAGGAATCATCCTTAAAAAGACTAAAACCCCATGACTGGTTTGACCCATGAATGGCAGTGTGGGAAACTGCAAGAATTCATTGGAGAGATATTTCTTCCCACTGCAACAGATTCAGGTGGAGCTGTTGCCTGTGAAGGTTCAGAACCACACTGGAGAAGTTCACAGAGAACTGTCTTCTGTGGGGAGAGTCCCATGGCCCATTAGAAGAAACTCTTTTCCTTAAACATAAAGAAAGACTCTTAAGAAATGAATGCACTGACCAAACCTCATGTTTTGTTTCCCTTGTGCGGATTGGTGGGTTGGAAGGAGGAAAGTACTGGAAATAAGGGTTTGTTCTGGAAGCTTGCTTTAATTCCCCATAATTTCTTTTCACTTTTACTTCTGTTAGTTATAAATCATCTTTATACTGTGAAGTCTGAGCCTGTTTTGCCTTGAAGTTCTTCCGTCTTTTCCTCAATAATCCTTATTTCACCTCACAAAAAGTGAATTTTTAATTTCCCCTTCTCTGCTTACCCATAGCAGAGGCAAGTAAGTGAAGAGTTTGTTGGTGCTTGGTGCATAACCAACCTCAACCCACTACACCACCTCTCATGATAACCTCCTCTGTCTCCATCCCACCTGCAGTGTGGGACTGGAGCTCCTCTCCTCCTCTTCCAAAACTATCAGGCTGGTTTTTGAGAGGCTGGCAGAGTGTGACCAGACAAAGGTGCTCTGGCCATTTCTAACTGTTGGCTTTCAAAGGAAGCAGCTAAATTGTCAAAACCTAGACTCACGTCACTATTGTATCTTTTATTCCAAGCAGTTCCAGAATTCAGCTTATGAAAGTTAAATTGTTTTTTGGTATTAAGTTATACAGAAACTTATCTGTTTTGTATTGCTTATCTGTTTTCTCTCCAAATATATTTTAGAAAGTATTTGGTATAAGGCAAGTGCTAAGCATCCTTGCTCTGGGCAAAATATAAAGACTTCAGAAATGAATTGATGTTTATCCTTCAATGTTGTTTGTTATGGTCTTGTTAAAGCCTTATGAACTACTGGACTCCATTTTGACTTAACTATATTCCATCAAACATCTATCCTTTTATGAAGTCTGTCTAAACTGTTGCCAGATGAGATTCAATCCTGATGGGATTTTCTCTCTAACTCTTTTTTAACTCTTCTATTTTTATTTCATTCTTGGCATTTTACCATTCATGACCATCCAGCTTCTGATTTTCTGCTGAATTTTCTGGGCCTTTTGCTCTAGACTCATTGAAATCAGGACTAATATTCTTTCTGACTTCAGGGGGGCAGAGGGCATACTTATTTTTTTCTGTTTCTTGTTAGTCTCATTCTATTTGCTTCAAGAAAAGAGAGGTATTTCTCGTATTCATACCTCCACTGATTCATTGTATGTTGACTGGGACATTTCACTGGGAACAGGAACAGCTGAACAGTACCCTATAGCCTTTCTTAACCAAAACAATAGAGCACATGCTGAAGTCAGATTGTTCTATTACCTTTTTAAAAATAACCTTATTGAAAAGAGATTCCTCTGTGACTCACTAAGCACAGTCCTTTTGGTGTCACTGAAGCTTATCTCTATTCAGCAAAACTGGGCCTGGCTCCATTCTAAACAAGTACGTAAGGCTGGCTGGAGACATGGGTCTAACTGCTTTAGTGAAAGAGCAATGCAAAGCTGGTGTGTATATTGTGAGGCAAGAATATTTCGAGAAGTGTGTCATTTGAAACTAGCCCAATCTATGTCTTGTGTAATCAGTCTTCCTTCCACAAGGTGAACTAGGAAAATCTCTTGCATAGTGGCAGATAAGGATTAAAATATAATCAGTTCAAACCTTCAGGAAAATAAAGCTTTGAAGGATATGTGGCAGAAAATGCGAGAGAATGAAAAGCAAATGTTCGTCTGCCTTGCATGCAGAATGGATGCCACAGGGAGAGAGGCTTTAGGCAATGTTATTCTGCCCTGTGGCAGTCAGTTACTATGACACATTGAAACAAACAGGAAATCTTCTGTCAAAATATTTTTAATGGCAAATTACATTTTTTCAGACTGAATATCTCCATGGAATAACATTGATTGTATTGATTAAAGTAATGTATAGTGGTAATTAATGAGCTTCCTTTTAGCCATGTGGTGTATTTTGGGTGCCTCACGGATCTGTGTGTGTCAAGGCTTTGTGCTTGCCATGCTGGATAAATGTTCCCATGGGTCACCATGGCCTCCCCTCTCAGTCCTTTGCTACAGTACAGTGTTGGGGATGAAGTCCAGCTGCGAAGCCTGATTTAGAGACAATAATAATGCAGTTGCCTGTGTGGCATTTGTGCTCAGGCTGACTGCAATTTCTATCCCAGATGAATTTTGAATTATCACTGTAATGTCACTCAGATTACAGCTATTTTAATATGCTAAACTATGTCAGGGTACAAGCACAAGTTCTGAAATTTAATAATAAATTTATTAGCAGGATACTTGGCATATTTTCAGCAGGGGACAGTTAGCAGTCTCCCAAACAATTCCCAGTCATAGACTGGGAAGTAGCTTAGCCAAACCCAATTCCCAACAAGCAGTTTGGATATGACACCTTGTTTTGGATTTTGAGGATACAGGCATGGCCAGACCATGCTGGTTGTTGTCTGGGTCAGATGATTCACTCTAATGCCATTAAATTTTTTTGGTATGGATGTAACCTTAGTCTTCTAGGCCTTAGCCCTGACAATCCTAGAGTATATTTTTGAAATAATCTGTCTTGACTTCACATCCTTATGTAAAGGAGAGAAGAGGGAACGGCTGAGGAAGATTGAGGGGGATTTACTTCTTTTAATGACAGCTCGGGGCCCTTGCATGTCAGCAGCATGTGCTTTTTTCTTGCTATCTACTTCATACCAGGATGCCTTTCAGAGATGGTACAGAAGCTCAGACAGGCTAAAAATACAGACCTGAAGGGTTTCTGGGACATAAAAATGATGATGTTTGTACTCTGAGGGCCAGCTAAAATTCTTCTCTTACTACAATTTGGTCCATAACTAAATGCTGAATAAAAGTGCCCTTGAATGATGTGAGATCTTTTGAAATGGCTGCATATCAAATCTCTCTGAATGTGAGACTGAAGAGACAAAGCTTCAAGCTAAACTATCTCCTGAAGAACATCAAAGTTGATGTGCTATCCCAGGCTGAGGAGCTTTGCCCCTGACCTCATTTAGATTCCCAACAGGTCTTGTCCAACCTCAGCAGTGTGACGGGAAAATAACAACAGTAGGGAGAATTCCAGGAAAGGAATCCATTTCCTAACTGGTTTTACAAGAAGCAGCAGTCTCTCCATTTCCATTCCTTCATCCAAAATATCTCCTTCATAGCAGCTGGGAGCAGACTACCTTGCTCCCAAGGTCGCTTCCCTTGCTTTTTGTACCACTCTTCTCCCTACTCAGTTATTTCATCCTACGGTAGGATCAAAACTGCTCCAGCCAGGTTTTTTCCTTCTTCCTTAGGCTGACATAACTAATTTTTTTCTACAGTGCTGATAATCCTTAATATAGTCTTCTGAAACAGTCCTCTCCTCTAAGCTTTAGCAACACATCCCTGAGCCTGGGAAGAGCAGGTATTTTTTTCTTTCTATATGCTACTATTTTTTCCCATCCTTAACCCATGTCATTTGTTATCTTAAAAGAGTCAACAACTACTAGTCTAATACAGATGTGCTTTAATCCGTTCATCTATTCCAAGTCTTTTTTAGTGTTAAGGTCGAATCATAATTTCAAAGGTGCAATGATCCCCTTCCCTGAACAGAATATCAGTGTAGTAGCACAGTTGGCATGAAGGTTAGGGAAATCCACACATCTGGGGATGAAGGAGCTGAGCTACTTTACCTACAGCATTATCATTAAAAGTGTATGCCTTCTCTGGGTAGACAGACCCTTACATTGGACTGTGTTGTATTTAATCTCTAAGATTCATTCTGATTTTCTTTTCTGAGGCTTTAAAAATTTTTATGTGCTCTCTTTTCCCAGGATTATGGACACAAAAATAGTTTACAAGTTCCATGTCAAAAAATCAGACCTTTTGATTGCTTTGTGCTTTATAGAAAGGCAGACAAAGAAATGAAAAGGATCCTGGCTGAGTCCCTTAAGAAGGAGGAATGATATAAGACAGGCAGTATTTTTTGTGAAAAGAAAAGCAAGAAGACAAATCTAATGATCTTTATGCGACTAAACCGAGACTTCAAAACCATTTGAATTTGGGGAGCCATTAGTTGGTAAAAAAACCAGAGGAGCACCTGGAATTTTATCAAAGCCATTTGCTCCAAGGATTTAGAGCTGGATTTTGCAATGGCTGATTGTCAAATAAATGGCCAGGAATGAAGAATTGAGGAAATGGAGAATAATATCTCTTTATAGTCAGCATACCAAAAGACTTCTAAACATTGCAACGATTCTCATCTACTCCTGTTCACTGAAAGCATGGCTTTAAAAAGACCGTGTGGGATATAAACATTGCCTATCAGGACTATTTCTGAGACAATTCCTTCCTATTCCTATTCCCCTGAATATCAACTGCATGCATTAGGAAGGCAAAATCTGAAGAATGTATTTTAAACTGCAGATAAATATCATGTCCCAGATCCTTCTGTGCTAGCAGGCATAGCTTTTGGGTCCTTGGTCTTGACTTTCTTTGAAGGCTACTGCTTTTGCATGCCTGCAGAGACACCTGCCCAATGCAAGCTCTCTAATCTGTCTCAGTCGAAATGAGGTTACCCTGACTAGGAATTTGATAATTTGTCTTATCTCAGCTGCAGCAGGTACAGTAGTTTCCCCTTCAGCAGCTCTGCTGTGAGATTGGATAACCTTTGAGATAAGGGCATGATAAGCAGTTGGTGACAGGCTGAGAATGGTAACTTATTCCACCGTCACAGGGCTGCTTCTGCATAATCCCCATCTGCTTATATCTCTATTTGTTTCCTACAGTTACCATTTACAGCCAGCACTTATGGTATGAGTTCTGTTCTGTATTCTGGGAAAAAATATGCAAGTACATGGCAAATACAATCCATGACAATGAATGATGACATGAAACAGGCTGGAATTCATAAAAATAATCTCCTTAATACGTTGTTTTTTTTTTTTTAAACAGAGGTTTATTTTCCTATAACTACCTAAATTGCATCTCCTTTAATAATGTAAGGATACACTTGGTTCAGCATTGATACAATTCCAGGGGATATATTGCTGTACACATAAGGAGGTTTTCAAAGCTCTTTTGAGAAACTGAGTTATTGGTTTCTTTAGTGCACTATTCTTTTCCTCTTTGTGGCAAAGGAGATGATATGTCTAAAATCCTTAGGTGCTTTTGAAAATCCTGTTGGCTGAAATATTCTAAATTTTGTTCATTTATCTAAGCAGACATAGTAAACGAGTTGGTTTGGAAAATATTTCCATGGAACTTGCATTCTTCTGTTCAAAAGCTCAAAAGAAAATATTTCTCTTGCATTTAGAATTACAGTTCTCAGAAAACGTCTTAAAGATAACAAGAAAAATGAGAAGTCTGAATTGTTAGGAAATACAGTTATGTTAAACTTCATGAAATAACTCAGAGCATTTCCTAATAATTTCAGTATCCATTGTGCCTTTTGCTTTCTGTGTTTTTAATGACACCAGCAAATTTTTAGTGATATATCACTACATCGTGAGTTTGCTTTGTTTCCTCTGTTTTCCTCTGCCTTTTGAATATCTGTGCTCATAGGCTGTTTATTTATGGAAACACAGATTTGGGTGAATCACACAAGACTTAGGTTTGAATTTGAATTTGGGAATGATCCCATATGTATTTATATCCAAACTTAATGCATTAAAAAAGAAAAAAATCTTTTATCTAGTTAAAATTAGCTTTTGTTTGGTTTGGAGTGTTTGACTTGCCTGTGGGAGTGTAGATTTTCCAGTGTTATTCATCAAAATCTGTAATTCTACTCCATTCAACACCTTTTATTTAGCCTGAACCGTAGTCTTCTTAGAAGAGTATACGGAGAAGTAAAAAAAACACCCCTGAGTTCTTTTGACAGAGAAATATTAAGAAAATAGAATAAAATTTCAACTAATTTTAATTCACAACTTTAAAATAATCTACAACCTAACTGTTTGTTTTGAGCTTATTTACAGGACTCTGAATAGGTAGCACAGTTTTTCTAAGAGAAAACCAGCATCTTTTCTGATGTGTAAGGCTGAGAATTCAGAAAGTAAAACAGAGAAAAAAATATCAGGGGCAGTAAAACTAGCTTACTGCTCGCAGGAGCTTGGTATGCCCTGTTTTTGCTAAGCATTTGTAAATATTTTTCCTAAAACCCTTTTATGAGACAGTCCTGCATTTTCCGTAATGGTCTTGAAAAAATTACTCCTTTCTAATAAATTCGATATATTTTTGAACTACATTTTGAATTTTTTTAAAATCTTAAGGCAAGACTGAAACCCCACACTGTCCTCTGCATGACTGAATCCCTACCTGTCACAGTAATTCCCTCTTTTAGTTTTGTAGGGGAGACTGGAACTGCCTTGGTCTAGGGTTGTTTGTGACTGATCAGTTTCCAAGCTCACAAAGGAAATATATTTCCTTGTATTCAAGATGCTGTGCTCCAGGTGTGTACCTCTCAAATTCCTGCACACCAGGCATGGGACTCTCACACAAATCTGGAAGGTGTCAGCAATACCTGGACTGCTGGTACATGAAATTCAGGTGGAGTGGAGGGAGGCGGAACTGCGAGATTGGGCTCTACAGAGTCACTCACCTACTGGCAGCCTGTTAGACTTGTTAGGTCTTTAGCTGAAGTACAGTTGGACACCTTAAATAGAACTGAATTTGGACACCTTAATTAGAACAGAATGAATTTGGCTCCAAACTGACGCATAGAAACGCATTGTTCCAGAGGTAACAGATCATCGACAGCTGCAAATAGTTTAAGCTGCTGCTTTAAAAAGAGGCAAATATAAGGAAACAAAACTTAATGGTAGTATTTTTCTTCTGTAGATGGCACAAGTTGAGAAACCAAAGCTTGGTCTTCTGTAATTTATGCAGTCTTTATGCCTCAAAGGCACTTTACACAGATGTTTATTGTTTGGGAATAAGGGATGTTAGTAACCAAAGATCTATCTCCAAAGAATGTGTCTGAACCAGCCACTTAGTTGCCAAAATGCACTTTTCAGTGGTACAGGATGAAAGTCTGGGCAAGTATAAAACCACTATCAATGACCATGAATGGCATAACTAATTCTTACATTGGTTTTCCATTTCCTTTCTGCATTAATAAAACTCCCTAATCCAACCAAATAACGAACAAGTTTCATAAAATACTTGTCCTCTTTATTTGCCCAGGGCATGAAGACAGTATAACGATTTTCTTCTGTGCAAGACTTTTGATCTTATTCCTGAATCTTGCTTTGTATTAGATATCCCCAACCTTGGATCAGGCAGACAGACTCAGGACCACCTCTTGGGAGCATTTGCTGACCAAGGTGAGAAACTATCTAGCTTTTGACATATGAGACCAAATCTTATAAAATGTCTTGTGTTGAGCACTTTTCCAACACTGGAATGATCAAAGGAGTGCAGGACCAGAGAGCTGGAGGTAAAGGAATGCACAAAGAGGTGCTTACTGAGCCTCTGAGATTTCTTGTAGAGGTCTAGGCTCAAATGACTCATTTTGAGACCCTAAAGTTAATTGTCCAAATTGGGATTCATATAAAAGCTTGCAAAAGACTAAACACCAAAGCAGGTTATATAGAAAGCGCTGTTCTCTGAAAGATGATGAAAAGCACATTTGCTCCCAGGTTTCTATTATCATCTTCATTATCTGCAACCTTTGTGCAAACATCTCTGACCTTTTTATCAAATCTCATGTTTCTAAGCTACCACCAAGAGAAAGAAATACATTTACTCAGATGTTCATTCGTCTAGAGGTCCCGGACTTCGGAAAAGGAAGCTATTCATAAACTTGTTATGTTAATCAGACTGGCAGGAAGGTGAAAAGGAAACGGGGAAATAGGAAGAAGGAACTAGAAATCTTTTTCCCACATCTCTAGCTCCTCTTTGAGCCACACCAAGAAGCAAAGCACTTGGAGTGGGTGGCCTTTCTCTATTTTAAACAGCAGAGCTCAATGTCCAGCTTTTAAGCATTAGCTTCTAAGAATAAGATGCAGGTTGTTCAACAGGGAGGAACACTGAAGCTGTGCCTTGGGAGGCTGCCCACTGCCCCATTTTGGATATCAAGGACAGGCGCCATCACTATGACTTTAATGACTATAAAAGGAAGAGGTTTTTCAGAAAAAATATCCTCGTAAGGATAAAATTGCCTTGTAAGGAAGAACTTGGTGTTACTTAAAGCATTTGAAAACCCAAATCCTTTGGTAAAATAAGAGGCATATTAATGTGTACCAGTTCCAGAGTGTGCAAGGAGATCCTTGGATTGCCTAATGCAAGAAGATTCACTTTGTAGATGTCTCTTGCAACAGCTTTTCTTCAGAAGTCATCTTTCTCAAATTTGTTTCGGATCAAAAGAATGATTCATTCATGTACCCAGATTCAAGGATAGAGTTCTTGAGCTGGCTCTTGCAAAACTATCCAAATGTCTAAAGTTTCATAACTCCACTGTCCCTGTGCAGTAATTCACCCCTTGAGTGATCCCACTAAAACCAAGGGAACAACTTTCAAATTAAGCGTGAATAAGATTCTGACCCTAAATGGCTTGCCAAGAACACAGAAGGAGTCTGTGGCACCCAGCCCAGGTTTCTCAGAGGATAACAGGGTAAACTGGCTGAGCAGTGAATATCTTGCAAGAAGACAAGCCATGGAGAAAGACTGCAAGGGGACACACTGTTGGAACATACCAACCTTGCAAGTCTGCAAACACACATTTTTAGAAAAGCTGTCTGTATCAATTAAGCTAACCCTTGAGCAGGTCTGTGTTCCAAGGCCAGCACTTGTGCAATTGGTAGCACGAGCCGACTTTGGTAGTACTGCCGGGATAATACTTGGGTGAGAATGCATGATTCACAAATGGTTCCTCTACTCTGGCATGGACATGCGTGCTTCTTTCTAACATCAGTCACAACAACTCCTCTCTCTTTTAAAATAAACATCTTTTTTTCTGACCAATAAAGGGAAATTTCAATCCCCTTTCAAGAGCTCTTTCATTTCCCTGAAAAGATAAATGTTGAGTAGCAAAACGAAGAGTTTTTCCGGATCAGAACATTTTCAAGGGAAAAGAATAAATGAATGGTGTTTATCCTCAGACTCAATCTGTATAATGAATAGAATTGGAAGTTGAGCAATGTTCCATATTTTTATGGAACTGGTATTTGCAGTCTGTGAAAATACCTTGAATTGCTCCCTTTTCTGCTACTGTATCTTATTCTAGGTATAAATCACAATCAAGTTGGAATGGGAAATTTCTTTGCAGGCTCTCTGTGAGGTGACAAACAACATCAAAAAGCTCAAGGCTCTGAAGAGTGCATCCTTATAGTCTGAACTTCCCTAGGATACCTGGTGACCTGAACTATATATTCACACAAAATGTGAAAGACTTCTGGGCTGTTCAGACTGTGAATTGGAATGTGTGAAAATCATCAGCACAAAAGGAAAAAACAAATCTTGCAATTCACTGCTCATAACAGCCTGATGCACAATGGCAATCCCAATAAGAGCTATGTGAGAAAACGCAATTCTGTTTTGCGAAGGGATTCATGACAGAAATGATGAATTTTTCACCTAAAGTAAACCTAGGTTTTATAAGGGTGATCCTTTTAATAGGCTGACTCAGAGTCAGCAGCCATGGTGACTTGTGCAATGAGCTGGAGCCATAGATGCTAGTAGCCTGGGGGTTCAGGTGCTGAGGAGCCATGAGTTTGAAAGTTAGACTCCTGTCCCCTTGTTAACTGGGAACCTCTAAGCTTTAGGAGCCTACAAAATTGCCTGAAAGGCCATCTGTGCAGCACTTCAGACCTGACGAGGTGAAATCCAGGATTACCATTATGTCACTTGTCTACCAGCCCCTCATGTGCATTATTGAGGGAGTAGGTGAGTTGGCCAGAAGCTGTGTAGGTTGGAAGCCCATCTAGCAGGCTTGATCCTCAGGGAAACTTTTCTCCATGCTGTTTTGAAAGGTCTCCAGAGAACATTTTTATTTCTGTGAAACAATATTCCCTGGCATAAAACTATTCTGCTGGAGGATTTCTGACCAGTTCAAAAGCTTTTCAGCTGATGTAATTCAGACATCTTTCATTTTCCAAGACTAGCTCTAAAAGTAAAAACCTTATTACAATGCTTCTGTAAATGAAGGGTAATTCCAATGAAGTCAACAGAATTGCGCTCATGGGTACTTGTTACAGTAGGGCTCACGCTCTGTGAGTTCAAAACTGCTGCAGCCCTCAGAGTGACTTTCGCTGGGACAGCTGTCACTATGTAGGAGACAAAGAGGGCTATCGGGTTATGAGAATGCCACTGGATGGTCCAATCCCCACTGCAAGTTACGGGCTGTAATGTCTTTCCGGGTAATATATGGTGACATACTCATGTACTGATGAAAATCTATTGTTTAAATTAAGGAGAATATATTGCTATGAAACATTGGAAGACTTATTTCTGACACTTTATCAAAGCTAAATGACATCAGGAATAAGAGAAATAAAGGACATTGTGGTAATTAGAAATCAAGAAGTGACTTATTGCTGAAAACTGAAAATATGTTAACTACAGTTTGTAGTAATTAGCCAAATTACTGGGTTTGATAGTAATAAATGCAAATAATTATAATTATTTATAGATGGACAGAAGTATAATCATTAAACATGCCATGGATATTGGACACTGAAGAGTAATTTAACTGGATACATCCTGCTTTATACTTGCTCTTCATTATATTTATTAGTCATTTGAACAGTGTTTAAAATTATTTATGAAAGCATTTTAGTCCTATAATTAGGATTAATATTGAAAGTCACAATAATTGCTCAAGCAAAGTTAGAATGAGAGTGCAGTGCTACTGTATATGCAGGACTCAACCAAACAGCCACTTGAGCTATTGCTCTGCCAAATTAAAATATGGCAATTATGGCTTTAGACATGACCGATATTTTGTTGGTGTTGTTTGTTTCTCTGGTCAAAGTGGAGGTGAAATTAGGTAATTTGGGCTGGAGGTTCCAAAAGTAAATCTGCTTCGGATTCTTACCCAAGACTCCTCAGCAAATTGCATTTGCCTTGCCACAAAGTACTACATTCAAGTGGAAAATAAGGGTTTTGTTAGCTTGCAAGAAATGCAGAAGAGATAACGGAAACACTCGTAAAGCTGCTAGAACCTGCTGATGCTTTCCCCTGTTCCTGCACATTTAGTTCTTGGGCAGCTGGGATAGAAGAGATCCAATGGCAAGTTTGTAGGTAACACCAAGTTGTAGGTGTGAAAGGAAGGGCTGAGCTGAATTTTGCTGGTAGCTGTTCATTTGTTCAATAGGAATACAGACTTTCTGAAGCAGGAAGGAGGAAATTGTTCCCCAAAGTACGTGCTGCTGGCTGTCTAAATAATCTGAGAAGTACGTTCGCTAATAAATTATCTGTCTGATTTTGGGTAAGGAACTGAACTCAGGTGAATGGCGTGATGATCAGGCAACAGCATCTTCTACTTGAGTGTGGCATATCCTGGCTCTGAGAAAGACAAAAATATCTCTAACCTAATGATGAGGATGCTTGTCAAGCAGGTAGATAACCTAGGAACCTGTTCCCGTACCAAGGACAGTTTAGCAATGATACAATGTAAAGCAACCTCAGCCAGTAATATTTGGAACATCCCCACTTTTCTCACCCTCTGGGTAAGGGTGATTTGTGAATACAAGAGCAGGGAAAGCCACATTCCCAGCAACCTCCATTAGCCTTTGGCTATAAGGTAATGGGGACACTGACTTGAATGTTGGTTGTTAAGTCACTACAGCCTTGTGAGGAAACTGTTTTGCAGCTGCAACTGTTAATGCTTATTCAATCCAAATCTAAAATAATTTTGAGTTAACCTGATCTTTATTTGTGGTGAAGGTGCTATTTCTCAAAGATAAATACAGTGTCCAGATGCAGCTGAAACATTTGAGCAACTACGTGCTTATATGCATAATAATTACTAGTTTAACATCACAAAGTAAAACTATTTTAGCAGGCAATGTCTTCCTGATATTTTAAAAAACTTCCATCAATTTTTTTAACCTATTTATTTGTACTGCATTTATTATGTGAATTGCATAATAATTTGAGCATTCCTGATCTCTTTGCCCTATCTACACTGATTAATTTTTGTGCCTGCTTGTAAAATCCTGCTGAAGTTAACAGCATCCCACCTGCATTGTATTGTTTGCAAAATCTTTAGTTCAAATTGCATTGTGTTTGACTTGATCATAAACAGCTTTGGGGTATTTTTTGGAATGGAGCAGGTTTTTTTATAGACTGTATGTTTTCTATTGTGGCTTGACTGTTCTTTATGTAGTTTCTCTATTTTTCCCCCCATGTGAAATATATTTATTTTTAAACTGAAATTTTAGCTACCACAGTGAATTTGAGTCAGACCAAGTAGATGAAGTAACATGATAAAACATTATCACAAGAGAAATTGAAACATATTTTTCCCTTTAACAGTTAATTCCTCTTTTCATTGCACTCTCATATGTTTACATAATTTAGGCAATAAAGGCAGTGTGATAGAGATGGCTGACTCCTCATAAAGAAAAACAGGCACAATTATTGACTTTGATTCTTGGGTGGGTTGTTGTTGGTATCTCGACTTGCGGAGGCCTCTCTGTGTGCATGGTTCCCATTGAAACTGATGAATATGTTAGCCTTGCTCGAATCATCAGCTTGCACAAGAGCATCTTTTTATGCAGCCATACCCCGCCACTGGCCATATCCCCTGGTGGTCACTTTTGACTTTATTTTGTGCAGCATGAGGGTTGTTTGTAACGTTCATGGTTTTAGCCACTTCAGTTTCAGCGGAGGTGAGCCAGCTACCAGTGACTTCAAACCTCTTTGTCAGGAAGGCATCTAAAACAAGGCCTGGTACCTTTTTGTGAACTTATAATAGGCAGAAGCTGGTGGCCTGGATGCCAGCATCCAGACCTTGTCATAGTGTAACTACTGCTGTAAACACTCCTGGTAGTGTCCAGATCCGAAAGCCAGCCCATGGCAGCAGGGCTCTACCAGGCCATTCCCTGGAGTGCAGAAGGAAAGAGCCAGTGGTCCAGTGTCACTGCAGGTAGCCCTCGTCCTCCCAGAATAGCTGTCCTTTGCCACACTTTGCTCCTCAGCTTTGCATTGGTGACGTTAAACAGACACATCTTTTGCACAGATGCATTCAATCTATTGGGGGCAACTATTGATTCTCACAGCATTTCGCACTTCAGTTACTGTTGGTTTGGCTCAGCCTTTTTTGCCCTTTTCCTATTTAACTTGAGTGTCAGTCATGAGACTTATGTTGTTGGTGTGGTTTTTATTCAGCCATTAATATTTCAGAGAACTTGAATCCATTTTCACTTCCCACCCTCATTGTGGAAAGATCAACGTAACCCCGTGGGGGATTTTCTGCTCCTCACCATGTGTACAATCTTTTTTTTCTTTTTGGAAAATCCACCACACAAAACAGGATGTGGAAATGGTTCTGTAAAAAGAAACCAACAAAATAAACAGTTCCTTCTACTTTATTGCTGTAATTATAGACTGTGCATGTAGGCTTTTCTACATTTGCAGATTATTTTTCAAGACAGATCTTGAATCACATTTTAAATTGGAACTAGAAGTGAGTATAAAATGTAAAGCTAGGCTTTTGGAAGTCCAGTGCTATTTTTCAATCAGTGTTCTTAGCAGTAACGCATCTGAAGAGCTGATCTCAACCTCTGGCTTCAAAAAATTCCAAGTGAAATTCTTTGAATCAGAGTCTTTTATATATTCCACAAGTTATGTTGGATATGAATGCTTGGAAGTGCCATGGGCTGGAGTTTCTGAGTACATCTGGTATCCACAGATAACATCAAATTCAGGGCGATTGTATCAGCTCTATGTACTAATCAAAAGCACATTTTTTTTTTTTGCAGGAGACCTTTCCACCAAAACATGCTAACACCTGATATAAGCTGAGTCTTTAATACTAATAACACATCATCTAAAAATGTTGCAGACCCAGATATTTATAGAGAGAGAATATTTCTTTAAGTTTCTTTCTCGGCTTAAGAGCAAGGAAGAAAAAGCAGAACATCTCAGATCAGAGGCCAGGACATTCCAGAGAGCAGCAAAAATAATGGCAACACCTGTTGTGTGGAACCCCCTCCAGCACAGCCTTCCCCCTGGCTGTGGGATGGGAGTCCCGGGGTGATCTGTGGGCTCTAAGCCATGAAGTTCAGAGATGTAGCACAAGAAGTTGTCAATAAAATTACTGCTTGGCCATTTTGATTGCAATAACTTTCCAAAAGCTTTTCCTGGCTTCCTTACACTTATTTTTATTTGCTTAGTAGATATATCATACAGTGCTAACCCAAGTAAAGTAAATATTGATTCCAATCACTGAAATATTCATCGGAACTTCCTATGCAGACTGTTTCCTCCACACATCATTCTTTCTCATTATTCCAACTTAATATTGATGTTTCTTAATTGTATCTAAATGAATGCCTTTGAAAATTGACATTTCTTCTAAGTCTCTAAGGCACTATAATTTCTTTTATTTTGGTCTGGTACCATAAGCTTGAAATGGATTCTTTCTGGCATGAGATAAAAAAAAAATTATCCAAACAGGATATCACATCTCATAAAGAAACTATGCATATTACACAAGGTTTCAAATGTAGAAACAGATACTTACCACTTGTGTCTAAAAATGTAACAGAAGCGTTTCAAAACAGCAGCAGCTACATGCACCCAATTTGTGTTTCCTCAACATCATCCAGAGGCAGATTTTTACAGAGCAGGCTATGGTGTTTGCAAAAAATATGGCACTTCCTCCTGGTCAGGACACATTACTGTTATGTACTGGAAAGCTATGCAATTGGTTCCTACTCAGAAGATGAGACCTTCACACAACCTTCAGGTGCTATAGTGATAATTTTTTACATGCCCAGTTCATTCAAGCAAAATCTGCTACAGTGCTGGAAATCACCAGATGGTGCTGTTAAAGATAGGCATGCAAGTTCTGCTCAAGGGAATACGTAGTCAATCACATCTTGGAAGAAATACTACATGAGGAATGGAGAGGGGTTTTAAAAGGTTTTACTTGTCCATCAGTTGACCTCACTCCTGATTCCTGTCTGATTTCTATAATTTCTATCCTGGGCGTGCAACAGCAGCAACCATGTGCTGCTTCTGTGCCATGAAAACGCACTGCAGAACACATTTGCAGGAGTGTTTGTAGAGTGGGAGTATTCAGTGGCCTGTGCCTCTGCTGGGAAGGCCATTGAGGGCATTGGTTAGCTGGTCCCAATGCGTATGGACCAGATCAGGAAGGGACCTGGCAATGTTTGCTCTATCATGTATTATCTCTAGCACTGCAAACAAAGGGGTTCAGTTAGTTCCAGTAACAGAGGTGGGGTTTTTTTTGTGATGTGAAACTGCCTAATTCCACAAGATCTTTTTATATAGACCGCTGTACTGCCTTCAGTGGTGAGGACTTTTAGATCATATGACTGGCTCATATTGAAAACATTGTCCTACAGCAGAAATTCTTCACAGTTCATGACTGGCTCTTTGAGCTATCCTTCCTTTAAACCACTTAAAAAAATTTGTAAAAGGGAGTTCACAGTTTATTCCTGCTGTGGAACACTTATATCAACCTCTGAACTTCCGTTTTTCTGGACTGAGAAAAATGGGTGCACTGTTTCTTCTCATAAACAAGTTGTTCCCCTGATCTGTGGGAATGTTTATATCTAAGAATGCTCCATGTGCAGGTGGTGACCTGCAGGAGTAAAGTACTTCCCACTGCACCAAAACTGACCCTTCACATGTTGGCAACATACATCTTCACACTGGAGTTTTGTGTCTTTAACTGAATGATATTTCTATCGGCCCAAAGACTGAATCCTCGGCATCTGAAACCAGGCTAGCTCTTCCTTGGTCTGCTTCAACGCTGGCAATATTAAATACTCAGAAGCTCCATTTACAGACCTGTTTGTGTTCTGGGTTGACTTATTTTAGTAGATATGTCTCGAAGTCCTGTGGTCTTCCAGGAAAAATATTTTGCCCTGAATGTAGTGCTCTAATTTAAGAATTCAGAGTGATTAATAAAAATAACAGCAAACTGAAACATTTTCATATCTTACGAAATAAAGTTTTGTTGCAGTCTTCAGTTTAGCAGTGAGGACAAACCATGGTAAGGGTCACGAAGTGACGTGAGAATTCCCAATAACCTGGACAGGCTTGATTTTCAAGTCTCTTCTCTAACCAATGCATTTACTGGAATCAGACTCTGTGTAGAATTCTGATTGCTGCAGGAAACCAATTTATTTTTAGCAGAAAACAAGCTATTAAACATTTTCTTTGTCCTGTTCATTGTAAGAAGCAGTGAACAGACTTTATATCTTTGTTAATGAATTTTCCTAAGTGTTTTGCAAGTGAATGTTCACAAAGGGGGATGTGGAACACACAGAACCAAGAATAACTCTTGTATTCCCAGAAGTGAGATGTTGAAGAGATTAAGCCTTGTTCCCTGTGCGTGTCAGGGAAAAATGAGTCAAGTCCCTGTTCAACACACCAAAACTTCTAGATGGTCTTTCAAGATCTGGTGTTCTCCCTGAAAAGAAGATAGATATTTTGCCATAAAATTGAATTTGATAGTCTGTGTCAAGGGGAAGGAAATTGAGCACCAGTTATTGGTGATGGGGGAGGTGGCTGATTGGATATGCTTATTCCAGAATGCAAATGCTGTGCTTTAAGTGGGCTTTATCTATAGTGGATAAAACAAATTTGTAAAAGAAAAGTGACATTTTTCCTTGAATAGGAGCAGACACATAGAAAATTGGCTATAAATAGTTTAAGGGCTATTCTGCTCAAACTGTCCCTGTAGGTAACAATTAATAATCAACTACCTTTGGAAAATTTTCAAGACTTCTTCTGGATATTTAATTTTTTCTCCAGAAGGAAAGAGAGATAACCATCTCCAGAATGGTTTTTATCTTCTCCAAATCGGGGTCTAAACAGGATGGAATTAACTGCCATTTACATGCTCCTATCTCTTTCCACTGAGTGTTGAAGAAGCCAAAAGAACAGCCATGATGAATAGGATGAAGTCCCAATGTTGGTTTGTTGATCATTGTGTTCATAAATCTTACATTAGGACTTGTTTATCTTATTTGATATTTGGATTTGTATATACAACTGAGGAAGTCAAATCCTATGATTTCAAGAACACTTGATTTGTGTGTGATGTGAAGGTGAAGTAAAGAATTGCCACACATGGCCACAGATCTGGGAGGAAGCCCAGGGTCTATGTGTTCATTCTTTTCTGCTAGAGGTATGAGTGTCACAAACATAGTAATAAAGTTATTCCTTTATTTTTAGCTACTGTTCCCCACTCATGTGAATTTCTTTTTTCAAAACCTTTGTTTGCTTAGACAAGAAACGGTAGGAGATTCATCTTCATTTCACATATGATCTTTTCCTTCTAAGATAAACTCATTTTATTCCAAAGCAAGTGAGAGATTCTTGTGGAAACCTAACTGCATTTCAGAGTTGGAGCTACAGCACCAGAAAAGAGAATTAGTATTCCGATTATTTTCTGCTAAAGTTTAACAAATAATTTATCCTAAACAATGTACTTTTTGGGATTGGGGTTTAAAGAAGACATAGCTACTGGGGGATCAAGAGAACTGATGGTTAGCAGGGGACTTCTTCAGTCTAGGCTAGGGCAGGACAGTTTGAATCATGAGCCTGCTAGGTTCTGTCTACAGTTCAATAGTGACTTAAGGATTACCATATGTGGTGGAAGACAAGTAGCATGGAAAGACTTTCATTAATTTAAACCATCTTTCTGTACAAAATCAGAATCATCCACCCTGGGGACAGAACCTGGCTCGTGCTGAACCCTCACCTCAGCCTGGGTGTTGTGTGCAATTTGGCCATGGAGGAAGAATGCACTGAGAGTGCAGCAGGCAAGCAGCAGCATGGATCAGGTGTGAGTGCTCAGCTCGAGTCTCAACCAAGTTTAATCTACTAATACAGATACAGGCAAACTTGCCAGGTCCATAATGAGAGATGTCTCCCTTACTGAGTGATGAGGGGTTATGAATCAGTTCTCAGTTTGTGGGGCTCAGACTCAGGTGGACTAACAAGGAAGGAAAATAGGGACATTAAGAATTGAATAGAATAGAATAGCTCACTTACAAGGAACCTACAATGATCATCTAGTCCAACTGCCTACTTGCCACGTAGGAAGTTTTAAAATTGTCTTTGTTCGTCAGATGAAAATAATCTTCCCGAAGTTTGTTTTCGTACAATGTCTTCCCTTTCTTCCCAAGCTGTGAAGAAGTATTTAGTCGGTCACCTGGGGACTATTGACTTGTTTGCAGGGTTGATTGTGGACTTTGCAGTGGAGTTGTTTTGGGGTCTCTAGAGAGAGATCAATCCACTTGATTTTTGCTGTTCTCTGTGCCAGAAATATTATGAGTAAGACTAGTTGCATTCAAGGCTGTATCTTGAATTCCTACTAGAGATTTTCTTCTTCACTGGAAACAGAAGCGTAAGATCTGTAACGTCAAGTATCACTTGAGAGCTGGATAGTGCTGATATTGAAGGAAACAGTGGTATTGGAAGGCAGGAGATGATTTGTCATCATCTGCTTAAAATAGTAGTGATATAATTTTATAATAGTTGTGGCGACTCAGTACACAGGATACTGTGAGAATAGGCCCCCTGGAGCTGTGCAGAGCAGAGAGAGAATATATAACTCCTGCATGCTGACAGAGATATTTGATCTGGCTTCTTAACATTCAAAAAGCTAAGGAGGTTTTTCAGAGTCAAGTCTTACAGCTAAAGATGTCCTGAAGCAAAAATAAGAATGCAATGGTGAATTAGCCACCACATTGACCATTACTAAAATCACTGCAAGACAGTTAACAAACTGGAGGGCAAATTCACATTTACAGCAAGAGACTTGGAACAGCTCTGACAACATAGTGTCAAGCTCATTTTGGAATCACTGTAATCAGTTCCAGAAACCTGATTGTGGATGTCAATTCTTGGCTTACAAACTCACATAGGAATAGCAATGTCAATGGATGTTTTCATCAAGCCCCAAACTAAGGTTCCAGGTTATCTAGGAGATCTGTTACAGCCTCTGAAATCTGGAGGTAAGATATAGGACACAGAGGAATGTCTGTTTCTGCTCTTACACTTCTTTAATGACATGGTGAGGGAAGGTGCCTTCCATGGGGCTGTATGAGCATGTAGTAAACAATGTTCTATATAAAGTATGAGTTTATTCATGTGTAATAACAGAGGAGGGTGAGCCATGACATTGTATAGGTGCTTTGCTGTGCCCATGCTTTCTACAAACACTAAACACACCTTTTGAAATGTGCATCCACCCAGCGGAGTGCTCTTGATCTGCACGCAGAGGATATCCAGACCATGGATTTTTTTGGTTTAAACATTTCTACACAAGTGTAATTTTTGAAGACACAGTGTATTCATGCATATAAAGGCATGGGCAGGAAGTATGATGTTTCTTGAAATTACTGACATAGGTTCTTCTACCTCTTCTGTATCAACATGGCCATTTAAATTATTGACTTACTGGGATAGGTGCTTTATATTTATATTTATATTTACATTTACATTTATATTTATATTTATATACATGAAGATGCATGAGCCTCTAATACCAAAGAGAATGAAGCTCAGTCTCAGCTAAGTTCTTTGGACAAAACCAGAATGCATATTAAACAAACTAAGAAGCCATCCCAAGCTCATCACTCCTGAGAATGCTATAATGCAATGTGGCCAAACAGTCACATCTGTAGAGAAGGACCTTTGGTACTTTGGGTGCTGTATAACATAACATAAAGAAATGGATGTTGCCTCAAAAAGTAAAGGAGCGTCTCTGACAGTTTCTTCTCAATTTTGCCATATGCAAACAATTTGGCTCTTTGATACAAAGATTGATCATTGACTGATCTGTAGTGAGGGAAGAGAGTCTTTTGTGAGCCCGAGAGTTTGCAATGATCCAACTTTATTTTCTGTCTTGTGTAGCAGAAAGCTCAGCCCTAACTAGGTCAAGCACAGTCATCCCTGCATATTGGTTCACAATCTTGGCTTAAAGGGATAACAGCCTATGACATTCAGAAGGATTATTTGAAGGGTAAAATTTAAAGGTACATTAAATCAATAATAAATCACTGGAAGAGATTTGAAGTTCAGAGCCCTCAAAATAAAATAAAATAAAATAAAATAAAATAAAATATAAAATAAAAGACAAAAAGTTAAAAGTCCAGAAGGATGAAAACAAGGCTAACTAAATGAAGATAGCTCACTTTCACATTTTTTTTCCCTACCTGTGAACTATTTTTGACCTGGAGGATTTGTGACATAAAACTAAAATCTCCTTTAGGCAATGATTTACACCTTGCATACCAATAACTTGCTTACAGTTTACAGCGTTGACACGCAATATGTTCTGTCCTTATCCCTGGCATGAGATGATTTGCTGAAATGTGACATGCAGGCTCTGAAAGTTAGCTGGAAGCTATGATTCCCATCAAGCAGAGAAGTTATAGGAGGAAACCAGATGGAAGTTCTGCAGGTTAACCACAGGCATAACTGAACTAAAACTCTCAGCAGCAGTGATGGTCCATTTTGGTTCTGCACTTTTTAGAAAACAGGCATGACAAGAGTAAGACTGATGCTTGTTCTTTTGTCACTGCCCTTTAATACCACATCTATAGGGATTTCTAGGGCACTAACTATGGTCAGTCATTTTTTCAGTGTTGCGACACAGCTGAGAACACTCCCAAAGGATCTCAGTATCTGAGAATACATTAGTACAGTTTTCAGTGCAGGTGGGAGGGATAAGAGCCCTACGTTGCAGACTTTTGAGACCAAGGCAGTTTTGCTTCCTATTGTAGAGTGAACTTCAAATTCAGCTCTCTGAGCTTTCATGGTCAAGCATTTAATGGATTTAATGGATGTGGGCTGTACTTTATCATCCTTGAGTATTACTAGAGAAACTCCACGTGATTTCGAGGTTTCCTCAAACTGCTGTACAGTTGCATTGACCAGGAGCCTCAATACCATAATGCCAGAGATGTAAGTTTAAAATTAAAATAGAAAAAGTATCCTGACTGAAGCTGTAAACATTGAGATATAAGGATGGAATGTGACCAGTTCTCTAAATGTAAATAGCACTTCAACAGATTGAAGATACAGAAGACTAAGGACCTGTTTGGTAAGCACATGGTCAAAGGCAGCGGTAACAGCTGCTAACTCCAAAAGGATGGGTAAAGAAAGCCCTGTGGCTTTCTGTCTAGCGCTGTGAATTTGATGCTGTTGGACATTCAGGGCACACATGCACAACTCACCCCTGCAATACATCTGAAAGAGTTCGTGTCTACCTCAAAACAGGACATTCTCATTCTTTTATCAACTACTCATATAACTCCTTCCCCTCAGGAATAGCCCTAGCTTCAAAAGGTGTAAAAGGAAAATGATAAAATGGCCCTAAGGTGATGATATCATTACGATAAATTAGAGCAGAGTCCACAATGTCATTTAGATGAGCTTTCCCAGACTTGGATGCTTGGTTGAATCATTACAGTCACATCACCTACATTATGGACACTTAGGCATCTACATTTGGACTACTTAGAGAGTCTCTAAGTCTTTCTTTTTCTTTTTTTTTTTTTTTCTTTTCCTGGATTCCTGTTGTCTACAAAGGTGCTAAGAACTACTGGTAAGAATTTATATTCAAGAGAATTTCAGCAGTCATGGTTTTATTCATGTGATATAATTTCCAGCTGCCTGAATTGCCATTGATCAGGGAGGTGGCTCCACTCTTGACTGTAGTCAACGGTGGAAGTAAGACTGGAAGCTCTTCTGAAAACTACAGCGCTCCTCCTGAGCTCTCTTCAATTTTAATATATGACTTCTATAGACAACCAGCTCTAACTTTTCAGTTTCTTAGATGAGTTCCCTCTGTAATATTTAATTTGCAATATGCTTCCTTAAGAGGCTGCCAGCCCTAAAAGTAAACCACTTACTATTTTTTACTTTGCTGATAGAATTTGATGCTTTCTCTAGGAAGAAGAGAATATTAGCTATTGGCAAATATTGAATTTCTTATAGATTTTTGTTGCTGTTCTACAGTGAAAGCATGATTTAATTGATTACTTTATGATGTTGCAGTGTGTCTCCATTTAGTTTAACTGTCACACAAGACAGAGTAACAATTAGATTTGCAGTTAAGAGCTTCTGAGCAGTCTCTTTTTTAGCTGTGTTCTTTTACATAAAATCAGCTTGGAAGATTTTAAAACAGTGGTCTCATCTTGAACGGCTTGGTAGAACAACATTCTGAATATTCTGTGCAAACCACGTAGGTATCTCACTTACTGCATGTGAAGGATCCTCACTGATTTAAACTACTCCACTCTATCCAGCCCCTGAAGACTTCAACCCAAAATACCTGGACTCTAGGAGATGATGTAGATTACGGTCATGACAGAAAGGCTGTGTTTTACACAACAGAAGCTACATAAAGCACAGAAGTTTTTCAAGTCGCAGACTTTCACAAATGCGTTTGCTGAAGCCTTCCTGAATAGCTTCACCAGTAACCTAAGTATTTCAATCACGAGATATTGCTGGTTGAAATCAGTATTTTTTTCATTTGAGAATGTTCAAATTTTTGTTTAAAGAAATTAAAAAATAAACAGCAAATCTTTAAATTCTTAAATAACTTTTCCTAGTCATTTTAGTTTTCGGAATGACAAAAATTACTTTCAACTGGAAAAGAGAGGGGGGAAAAAAAGGTAAATATTGACTAAATATAAAAATTTTCAAATGAACAGTCACAGTCCTGGGTTTTGTAGAGAAGAGGGTCTCCAGATTCTTATATGTCTTCTTTGCTTTATGGAACTGCGAGGCCCGGTGAGGACAGGCAAATTTTGATCAGGTGGAGCCTTAGAGCTGAAGTGTCCAAGGGCTGGAGGCAGTGCTCAAGCATGAGGTTGGAAGCAGTCTCCCCAGATTCTGCAGGCTGCAAGCAGAAAACTGGTGTGAGAGATGAATTATGCACCCTTCTTGAATCCATCACTTATTAATGGTCAGAAAAGATGTTTTGAATGGAAAATTTCATCCAGGTCTTATATTACACTTACCCAGTATCACACCATTCTCATAGCATTCACAGCAAGGCTATAAGGGGGAAACAGCATTTGCATCAGGATGCAAGCTCTTCGGATTTAATTTTGTTTGGAACAGACTTAGGGTCTATTTTACAAATTCTTATATTGTCAAACCTACCCTTCTACCGATGTCTGAACGTTTTTTAGGTGACTGCACAGTGATATTGCAAACGTTTTTATCTTGTAGCATTGCAAAAATAATTACAGAAACAAAGGGAATATACAACCTCAAAAGATAAGAAGAGGACTGTCATAGTGTGACCATCCTTATGATTTTAGTAAATGTCTCAATGCAGAAGTGAAAGATAGTCATTATTCAAATACAGAAAGAGAACCTGACAGAAATATAACTGCCCTGACCACAAAACAGTTGCTTTGTTACAGTTGTTTTACTAAATACAAAGCTCTCACCAGTGAAGCCCATACAAGAGTTGGCAAGCTGTCTAGGAGGTACATTTCAAATGGATTAAGAGCAGAAATGGAATGCTTCCAACACATTTAACTTAAATCAAAATTCAGGTGAAAACCCCTCCAAAATAATGGAATTGTCTTTGTTTGGTGGCAAACTATATATTTTGCAGTTCAGAAATGAGATATGCTTTTACCAAACTGCTGGGCCCTAGAAGTATTGTACTGGGTACTGAAACTATGCACTGATTTATAAAAAAATGGTGACTTTGCTCTCTTCTCATACCCAATTTTGCCAGCTCTCTTGGTCTATCAGTGAGACTTGCTCAGTTGCTTCACTCTCATTATCAATGATTTTCATGTGCCTTCATTTGAGGCATTACAGAGAGAATTTTCTTGGTCCCACATGCCATATAGTACCTGTTTTGACTTGTGGCATCACAGCAGCAAGGGAGAAGCCACACACACTGCCTGGAACACCAGCTCAGCTTATCACTGGTGAAATGCATGTTCTCAGCTGGGAATTACTTTTATGGCATCTTCCTGGGCCTTTGCCTCTGAGCCCCAGAGCTCATCCTGCCAGCAAAGACCCTGCATGGCAGTCTCTCATGTGTCTGTGACAACCCTTTCTTGATGTCACCCTCTCCCTTTGATGAGTAGATGACTCTAGGGCTGTATGTAGAAGTGGCTGTGTTTGAAGGGAAAGGTGAACATATAATATATGCAAAAGGTATCTAAAGGGTTTAGACCTGGGTAGACAATCAGTCCATTTCATTAAGGTACTGCACAATCCGACATGAAGACTCTTTCCATGTGGAAGAGGTAGAAAATCAGAAAAATGGGAGGGCTGAAGCTACGATGTGACACCGAAAGCTGAATCAAAGCACTGAAGACCAGTTTGTGTTATCAGTAATTTCACAATGAGCTGTCAGTTTCTCACTTTGATGAGAACTGTTACCCAGACTTAAAAAGAAAATGGAATCTTTACTCAGTGAGCCAAGCACTCTTTTCTGCTATTCCTGACCACCACCTATGGGGGTTAGACCACACAGCTCATGAACAACTCTGAATAGAAACAGCAGATGTGCTCCCACCCATCAGTGAGCCAATGAACAACTGTAAATCCAGGAACTGCACACATAAGCTGTTGATGTTTTTTCTCATTTAGTTTATACACAGCTAGATAAACTGTATTTTACACAATTTTAAAAAAATGCTCTTTAATGAGGTATACAGCTGAATATGTGTGTGTGTATTTGCACATTGCTACGTACAACATGGACACACATTCAGGCATAAATATCTATAGAGTCCCTTTCAACTGAAAATCACATGAACATTTCAGAGCTTGTGAACTACTTTTTTTGTTATTTGACTGGACAGTCTCCTATTCAATGCCTCGGCAGAAGATAGCAGTGAGAGTATGAAGATCCAGCAAAGTGCTGCCCAACTGACATAAATAAGGTGCCACCATGTGTGAGTTTGGAATAGCATAAGAATGTAGTGCACAGAATATCATGTCAGATGATGTGACTCCATCCTTGACCTTTTGCTTTTATCTCTGTAGCCTCACAAAGAAGTATAATTCTGATTTCATAGACAACATCTAAGAGAAATCTCTTGTGCCCTTTAAAAAAAATCTGACCATTTTAAACATGCAGGCCCTGTCAGGAACATGCCTCAGACCAAACGTAATTAATAACTTTTGATCAAAGGTCATCCACTCTCGAGGCTGTTTCAAGACAACCAAAGATGTGTCATCTATGCCATCTATGTGTCATCTATGATGCTCAAGGATACAAGTGATGATACAATTCCTTACATCTCTCAAGATGATTTGAGATGTTTGGCCAAAGAGTGTGTATGCTAATATTGACCACAAACCTGAGCTCACTGTGGTTTGTGCTTGCCTAAACTCTATTTCTGCTCTGAGGCATCCTGTGCTACTCTTGAAAGTTACTGCTGCAGATTCTTGCTTGCAATACTGTTCTGGCTAATTGTGTAGCACACTGCTTTTCCTAACAATTGCCTCTTTTAAGTGGCACCTTCTTATTCAAAATCCTAAACTTTGCACAACTAAGCACTGCAGATTGCTGAATGAGTGAAAGGTTGCTGATTTGCCTATCTCTGTGAGATAATGAAACCTCAAAATAGAGCTTGTAAAGTAACAGCTCGCTAGCTGTTTATGAGATACATAAATTACCACTCATGGTTCGTTCTGCAGATTAGCACATTCTGCACGTTTATTCATTTTAGTTTCTGCTAGGAGGCCTGTAAGAATTCAGTGGTTTAGAAGTACAAGAAATATATTTACTGCATCACTAATCTGGAGGTTCTGTTTTCAAACCCTCCTCACAGTGCAAGGACCTAATTTTGAGGAAGCCCTGCAACTGCTGAAACAGAAGCAGTGAGAGCTTGACTTTCAATATTCCTGTGTGTGAAGAACCATATCTGTACAGCCCCACAGTCAGATTTTGGTGCCAATCATTAGTCATCTTTTTAAGTAAGCATTATGAATAGGTCATCTAGGTAGGAAGTCAGCTAAGGCTCTAGCTTTTCTAGAGCAGGTTCTGCCATGTGTCTGCTGAGGACGATCTCTCTGGGAGTACCAAAACAGGCAGGGAACTGCTAACAATAGACATGAATGCCTCTTACAGTTTTGTTCAGTTACAAGCGAGATGTGGTCTTTTCAAGGGCCTATCTTGTTTCCAGTATTAATGCCTGTATAAGAATAACCTAAAACTCTTCTAACATCCTGCTAGCTCCTTTCCTACTTTTAAATTTTTTTCTCCAAATAAAATTAGCAATTGTCAGAGCTCATATCTGCCTGAAAATGACTTGCTCTTCATCTCACAGCCAGAAGAGTTTCAGGGAATGACGAATGCTCATGATGGTGAAGGTACAATTCAGTTCCCTACACAGACATCTTGAGAGCATCTCAGACAGCCACATGGGATTTACAGGTAAAACAGAGTATCTACAGAAAGCCTGTGGCATTCTGGAGCATGGAAGGTTCTAGAGGGTTGGAACTAGATGATCTTTTAAGTCCCTTCCAACCCAAACCATTCAGTGATTCAAACTGTTTGCAACAACCCAAGGCCTGTGTTTAACGCTGCACAGCCGCTGCTCTGATGGCAGGATACTGAGCACCCTTGGAAAACAAACAATTGAAGATGCACCAAATTAATGACTTCTCTAAATGTTCTATTTTAGAATGCCTTGACAATTAAGGGAAATTCAAACACTATTGTATTCTGAAAATCATTCCCTAATAGCTAAATATAAATTGTCTGAATGTTAATCCTAAAACCTTTGGCTCCCGTTTTTGTATTCAGAGGGATGGACTGTACTTGTTATATACCTTTAACATTTCTTCTGAACGTGCCTAAACCTGAAACATTCCTAAAGCACCTGCAAGAAACAGGAATTGCTGAACACAATGGTAATATATTTTTTCTTATTACTATGTGGGCTATGATTTCCTTTCCTAAGTTTCCAAGCACTTTGTTCTGAGTTGTAGCTGATGGATGATAGCTATATTCCTGTCCACAGACATGATAGCCTCTAAGTGGTTTTTATCTTGAGAAAAACTCTTACCTCTTCCAGGCCTAAAAATTTGCAACCCTCCAAATCCCATTTGTTTTTCCCTACACTCTGTTAACAACAAGAAGTAAACGAGAGAATTTTGATGATGTGTTCACTATGCTTATTCCTTCTTTCTTCTGGACTGAGATCAAGAAACAAAACACAGGGAGGAGATAGGAAGACATAAATGATGATGTTTTTATTGCTTTGTCGAATTTGAGCCAGGTTTTCAAAGGGACCGTTTTACTAGAATTTGGCTATTTCACTTGAAGTAGCACAGGTAAATTAGTTCTTGCATCTGCTGAACATTTACAAAGTTGCACACAACAGGTTCAGCTGTTTCTCAATAGCATGAGCCCTCAGCCCCAGGGGCCGCCTGCCCCTGACCCAGTGATGCGGCTGCTCTCCAAAGCCCACCCTGCCTGGCCGTGGGGCCAGCCTGGCTTTGGCCTGTCCCCATACCCAGGGAAATGCCTGATGGCCGGGTTGGGGCTGTCCTTGTGCCTCCCAGATGGCTGTCCCTGGCTCGGGCTGGGATTGGCTTGACAGAAGCTGTGAGGGTTTGGCAAAGGCCCACATCAGCCTGGAGTCCTGATAGCCAACCTGATAGTCCCGATGTCCTGGTTCATGGGCCTCATGCCTGGGGCAGTGTCAGGGTCAGGATCAGACTTATTTCTGCTCCCTGGTATATTGATCAGCAAAAGAACTTTGTGAGATGGGCAGGACAACAGCTGTGACTCAATACTCTGAAACCTGAGAAAAATGCAACAAAGTTAAGGGCACAACTGTCCGCTGAGCTTGTGCAGTAGTTCCATTTATTTTACAGATGCTGCAGGCTTTGAAACTCCGGATCATCTTCCCCAGAGTGGTCTGTGTCTGGCTGCCAGAGCAGGGAGGCAGGTCTCTGTTTATGAGCAGATGACACCAACAGGAAGCCAGCAATGAATGCTCTCATCTCTCCTGACACCGCAGTGGGAGCTTGTGTTCCATTTAAACCTCTCTTCGGAGGAAATGTGGTGGCTGACCGAAGGTTTTACTTATTTAGTGTGCTAATGAGGCAAGGCTTTGGACGTGCACAGCTGGGTTTGGAGCCCAGCAGCTTGGAGAAGGGCATGCTCGTCTGTAAGATAACTTTTAATCCCAACATCTGGAAGTCTACTGTAAGCAGCAGCTCCTGCTAAAACTATTTGTCAGATGATAATGACAGTGTCAGTCCCTTTTGGGCTACAGCTGACTCCTGGTTCTGATGGATATGGTCCTGTCTGTTACAGCTCTTCTATTCTGCATGCCACAGGAATGCAGAGTAGAAGTAGAGGTAGAAGTAGAGAGCATCTCTCTGCTCTCCTACACCCATGCCCTGTGTCTCTGTATTCTGAACAAATGAAATTACATAGAGCTATGTCTGAATTCACTCATTTCATGCTCTGTTTAGCCATAATGAGAAAAAAGCATTACACTGTAATCTGGTATTGAGTGCATTGCACCTTGGAGCCCTTGGTTCAAAAAAGGTAATTACAATCTTCCTTCTAAAAGTCATAGTGGGACTGCTCTTCTCTTTGAAAGGTGAGAAAAACAGAACAGCATCCTCCAGTCTCCATCTGTGTGAGAACTTGCATTGAAGGACAGTTCATTGCGAGTGTGAAGCCCAGGACTTGCTCTCTCTGCTCTTTGAGACAATTCAGAACAGGAGCCTGCCCTAATCATCTGTGGTGTGGGAGCTGGATTGGGGAGTGAGGGAAGACTGTACACCTCTATGTGAAATATTATGCATGATTCTTTAGCTGCCCCTCTTATGCCCCCTCCCGAGAGGCAGAAAGAGAGATGGTGACCCTGTAGCTTAGAGATTACAACACTCACCCATGTGGAGGAACACTGGGTCTCATGGCCTTGGTTTAAAGGCTGCACATGGATTTCTTGTTTCATTGAGTATTTCTAGGCCTAGCCCATACTTGGAGCAAATATTGACAGATTCTTGCTGGCTAGTATACTGTACCTCTCCGATGCATGTTGAAAGTAGTTAAGCATTGCAACCTATTTCAGACAGCTGAAAGATGTTTCCTGCATTTCCACTATTCTGAAAAATGCAATAATTGTATCAAAGCCTTTCTAGGATTAATGGCTTAGTTGCAGGCATTTCAATTTGCAAAATAAATAACATCCCATCAATGGAAATGAGCAAAGTACCAAAAGGACTGGATAAAAAATCCCAAACAAACAGAGCTCTGGAACCTGATATTAATAAGAACAAAGAGAGAGAGGTAATGAATAATTCATGAAATTGTTTTGGAAAATATTTTTTAAAAGAAATTTAATATGTGAGGAAAAGGTTTATTCCTCAGTCTTTTCTTTTTTGACTGCTCAGAGGTAGAGGTGCAGGGAAGAGAAACAAAGAAATGAAAAACTCATAAAAGTGCATGAGTTTGTCCAGAGGGAATCTTTTCAAAGTTACTATAATATCTATCCAACCAAATTGTGACACAGCATTCATCTCTGTCATGTTTGAATCCCTCACATTTATTACAGTCTTTCTAAGTCAGAAAACAATTAGGAGATGGAAATGCTCAGATGCAGGATCCAAGTCCTTTAGTGCAGGACTAACCTTTCTCACATGATGAAAAATAGCAGGAAGAAAGTAATATGGTAGACAAAAGGCAAACTTATGCCCGATTCCCTTGCTCTAAGCAGTGCCTCATTTAGATGGGGTCCTGACATCACATCTCATTTTGGAAATTTACTTTCAGTGACCAAATTATTTTCTTTGAAAAGCACCATTCTCTTATAGGTGATTTGTATGAATTTTGATTTTTCTGATGTACCTGGGCAATGAAAAAAAGGCAAGAAGGGATCAGGTTGCTCATCTGTGGTATCCAGAAGTAATGCACTTCATCACAGCAAACTCTATAGCCACTGCAAGAGATGAGATTTTTCAGAGGGATATTGATGCCATGGTTTTTGGGCTTTGTTTCATTCTCTGCTAATTAGGCATGAAAGTTAGATAACCACCTCATACTGGATGCATAGAGTAGAATGAGTGAATCCAGGTCTTTGTCACCACCAGATTGCAAGTTAGAAACCAAAAGTGTTGCACTTTGTGAGAATGTGTTTTAGTGTCATTTAAAATCTAACTGATTTGCAGTTGAACTAAGATGCCCAGACCAGTTCGTTCTGCCCTTGCAGGATCCCCATTAACTGATTGTTCCAATGAAAGAAGTTTGCTACTCTGTGATTTCTAACGTGGAATTGTTCAGATACATATTTCTGAGAGAATTCTCCCACAGTCTGTGGCCAGATTAGTTACTAATGCATCATGCGTCACTAACATGCACTCAGGCTTTTTAGTCAAATACTGCAGGATCAGAAATTGGCTCTGTATTTCTAATGGATAATTGTTAATTGCTACGATGAAGGTAAGACAAACCCACACAATATGGATCCCTCTAGCGCTGACATAAATATTGGTTAGCCTTCCCTGATTTTGCAATATTGCATGGGATATGATTTGTCATATTAAATCATACCCTGAATCTGTCTAGTTCTGTATTCTTAATCTTTCAGTAGTCAGATGACTCAAAAAAGGCTTCAAGATAAAGGCAACCCCTTCCAGGCAATATGAGAGTTGGAGGGAAGAGCCCAGGCTGCAGGAAGAGAGACAAGGAGGCATCAGGAAGTCTGTCATGCATGGCTGGGTGCTTCAAAGCTTGTTCATAATTAAGAACCACTGAACTTCCAAAACACAGAGTTCTTTCATATTACTGATCAGCATGTAATAAATTAACAGCCTGAGTTTGAAAGAATCCTTTATAAAAATTGGTCTTCAAAGTCACTCAACCAACAAAATTGGCTGCAGCTTTTAAAACTGAGCTTTAGAGCCAGCATGTAGAGCTTGCTTTAGAAAACATGTCTGCAAAAGGCTGCATGGTTATCTCACAGCAAAATAGCTCCAAAGTAGCATGGGCAGCTAGGTAAATAGTGGGTTTATGAGCAGTTTCTGCAGGCAGTTGATGATTAGTAGAGAGATCACAGCATCTGGCTTGTGCAAAGTAATTCAGCTGTGTATTTCAGCTACCTAATAATCTCCATCGACCTTCTGGGTAGTCAGTAGAAGGAGAGATGTTCTCCCAAGTGGCCCCTGGAGATCCTACCTGGTCTTCTGTCTTCAGTCACCTCCCCCGTTGCCTAGAAAAAAGGTGAAGAAACCAGCCATCACATAACTTACTTAATTCAGCCCTTAACGATGACATCTATGCATGAACTTTTAGTACTTATTTTAGACAAAGTATTCATGTTGTGCTCTTTCATTTTCCACTGTTCTTTGTGTTTCCCAAACTACTTAGACCAAGACTGTTTGATTATTCCATTACAGATGCCTATATATTCCAGTTTCAGACTGTCTTTTTCTATCAATTTGTACAACTGGTTATTATTTAGTAAGTTTGTTATACTTTAAAAGATGCTATGTTACCATGTGAATTCGTATATTAATCAGGCATGCACTTGCTTTTAATGAAATCTACATTACAAAATTTGCTATAACAGCTAGCTGTGACACTGCTTGTTAACAATTCATTCTTAATGCTTTTTATAAAATATGTTCTAAAATAAGTTATTAATTAATTTAGCTGCATCTAGTAATTATTTCATAAATATTAATAAAGACCCTACACACATAAATGCATGCACACTTTTTATATAAAATTCTATTTTGTACTTAAGAGTGCCTTATCAGGCTATCATCAGTTAAATTTATGGTTACTATGCTTTCCCGTTTGGTGAGAATATAAACCAAAAACTATTTTAGAAAATTTTCATTCACTGAAATTGGCATAGAAATCCATCCAGTTTTTCACATACAATGTGTAAATCTATCTAATTTACAGCAGGGAGTGAAAATCGAATAACAAATAACCCAGAGTACAAAGAAAAGAGGCAGCACTCATCCTACTTAACTTATTCGGAGAACCCCCGGCAATCCATTTTGGCCAGGGGCCCTGTACCTCCTCCCGATGCATTGAAGGACTTGTGACAGAAATAGGTCAGTTTATGAAGGTCCTGTTAGTTATCTGCAGTGCAGTACAGTACAAAACTCCAGGGACTATCATCTTCACATGCTAAACTGCAGCCAGATGTGACCTGCATGTCCCACCACACCAGATGTTCAGCTGCCAGTACAAGGATATCGACTGGAACATGCAATGGACTCATCCCTGTATTTCTACTACCTGGTCTAGTGGAAGGTGTCCCTGCCCATGGAAGGAGGGTTGGAATTAGATGATTTTAAGGTGCCATCCAACCCTAACCATTCCATGATTCTATTTCCTCTCCCATAGAACCACAGCAAGCACTGGTTTGGGGCAAGAGAGGGGAAAGTGTCAGCCCACACCTTACCCAGCCACTGGCCATAGTTTAAATGTAGACTTTGCAAGGTAAATAGAAGGAATATACAAATTAAGAGAGGGAACAACTGCATGAAAGGAACTAAGTGACTTGTCTGATGGCAGGTAGGATGTTAATAGACCTGTGGATCCTGAACCCAAGTCCCAGACCTGCGTCTCATCTGCTGAGCCATATGGAATTGCTGGCATTACACGTGTGCCCAGTAGAACAAGTCTTAATCCCACAAGGGTGCATGGCCAAAGGCTGCATGCTGGGTGACTCACAGGTAAAAATCTTTTCTGTCAAACTCAACAGCAGCTTGACCAACATTTTCTAGGGTGATTTTTGTAGCACTGTCTGAATTTGCTACCACCAAAAGGGACAGAGTAGGCAACAGAAGAAGTTGAAAATACCGAGTAATAGTTAAACTTTTCATTCTGGATGCAGGGTGCACATCCCCAAATCCTGCTCAGTCCTAAAGCCACGAAAATTTTGGTTCCACAGAATGGGGAATGGACAACAGGCAGGATTAGAAGTTCTTTTCTATTTTATATAATGAGAAATGAGATCAGACTCAAGAACATAAATTTGGAACAATTTGCTGTTGCTGTTTGTTGATAGAGTAACATTTTGACACTCTGGTCACACAAAAAAATTTAATCACTTGCTACATTATAATTTTGTTTGACCATCAGACATTCGATTACAGTTAATACAACCATCTCGCATGTATTGGTAACATTCTAAAAGAGCAAGACATCTATTATCAAATCACAGAAAAAAATACCCAAGCAAAGAGAATTAAAAAGTCATAGCAATTATTGATAGAATTATTAATAGCCAGGTCCTTGTCACAACACATTATAATATTTCCTTTGGAGACATTACGACGTATCATGGGGAATGGACAAGATGACCTAATAGATCTTTTCTATCTTTTCTCTCACATAATCATGTCAATCAGCACTGTAGAGTCATAGTAATTTATACCTCCTATTGCTTCCAGACTACATTATCGTAACCCAATTCTGCTACACAGATCTAAAAACTGCAGCTGCAACATCACAGGGTTTGCTTTGCCTGGACACACTTTCAGCAGAGTTGCAATAAAGATGGGGACCTGTTTTATCAAATATTAATGGCAGAAATTTTTGGCCTAACCTTGCCTTAAGTGTTCAAGTGACATAAACTTCTATCTTCAGTGAACTTTTCAAATCTCTTTTCAAAGCTGTGTGTGGGACAGAAGATACCAGGCTGCAGATATTTCTCATGTGTTATTGTTCAGATTTCCTAGGTTTGTCAACTTTACTGTGTGGAAAAAATGAATACATACACACAAACACATGAAAAAACATGGTCAACATTTTATTTTAATAGTCATAATTTGGAAATGTAGATATTGTGTGTGTGTGTGTGTGCATATATATATATAGTGATTCCAGTGTATAATTTATTGTAAGTTTCACAATTCTGTTTAAATATTGCCTATCAATCATAATTTTTATTGCATTTCAATTCGAGTATGTAAAAAAAAAAAACCCAGCCAGAAAGCTCTTTACTCATTCCATCGCAATTAATTTGAAAATAATTTTTATCAGGATCTATATTCGTTACTTCCTGCAGTCTTTCCAAGGTTTTTTAAAATTACGGAATTTATTCTTCCATTTCCAGTGTTTCAATTAAGAATGGATATAAACTTTCTTTGACTTTAAGGGCTGGAGAAAATTACGGCTTGGATAGAGTTCTTAATGTCTTTCACTGCACCCATTGCAGCTTTTGGAACACAATATTTTTTATGCAGATACACTATATCAAGCCTCTTACAAAGTTTCACCATCTTAGTGATGTTTAGGATTCTGAAATGTCAACATTTTGCAGAGAAAGTAGCTGAATCAGGCCAGAGTAATTGTGTTAGCTAAAATACACAGCAAGCAAAATAGGAAGTAAGGTATTTGAAGGCAAACTATTTCTATGTGGAGAGACTTCAATTCTCATGAATGTAACATGGACAAAACAAACTCCTCATAATTCCAAAATTTTCTTAAAAGTTATTTAGTACCTGAAAATCTATTATGCACAGTGAAAGAGTTAATGACAATGCATGTGTAAAGTACTTTCCCCCAGGTAGGCAATATTTGACCCAATGTGATATCTGGAGAAAAAATCTTCAAATTTTCAATTAGTTTGTGGACAGAATTGTGTCTTCCAATGTTACCATTGGCAGCTGTCAATGATGATATATTGCTAAAATTCTAACTATTTAATTGCATCAGATATCGTAACATTTCTAATAGATTTTATTATGCAGGAAATGGCTATGTCATCACTACTGACTTTGTAGCACCAAAAAAAAACAGTCAGAAAAATGTTCAGTCCATGGTGTAAGGCATGTGTAATGACAGAGAAAACTGTGCCCTTTTTAAAACAAACAACATATTTTCTCAGTTAAAAAAAGGAGGAAATATCTTGTTTGCAATAAACAGGGTTTTTCTTTTACAAAACTGAATAATTTCAGGCATGGATGAGCCCTGAAAAGCATTTCCTGTCAGAATTAAATGATGAATATATCTGAATATGTGTCGTATTAGGGTAAAATTTTGCTAGGACTTCACAATCATCCTGTCATTTTCTATATTTTCACATTTTTAGCAACAGGAGAAATAAAGAGTTTTATTTTTCAGAGCCACATTAGAATAATTTTTATGTTTTGTTCTGTTTGCATGCAGCCTTACATATGACAATCCACAAAGAAACACTACGAAATACAAATAGCCATTATGACAACGGCTTTCTTAGTCTGTGTAGGAGGGGGACTTGAATAACTGAAAGTACAGAAGTCTTTCTCAGACTAAACCTTAGAGCAAGGTCTCTATGTCCCTTCTGAAATACTTGGTCCTGACATAATAGAACTAGGGAAGCCAAAGGATAATGATGGAGGACAACCAACCGTAGGAGTATAAGCCAGGAATTCAGAGATTTCTGACTATCACAGCAAAAATAAGAGTCACGTTACAAATGGCTGCATTACAGCCAGACCCTAAACTCTGGTGTTGAAAATGGAGTTCCCTGAAAAGCACATGCCTAAGCAAAAAGAGGGATTGCAGCCGTTCCTATTCCAGCAACTGCCCTGCTCGGAGATGAGCAAACTCATTCAGCACCACAAAGGCTCATCCATGCCTGCATAGTAGTATGTATAGAAAAGTTCCCGTTTAAGGAACTAAGCACCAAAATGCTGCTTTTGCTCTGCTGAAGTTCAGCGAGCACCCAGAAGGATATCTAAACCCTTGGTCCTGGGAAGCTCTCCTGCAGCCAGAAATGCTCTGAGTTGACACAGGGCAGTGATGAGTACAGTGCAAAAAGCAGAGGGAGTGCCTGGCAGTGGTCACAGGAAGAAGTGAGAGGTGAGACATTTGAGCCTCAGAGCTTTCTCTGATTGAGGCTGATTGAAATGTAAATCGGCTTCCCTCCTCAATCCAGTGATCCATACCTAGCTTGATGTCAGGGCTTGATCACCTTTGCAGTGATGATGGGGACAATAGGCAGCAAAAGGGCAAAAGGGACAGTGCAGAGAGCACACGATGCTCTACTGGTTATAGCCCATTTCTGAAAGCAGAGAGAACTAGATGCCAGTCCCTTTTTCCTGGACTACTAGTATGGTTTGCGTTGGTTATAAATAAATTTCAGATAGGAAGAACAGAAAAAAAACCAACAAACCACCAGTTTCTAATCTCACTGTGACAATCCTATAACTCATGAACCGTGCCTAGCACCTTGCAGAGCCCAGGACATTTCTGTGCACCCCGTACATAAAGTTCATGCCCATAGCATTCACCTTATGCAGTGGTGTGACTGTGTCTAAAATGCCTAAAGGAAAGAGCCTGTGGTCTGAACTCCAGTTTAGTCTCTGTGGAAAGCAAAGCCACAGCATACCTAGGAATGGTCTAACATCTGAGAATTGCAGGTGACCAAATTCCAGCATTCAGAGTGCTCCCTTCCACTGCTTAACTTCATTGCATGCATATAGGCAGGAATTAAGCTTTACTAGTTGCAAGAACATATGCCTCATCCATGGGTGAACCAAAAGCCAAGGTCAAAGCAGTGAGTGAATATACAATGAACTGTATGAATAAAATAGTTAGGAGCTCAACTTTATAAAAAAAGAAGAGTTTATAACACTGAAGACCAGTGTGGCTCTGTTTATAACAGACAAGATATTAAAGGTTTTCAGGTGAAAGGAACAAAAAAAAACACCCAGTCAAAACCATGAGATTTTCAGGGAGATTCTCAGTATCTAACTTTCTTTTATTTCAGAGTTGAGAAAGATCTCATGCATCATCATTTTGATGTTTAGCTCTAAATACTTTTACAAATCCAATCCCTTGGCTCTTCCAAATGTTTTGATTATTGCATATTAACACTCAAAGCTACAAACATCTTTTACATTCAGGTCTCACCTGACATAATTTTTTCAGCAAGAAATCAACCCTGAAATGCGATGAGTGTTAAAGTGAAGCCTCTGGTTCATTTAATGTCATGGACTTTTTGTTGAAAATATTGGTCATCTTTCAATAGTACTACATTTTTCTTTAGATCCTTATCTTCTGTATATTTCTGTTGAACATTTTGTATTGTGTCTATTTATTTGTGTCTTTGAGGAAACAAAAATTTTAATCTTCTCTGCACAAAATTAATTATACTAATATTTGGAGAATTGTAAGATTTGAAATATATTTAAAGCTGTATTTTATTAATCTACAGGAAAATATTTTTTAAACCTGTCATATACTGGGTCTGACATTTCTAAGTCAAATTTCTGTACCGCTTTGTTGCTTTCAGGCAATTCTTCACTTGCCAGGTTTGGTATCAGGCATAGAAGGCTGTATTGAGTCACTGCTCATTTGAGTGTTAAAATTCAATTTACAGTTACACAGATGTTCTGAGATCCTTTGAATTTAATGAGGATGACTCACACAGATGAGTAAAGAGGATGGACTTTGAGTCCTCTAATGCTTTCTGAGATCAATGTATTCCAGATGAAAATCATTCAGCTCGATCCATGCTATCATACTGAACTGCCCATTATCTTTGTCCTCTTGCCTTGTCTTGCTGCTTAAAATAGGTGTATTTTGGAATGAAGTGGTTTTAGTGACCATTACCTGACTTGCAATAATGACATGACATTTCCTGCCTTATTTTTACATTCCGCTACTAATGGCCTGTATCAGTCCTTGAAAAGTTTTGTTATACGAAGTTATTCTTTACATAGAGAGGGCAGTATATTGTGCCTGTAATGTTACTTTGTTAGTAGAATCAGATTATTTTCGAATGAGTTTATTATTTAGAAAAGAAAAATTAAATGTAGCTTTAAGCAAATCCTATTTTTGCATATGAATTTTAAGCACTGTAAAATATTGGGCTAACATATACCATTCCCAGCAGTGAGTATCTGTGAAGTATCACCAGATAATCAGGAATGCCACTGTTGAATACGAGTTGTGGGAAGGAGTTGAGAAATTGCATGACAATGATTTACATAAACAGATTTAAAATCTTGTTATTATTTGGAAAGCAGAACAATAAACAAAGAAAAACTAAAGTACATAAAATTAAATTAAATGATAAGTCTTCAAAGAATTCAAATCAGGACTTTCTGTCTCCCCATCAAATTGTGAAGAGACAAAACAAGGATTTAGTGAAAACTGAACAGAAATTAAAATTACAAAGGATACAATTAGGACATAAAGTAACCATGTTCCTTGGAACTCATTGTCTCAGGATGTTTTTAAGACCAAGAATTTCACAAGCAGTGAAGAAGAACCAAGTATCACAAGAATTTTTAGAGCTGTGAAAATTAGTACTACAAAGTTTTGGAAAAGAAATTTGTGCTTCAGGGTTTCATCCAAATTTTAGCTATCATGATGAAGAGGAGAAGGGCAAGGATTAGTGTATACTTTAATTACCCCATGTTAGTCTGGTTCCTCTAGACATCTGGTACTGGTTAATGTCAGAGAGAGGATTTTGGACAAGCTGGACCTGCATGTTGGCAAAAGAATAGTAAGTCCAATGCCCAGTTTCATAACAGCAGTTTCTGGATGCTGTGAGCTGCCTCAGAGCACCTCTCTCTTTCATGATAAATCCCTCTGCCTTGTCCCTCCCCAGGACGGGACCACTCTGGAGCTGTGAAGGTGCCTTGATAGCAAAGCTGGGTAGTTCTGCTGCCAGGAAAGGCAGGTGCAACCAAGGAAATGTATAGAAACACCAAGCTGGACCATACGAGTAGGAAAGGGAAGAGCACGGCCCAGTGGATCTCTTTTCCTTTCTCTTCTAAGGGGCCTTCTTATTTCAAACATGTCTGTGTGTGTCTGTATGTGCCTTTGTGGTGGGGGATCGGGGGCTCTGGCACTTTGGAACTGGATGCAGCCTCGGGAAACACTTTTATTGTAATCAGGCTCTCAAAAAGCAGATTATAGTACGTTGCCATTTTGGCAGGGGGTGTCCTTGGCTCCAGAAAGGTATCTGATGCCTGGCATATTCAAAGCAAAATAAGGTGGGCCGAAAACCATCAACCAAGGCTAAGTTCAAACAAGGCAATACCAATGACAAGAATGAGGATGGCTCCACTTATTAAAATCTTCTCAGAATGGATTCACTAAGGGGCACTTTCACAACGTATGAATTAAGGTCCCCTTTTCCTATCTACAGCTTTACATTACCAGCATTTATTGCAGTCTTATTCTTGCTGGTTTCATTCTGGCTGGTGTCCAAGGTAGGCTAAAAATGGGTTTCAGCTGGCTGTATTTCAGCCTCAGGTTGATGAAGGATTTATTGATATTCCAGTTTGTGCCACAACTTATTGTCACTGTGATGTGATGTGCGTGAGAGAGAGAGAGGCAGGGAAAAAGTGAGAGATTTTTTTCGTCATCTTACATGCACTGAGGAAATCTTGCTGCTTTTTGTTCTGCCTCAGAGTCCCTCATGACCTGGCTTCTTCATTACAGTTTCACTGCAAGCGAGTAAGTTAGAGAGTAATTTCTGCCATCCAGTTGAATTTGTGCTCAGATTTTGAGAAAATATCTTTTTCAGAAAAGCATATAAAACAACTTGAAAGGATGCAGAAAAGCACAGAATCTGCCCATCAAGGATGTAATGAGTTTTGATCATGTTACGTCATCTTATAGTTCTACCCCAGAGTCTGAATGGAGGGAGATGGAAAATTGACTCCAGCACAGGTCAAAGCTGTTGTGAAAAACATTGACATTGGTGGGAGGCTCTATTTGCTGTCCAGAAGCCCAGAATCCTTGTTGCTCTTTGAGGCATGAGAGTGTGGAGTTCCCAGCAGTGCTCCTCCTCCTTCCCCTATGGCAAGAGAGTCCAGCAATGCCACATCAGTATTCCATTACCATTCCTGTGAGCCTCCTCTGGTCTTTTTTGCTGCTCTCATACAATACAGAACACACATGGGTGCTCAAAAAAGGCTTTGTACTTAACCTAATGGGTGTATTAACCAGGTGCACTAGAATACTGAATATTGAGTCTCCTTAAAACACTGATATTAAATATGCTTATCCTATAATGGTCATGGCAGTCTAGATCATGGAGTTAAATAGAAGCCTGAGTTATGGTAATGTTTAATTTAGGATTTCTTAGGCTACTGGAAAGAAAAAGAATACAAAAAAGCAGCTATGCTATACTAAGTAGGTTGCTAGAGAATTTAAGTCTAGTTCTTAATCCTGTTTGTGAATTTCATATAGAGTCAGAAGAAAAATGAATTGTTGGTCTATTAGTAGTTGTGTTTACATTTACTATAAAGGAAAACGCTGTATTGAATAAGAGAAAAAAAATTCTCTTGGGAGACAAAGTAAATTTTGTGTTTGATTTTTTTTTTTTTTATGCTACAGAATTTTTATGGTGTAAGAAACCTCTTTTATTTTTCCCATTGGGACCAAAAGTGATAGTGTTCCAAATTCAGTTTGTTGTTATATTCTCATGCGTTCTACTTTTTTCTAGGTCCTTGATAGTGTGAATCATTCTTGGCTCATATAGTCTCAATATTTCAAGCCTGAAAAGTACTGTCTCCTGAGTTCAAAAGAACATCAGATGCACTCAGCACATTTCAGAAAGCATTGAGTCTAGCTCAGGGTAGGAACTCATGGTTTTACATTTGCTATTTTGTTTCTGGATTTCACTGGGTTTTGTGGCAACTAGTGTGAACGTGCTGTTTCTGATGCTTACCATGCAGAAGCTGGACAGTCACTCTTCAAACAATTCGAGTCTTTTCTATCATTTTTCAATCCAGCACCTATGCTAGCAAGTTAACGAGTTCCAGGGCTCAGACACCATCTGTATACTCACAACATATTTCCCAGCATGACTTTGACCTGAGTCAACAAGTGTCCTCTGAGCAATTCCCTGGAGTAAGCACAGGCTGGCGTCTATTTCCAGTAGGCTGCCTGAAGGCAGCTACACTTTGGAAGCATAGCATGGACACATCTGGGCCAAGCTGCTGATCTCAGAGCCAAAGAAAGGGTCCTGACACTGTTAAATTTAGCAGTATAGATGTAGCGTGTGTGACCAAGAGCATAAAAAGCACTTGGCACACTAATCCTAACCCAATAGCTCGGACAACCTCCTGGGAAGGTTCCAGGCGAAGCACATGCACAGTTTCCTTCAGATTAAAAAAAAATAATAATTGCATAATATTTGATAAATTTCCCCCTTCCCCTTTATGTGCCTGACCCAGTAGCCTGTAAGGTCAGGTTATCTCTCGCTGCTCTCTGTCTGTCCCCATGACTACAGCATTTGAATTTCAGCAGCATGTGCTTAGTGCCTTGCAGAGATGTTAGCTGGGGTCCTGGAAAGAGGAGAGCTGCGTCAGCAGGGCACGGTGCCCAGACTGATTAGTTCTGCCATGTTGATGCAGCTATGCTGCTTCCTGTTCCACAGCGAGGACATTTGGAGACATCTGAGATATTGTTGCCTCGCATAGACATAAGGACAAACAGGCTGCTACTAAAAAATGCAAATGTGCACAGCACGGAAAATAAAGTTATACATATCCCAGCTTTACATTTGCACGCACGCTGCTTCTGTTTCAGACGAGAAAGGGAGAGTCAGAAATGGCTGTTGCACACAGTTCAGCTTGCCTAAATCACTGAAATTAATATAAAAAAAATATGGTTTTATATACCATAATGTGGCCATTTGCTTTATCTTCCAGAGTTTCTCACACCGAAGCTCGTCAGTGCTCACCTTCCAACCTAGATTTTAGGTCACAAGGAAATGGAGGCTGGTGTCTGTATTCCCAAAGAAAGCAGCTCATTTTCTATTCTGCAGAGCCTTAAGGTACCCTTAAGTACAGATGCTACAATTCTCGTTGAAGATACTGAGAACTCTGGCTGAAATTTGGCTCCCTGACAGCACTGGCCTATCAAGCTGGAGATAAGGACCAGCCTATCTACCCCAGCAGCAGATGAAGCCAATGCGTTGGTGGCTTTAAATGCTCAGTGTGCAGGTTTGCTCTAGTTGTGCTCACGTCCAATCCTGGCTGGACTGCATGACCCTTCTTTGTAGTACTAAAACCCTGAGTTTTGGTGTAGGCCTTGCACCTTGTCAGTGGCTGTCATTTGACAGAGATGTAATCAATTGGCAGACGTAATCCGAAGGAAGGGAAAAAGGTTTAAACTTCTGCTGTCTCTGGTGTCAAACCTTTTGTGCATTGCTTTAAATCCATTGTGGCTTCTACAAAATACTTAGTTTGTACCTTGTCTGGTTTTTATAATTTAAGATGGTGACTGGGTAATTTCTGATGGTCATTTTCATTGCATTTTAAAAGGTTTCTGTAGAATCTGAGAGCTTTTGTCTGCCCTCTTTTATCTAGAATTCAGACACAAAACAAGTGCTTGGGCATTTGTCACAAGTAAGGGAACTGAAACCATCTGCACTGGGATGTTGGGGAAGGAGGGGTAGAAGAGGAGGGCATCAGATGCTAATAATGTGGAAACTACCTTTATTGGCAGTTGGTCCATGCTAGAAGATTTTCTACTTCTTCAGACACTTATTCTCACCTTCACAGGATATTTCTTGCCAAACCAGATGCTATTCTAATTATAGAAATTTTTTACTGCTTTTTCTTTGCGCTAAAAACAATTACTAGATGTGTACAATTACTAGGAAAAACTGGCAACCTTACTGCAACTTTTGCCTTTTTAAAACTAAGGTAATTAGCTTAATTTTTCTTTCCAGCCCATTTCTAGCCACAGATTTCAGTCTGCCCGTATACTCCCAAACTGTGCCCAACCCCATTGATCCTTCAAGTTATAATAGGCTCAGATACCCCAAGCTGGACACTCCACTGCCATGCTTGAAGAAAATTTTCTGTTGATGCCTTCTCCCAAAGCCATGGAGTATTTCAGAGGATGACCCGGGAGCAGGATAGGGCACTGTTTCTGAGTTGCTCTGCCTTTACTTTTGAATCTTGCTTGCTTTTCTCATCTGTTATCCTCTGCTCCTTTTAAACTCAGGGCCATGAGACCATGTAGTGACTCAGATTTATGATACACGATGAGTTCCATTTCACTCAGATAGCTGAGCACAGCTGGAACAATGCAATGGGACTAGACATGTTTGTGAGTGTTTGCAGAAGGAGAATTGTTTTTAAAATGGAGGAAGAAGCTATATTATAGTGCATATGGCTTGTCAGAATTCATTTTTAGAGTATCTGTCAAAAGCCTCACATTATTTCATAGAATCTAGGGAAATAGCAAGAGTGGGAGAGGGAGAGGCGTAAAAAGAAATCGAATTGGCTATTCCACCCAGTATTGCAGATCCAGCATAAAGTTATATTGTAGTCCCTCATCCTGAGACTTCAGATAATCCCATTAACCTCCAAACTGTTTTTGTCTCTGGAATTTTCATTTGAGATAACCTGCACGGAGATTTTACAGTTCACTGATTATTAGAAGTCAGAGCTGTTACAATATTGCATTTGAGTGAGATAACTTGATTTGCGGCATATGCTAGGTATACCCCCAAAGCATTGTCCTGATTCCAGGAGCGAGATTAAGGTACTAAGGGCTTCTGAAGCTTTTATTAAAGCAACAGGGCCGGAAATGAATTCATCAGTTCGCTGTATGTAGGCATAATTTAGCTATTAAAGAAATCTAAACCAACAAAGAGAGTAAGATTCTGATCTTAATTAAAATGGAGTAAATCCAAAGCAGCTTCAGCGCACAAACAAACAGTCTGATCTTAGATTTCTATTAACTGAGATGAGAATCTGGCTTAGTAATTATGAATTTACTTCAACATTTGATCTAATATTTGCTGTTGTCTGTGGCTTTTTTTTTTTTCAACAGAAGAATGTACTCTGTCGCAAATCACTCACCATGAGACCTCACTCCTTAGAGACATCTTCCCAGAGAGATTTTTCTTTATTTTTGCAATGAGTAAGTGGGAAACCCCAAGGTGAGTGCACTGAGCATATGTTTCCCCCCGGGGAAATGTGTAATCATCAGAATGGCTGAGATCTGAATATCTGAACCATTCGATAAGATCATTTACAGAAGAAAAAAAATTTCTTAAAAATCTTTTCCCATCCTTACACTTAATTTATTTTTCCTGCTTTAGTTAGAGGGCACTGTATTCCTTCAGTGCTTTTAGGCTGTCAGCAGATTACGTTATAAAGGTAATGTGACTATGCTGCACAGTAGAGCTGGATTGATTGGCATGAAACATAAACCTATCAAAAGAGAAAATCAAGCAGCCTGATAGCTCTGCTGTCAAGGCACATTTATCTTTCATTGCAGCCTTGGCGGTCCCACTGCCTGGGATTAAAAAGCTAAAAATCTGTTGTGATCATTGCAATGATCTTGAGTTAGTGTGAAAATTTTCCATTAAAATTTGTGTTCAATAAGAACTGAATTTTGAAAACCCACGTATCTGTCTCTTTACTCCATGCCCAGTAAAATACCTTCAGTGCTTCTCAAACACCCCCATCGACATCTCCATATATTTCATACATGATTTCCAAAACTCCTCATTCACCTTCACATTAGAGTTTTAACAGTGATTTTACTCTTGTCTTGACTTGCACACCACAATGACACAGGCATTGCACTCCAAATTTGTCCTCAAGAACCTTCCCTCTGGCTTCCACCTTTTACACACAAACTCTGGGATTTTCATTTTGCTAGAATGCCTCTAGGGTTGAGACTGTCTAGATGATGTGTTTTCCATCAGCACGTCAGGATTTTCTAAAGGAATTGGATCAAGCTCTTTATATATGGATTGCTTAAATTTCTCTCAGCCCTCAAGAAATGCTTTTAAATAACCAATGAACACCCATTGCTTGCCTAGAACTGAAATGACAACACTGGGCCACAACGCAAGAACAAAGTCATGGCTTTTCAAATAATGCTGCAGATTTGCAAAAACATGTCAAGCCCATAAAGAAAAATCAGATTCCAAAGTCAAATATCTTTAAAGAAATATTCTCTCTTCCATCTCTTCAGGCTTACACATTACTTAAACTCCCAGTATTAGTTCTAGTGTGGTAAAAGTGGGGACTGAGGACCAAAGCGATCTCAGGATACATGTGGGAACACTCCAGATGTGTATAAACCACTGGTGACCGATAGCGTGGTACCATCTATCCACGGGTTTGTTGTTGTGGACACCACACGTTCTCCTCATCTGGAGAAGACAAAGTCAGTAGCAGGGACACCAGGTCAGGGTGAAGGCTGTTTGTTTAAATTGCCTATAGTACAAACCTGTAAGAAACAAAGTAAATCAGCAATTAGCTATTGTTATTCCATTTTCCCACAAGTGTTAAGAATTGAGGTGTAAGAGAACATTTTTTTTTTTTGCCCCATATTGCCTCACCTGGAGTCCAGTACTGGGCAGGAGGTTAGAGTGCATGCAAGTAAGAATTTTGTCTTGACAAAATAATGTTTCCACAAATATTTTTACTAAAGATTTTCTAAGCAGCAATTCTCTTTTCCTAAAGTACTGATTATTGTAAAACATTCTGTATATAGTTTCCTCTACTGGAAGACATGCTGGCAGTCCATTGTGGTGGCCTAGGAGGATATAATTGAACTCTTATCATTAAAATACTGACTTCTTCCTAGGCAAGCTTAATGTACAGTGAAATGTAAAGTGTGGACCATAATGTTTTGTACTTAACCCCATGCCAGGACAAATTTCAAGATCCATCACTTAAAGGCATGCTTATGTAGACCTGCCTACTAACACAGAAGTTGTGATGCAGTTTGGCTAGTTAATGACATAGGAGATGATGAATTTTGAGTTGGTGTCATGCATCCTGTTCCATACCTGGTGTATTTCTAAACTGAAAAAACCTGAAAGTTAAGAAAAGGAAAATCAATAGATTATTGTAATTAAAAAAAACCCCAACAAACCAAAAAATAAAAAAAGAGCAAAAAACCAGTCATTTTTCCTCATCATCCCTTAGCAACTCTGTGATATATCAAGGCAAATAAAGGAGACAGAAGATCTGGTGCAGACAGAAAAGAGTGGGTTTGGGAGATGGAGATGGTAATTTCTCTTTAATTTATCAAATCTCAGTTTATTCTTTTCAGAATCTCATTTTGAAAGCCAAAGATCATATCTGCTTTTCATCCACAGCAGGATTTCAAGCGTTTCAGTTGCCTTCTGAACCTAACAGAAAGCTTGTGTTTGAGTCCTGGAAATAAGCAGTAGATAACAGTTCTGAGCAGTTTTTTCTAAATGTACTCACATCTGTGCACTTGTTAGATGTCATTAGGAGCTTAGTTAGGTGAGAGATGTACTATTCCCCTGCAGTGTTTGCTATCCACATTAATAAATGTGTGGTTAGGCACGGCCAGTGTCTCAGAGTTTCAGCTGGTGTATGTGCAGTGGTGTAGCTGCATGGATTCCAGTGAAGTTGTGATAAGTTATACCAGCTGAGAATCTGAACATAACATTCCATGTTTTGTAAACATTTTCACATATCTTGCTTTTGGATGGGCCTTTTAAAATGAAGTGCATACCCCTGAAAATGTACAGACCTTATCAGCCTTGGTATTTTTGCTTCTGTGACTCTTTATTATATTTTCATTACTATCTGCAAATCATTTTGTGTGTGACTGTTGTTTAAGTGTTTATCAAAGTAATGCAGGAAAGTAACCTAAAATCTATATCTACCTACTGCCCAGTCTCCTTGGTGATGAGATACAAGAAGACAGGTGGAAATTTCAAGAAAAAGAAATTACAAAGGCCAAGGACAATGGTCGAATTTAACTTTTGCCACCTAATCATAAGGTCTCAATTATTATCACTTTAGCAAACATCTCTCTATTTAAAAAAAACCAACAACTTGTTTGGGCTCTACCTTCCCACAGTGGAATAGATTTCTTCTATGTTGCCCTTTTTTACCTAATAGTATACAAGATGCAGATGATACTAAATTGAGAAGAACTGTTGACTCTCTTGAGGGCAGAGAGGCCCCACAAAGAGACCTTGTCAAACAAGACAATGGGCAATCACCAAATATATGAAGTTTAATAGAGACAAGTGCCAGATTCTGGCCCTGGGATGGGGCAACCCAGGATGTATGGACAGAATGGGGAATGAGATGCAGGAGAACAGTGCTGGGAAAGGAGGAGTGGTCAGTGAAAAGTTGAATCTGGGTCAGCAGTTCCCTGGCAGCCAGGAGGGCCACCCGTGCCCTGGAGTACATCAGGCACAGCATCACCAGCAGGGCCAGGTGTTAGCGTAGAAAACACATAACCACTGGGTGATTATATGCCGGTGCTTTTATTGAAGAGCTCTGGGAGTCGGGGTACAGACAAACCCAAATCTGACTCCGACATGGATTCGAGATGGATACATTTTTATACTCTTCCTTTACATAACTGTTGTATAATTATATGCTAATCATTAAATTAATATTGTTCTATTGTTATATATTGTTTTCACCCAAGCATGAGTTTTCAGTCCCTTTCCCATATATTGATTTGATCTACTGTTTAGGTGGGTACACACAGGTGGGTGCACATGATTCTACTAAGACAATGCATAATTACTCCCATTCCCCAGGCCTAGTACACATAGGTAGGTACACGTAATCACTCCTGTTCCCGAGGCCTAGTACACATAGGTAGGTACATAGGATTCTACTGAGATGATGTATAATTACTCCCGTTCCCAAGGCCTACTTTAGCTACCACAATTTTAGAAACATTTTAACCCTATGTTATCACAGGGAGGGGATTGTCCTGCTCTGCTCTGCATTGGGGTGGCCTCACCTCGAGTGCTGGGGGCAGTTTTGGGGTGTCACAATATAAGAAAGACATTAAATTATTAGAGAGCATCCAAAGGAGGGGAATGAGGCTGGTGAAGGGCCTTGAGGGGAAGCCGGATGAGGAGTGGCTGAGGTCACTTGGTCTGTTCAGCCTGGAGGAGACTGAGGAGAGGCCTCACTGCAGTTACAACTTCCTCATGAGGGGAAGAGGAGGGGCAGGCACTGATCTCGTCTCTGTGGTGACCAGGGACAGGACCTGAGGGAATGGCCTGAATTTGCATCAGGGGATGTTTAGGTTGGATATCAGCAAAATATTCTTCACTCAGAGGGTGGTTGGGCACTGGAACAGGTTTTCCTTGGGAAGTGGTCACAGCACCAGCCTGGCAGGTTTCAGGAAGTGCTCGGAAAATTCTCTCAGGCACATGGTGTCATTACTGGGTCTGTCCGGTGCCAGGCCAGGAGCTGAACTTGAATGATCCTTGGGGGTCCGTTCGAACTCAGGATATTCTGTGATTCTGTGATACTACTTTTCTACATGCTCACCCCTGAAAGCAATTCGGAATTGTACTGACTTGTCTTCCTCCAACAGATTTGTTAAAACTGACCTTTTTCATTATTCTTTGGCATTCTTTGTAGCTTTTATCAGATCTCAGTTTACATAAATAGCTGCTGAGGCTACTCAAAGCAAAGCAGTCCATCATATGTATAAGCAATACATCTGGTCCTTCCAGAGAAGTACCTGTGACCACTGAGACAGCCTCGGGAGCAGATGCACGTCCAAAGCTGTGATCACTCTGTGCTGAAAGTTATGATACATCTTTGCAACAATTTTCTTATGCTGGGAATAGTCATTATCAAGGATGGATCCTGAATAATGCATTTGAGATAGGTTTTGGGGAACACTGCTGGTAGAACCTTTGCCCTCTGACTTAAGTCACAAAAGGACTTCTGTTTTAACTGTTAAATTTTATATCATACCTTCCAGAATAGATGTAATATGCAGTATTGTAAAATAATTCTTCTTTGCAGCAGAGACAGATTTCTCTAGCAATTTCTAGTCAATATATCCATTATATAGTTGAGTGCAGTTTTGTTTAAGAGTCAATGCATTCCTTATGCAGCATTCAAGCCTCTCTCTGGCTGTTGAGCTCATGTTTTCTGAATGACTGCTTATAAGTTTTATAGTAACTGCATGAGAATATAGGTCTAAAATCTTATTCTATTCTTCAGAATACCTTCTTCTTCAGCAGATTCACTGATTGATGTTTAAGATGTTGATATACTGAGCTATTATTAATATCCTATTAGTAGTTAACATATCTTTGTACCCGATTATATAGTTTGTCTCAATTTTCATGCTATTACTGTGACAAGTTCTGATTTCCATTTCTCACTCAAGACTTAATTCTGCAAGAATCTGATTGCTTTGATCTGAGACAGTGAGGCATGTAAATAGCAACCCAGCTTAGGTATGTAACGATATCATTAAAATATACTGGATACTTGCACATTTCAGCTGAAAGAAAAATCTAGCTAATCTGCTTGGAACATCCAAGTCTGAGTACTGCCACACTGGAGACATGTTCATAGAATCATAGGATCAGCAGGAAAGTAGAAAATGTGATGTTCAAAGAGGTGGAGTAATGTCTGCTCAGAAATAAGGCCAGAGGGGAGCCTTTAAAGACATGAGACTGATAGAAAAAATAAGACAATAAACTGTTCTCCATTTCCATAGAAGACAAAAGAAACAGCTTAAAATTTTGGAAAGATTTCATTCAGATATTAGAAAATCTTTTTACGCAGGAGACAGTGATGCACTAGAATTGACTTGGCAGCCTGTGGAATTTCAATTAGAGGAGGGTTTTAAGAAACATGTTGAAGAATTATCAGATAAAAATGACTGAGGTATGACCGATGCTGGACTGGGACAGCAAGATAGGTTAGATAACCTCTGAGATCTCTTCAGAACCTATTTTGCATATTTTTTTCTCTGTGGTAATTTGAAGAAGCAAAGTCAGATGCCTGCATTAGTTAGTCCATCTGCCTTTGTCCTCCTCTGTAACAGAGGATACAAGCATTTGCCCAGCCTTGAGGCATGCTGTGAGGGTAAATGCAATAAGGAATTTTAGCCAGTCAGATGCAATGGCACTAAGTAGGGAGCTGGAGAAGATGGATAGCACAGGCTGAAAAACTTCAGTAGATTTGGCCAGAGTGCTTGGACTGAAACTCTGTTATCAGCATCCCTTGGGCTGCCAAGCTTTCAGTGACAGCAGAATTTAAACACCCATTTCATTGACTGCTGATTCAGTTCTATGTGAATTGAATAGGCAGTTTCTAGATCAAGAAGCAAAACGTGAAAGGTCCTAATTCTGCAATTACTTGCACATGAAGCTTAATCTACTTGAGTAGAACTATTAAGTGTGGCTATTCTGATACACAAAGAAAATGATGGATGTAATCAAAAGCCTCTCGGGATTGTACCTAAAGCATTCCACAATTAGGTGATAGTTTTTGATCCACAAAAACTGGTTTACTTGCCTTTTAAATAAAAATAGAAGAAAAAAAAAAATCCAAACCCCAAAAGCCCCCCAAACCAACAAAGCAGTATGCTCAATGGAGCAGACACGTGTGGATATACTTCTGGAGTAAGTAACAGCACCTTCACAGATTCTGCAACACTGGAAGTCTCAAATAATTGCTTTTTATAATGATGTCTGTTAAAGCTCCACATTCTTATGCGTTTCAGTACTTGGCATGCAAAAATAAGACACCTGTTTCACTCACAACATTAACTTGTCAAAGCTCAGAGGTTTTTTCTCTGTTAAAATACTTGCAGCTGATAAATTGTGTAGACTCCTTGTTGTTTGATAATGGGCTAATTTGGCCAGCCATTTGAATACATCTGTTTGCATTAAATAGATGAACTGTGGAATTTATCTGTCCTTTGTGGGACATCTAAAATTTAGATAGCTATGTGTGAATGAGTCACTCATAGTCAAGGGAGAAAAATTAGGGCAGTCAATGCAGTGTTCAGCTCATCCTAAAACAGGTCAGATGAAATTGTCTGTCTCATTGAAAAGTTCATACTGTATTTTTAAAGAAATAGAGCCATAGAGTTGTGTATATGTTTTGCAAATCGTCATCAAAAGGCATAATATGTTAAAAAAAAGTGTTTTGTATAAGGAGTTGCCAGATTTTAACTGTTTGTCTTTTGAAATATTTGTATAGGGTGTATTGTGTAAGAGGCAGCACACTGATGTTTCTGAACATAGACCATTAAGGTAAATAACCTTGTAATTTTTCGCACACAGACGGCTTGAATCCAAAAATCAGGCCAGGTAGCTGTTAATGGGCACATTTAAAGACAAGTCAATTTTGGTCGCAGTGTTTACTGTAAGTTTTTAGAGATAGGGGAGATGAAAGAGAGGTTTGCTTTAATGAGGGCCTTGTCTGGAAAGCATGAACTATCCTTCTGCTTTCAGGTTCTGAAAGGCTTAAAACATTATCCTTCCTCAATTCCCAGCACATCACAAGACGGTGCCTATCAATTGTATCCTTGCATGTACCAAATTCTGACAGCTATTACAGATTTTCTGAAAGCCAAAGAGAAGAAGGTCTGAAGAAAAAGGTTGATCACTTTGCTATAGCATCCATGGGATGTTGATATTTTTGCTAGTGGCAAATTTTTTTCTTATGAAATAAGACAAAACACACTCATAGCATTTATAGAACAGAACAGTGAAAACTAAGATGGGTGCTTCAAGCAAGCCTGGGGAAATAAGGATACAAACTTTCAAATGCAGTTTGATACATTTATAATATAGAGGATATCAACAATGCTGAACTTAGGATCTCAATTTTATGCTTTACTTAACATTTACAACACACTGACACTTAATCTATATTGTAGTTTATTATTTTTGTACAAAAAAACCCTTTATATTTTGTAGGCTGCCTGGCTTGATGAAGTGGGAAGAATAGCTGTTTCTTTGAAATCTTTTAAGATTAGGCCAGTATTTAAGCAAATAAATAAATAAAATTTGACTTACATAATAATCCAAATGTAAAAACCCAGATTAGAAAATTAGAAATTCCATATTTACTGCTTTTGACTTTTTCAAGATGCCCATGTCAGGTATTGAGGTCTGGAGCTCTTATTTGGCAAATTTAATTCTATACTTGAAACATTTTAATTATGGAATTTGTTATAGGTACATGTTGTTACTAAGTATATAATTTTAAGGTCATTAGGATATATAATTATGATCTAGGTAGTGCATTTATTTTCTAAGAATACACATTCTAGCAATAAGATTGAGATTAAGTAATTACACAGGAAGTTAATATACAGTCTATATTAATAAGTGGTATTTACTTGCGTAAAATAAGATGCAGTTTCAGTAAATTGTAGTTTCAATATAAAACTGCAATATGTGTACCTGAATTATCATTATTATTGGTGTTAATAATGAATTGCTTGAAGACATTCTACCTAGCCTAGTGATGTTCATTGTGCCATAGGTGGAGTGCTGAACACCTCTTTTTCAGCATCTCTTTTCCTTATTTTCTCCAGTGTAATCATTTCAGTCTGGGTCCACTGCCTAGTCTCAGCCTGTGTTAAGGTTTTGACAATGAAAAATTTCAAAGACTACATAATCCCATTGATAGTTGTTATTTTTGAATTTAACTTCTTTCCCATTATGAGAAATTGTGAAGATTCTCTTTCCTAGGGAATGAAGCCATAGGCAATATCCAAACTACCATGTCTCTGCTGATAGTGCAAAGACCATTTGCTGCCAAAGGTATCTTACACTGCCAACACCAACTTCAACTGTCTATAGTAGAGGGTGCAGTCAACATGCAGCTGCTCTTCTTTGCTCAGTCAGCACCTGTAAATGCACTGAACCCAGCTCTATGTAGATGGTTTTTGCACCCCTTACTTTTGGATCCCTAAATCAAATGGAAATTTTACACAAAAATATGGCAGCATATGTGCAGTTGTACTAGTTTGAAAACAAACCAGTGGGAGATCGCAAGTCAGAATTATAATTTAATAGGAAAATTAAAATAAATGCAATAGTACAAGAACACTGACAGAGTCAGGATACAACTGGAAACCCTGTTAGTCAGGGTGGTGGTAGCAGTCCAGATAAAGCAGTGATCCTCTAGAAGGGTCTGGTCTTCACCTGAAGGTCCAGTGGGGAATGTTCTCTTTTCCTCTGGGAATCCAGTAGGTGAGGGCTGCTTGTGCAGTTCCAAACCCCAGATTATATCCGGGTGGGAATGCTTGGCTCCTCCCCCCCCAGAGAGGAGCATCTCACAATGGGATGATGTCATTCTGTGAGTCATGTGGTGGGTCCTTGACAGCCCATTAAACAGAGAGAGCTCCCGGAGGGAGTTATCAGGGATGAGTCATGGTAGGAGATAAGGAGCACTGCCCCACCTGCTTTAACAGCTTGTGAAAGACGATAATAGAATACAAACTATTGGTTACATCTTACATCGTAACCTAGAACAGCAGTGAATCCAGTTTAATCTCCATGTGTGGCATAAGGATGCTGCACTGGTGTGCAGGTAGGGCATGGTTTCGGCTGCATCATTCCAAGTTCTGGCACGTCATTTAGGTCTAGTGTGGAACGAACCTCACAGAGCTTTTTCCAAATAGGCAGCGGTCATTTGCCTGAATCTTTCAAACATCCAGAAATCTCTGAAAAAAGTGTGCTGAACCTGCCATTACTAATAGAAGGACATAAAAGTGTAAAATCTCCTTACTGCTCCGGACTTCCTTCCCCAGCAGCAGCCTGGCAGAAGCTCACCCTACAAGTAACACTATTTGCAAAGTGAACTGCTGTTTCTGCTTTGTTCAGAAATAATTTTTGGTTCTGTGTAACCACACTTCAGAATGTCATCTGAAAAATACTAAACTTCATGATTTCATGGTTGAATACAAAGTTCAAAATACGAAGTGAATGTAACCAACCTCAGCTGCTAGTATCCTTTGGCAATCTGAGGAAGCAGTATGGGGGCTGGGAGAGTGATTTAATATGACATTAACTAATAAGATCAATGACATCTAAAATGGTAATATGGATAATGGTAATTTTGTGCCTCTTTTAAAGCAAAATATGAAAGTAATCTTCTTTGATACAGGCAGAAACAGGTCTTGTCCTGGGGAAAGGGACAGCTGGTTGCTACAAAGGATTGTTATATTGAAGATGAAAAAGTTCAAGCTGCCCTTCTTCCTATGCTTTTAAAACCATGCAAGTTCTTATGTAGTACCCAGAGCCTGGTGTAGCAGAAATTGAGTCAATGAAATCACTCCCATTGATTTCAATGGGTGTTGGATTGACGCCAGAGAGAGAGTGAGTGGACGTATGCTCTCTAGAAGCAATAGTCTCATCTGCTTTCATATGCACCGAATTGCTGATACTCTCCCCTATTTTTGTGAGGAAACAAAACCAAACCAACTTGCCAAAATCTTCCTTTCTTTGTTCCTAAGTTCTCTCAATGGTTTGGTGTACTTTTGTTCAAAAATCTGCGTCTTCCTGCAAAAAGTTTGGTGCAAAAAGCCACATTCTAACATAATGACATAGGGATACTCTGCTGACCACCCTAGACAAGCCCATGGGAAGGGCATGGTTCTAGCATTCATGGTGCACCAGTACAGGCTCTGGAACATCTTTAGAGCTAATGTTTGACAAATGGCATGCAGCTTTGTCAAAGTTTACTGTCACTTGCAATATAAATTCTTGTTGGATTATATCTATGTGTTGCAAACAGGATGAAATGTAGCTACTATAATTTAGCAGCTGGTTTGTGACTTTGTTTCCTTTCTCATAAGAAGCATCCATATTTGCAAACAGCAACTAGTGAGTTGTGGACAAGGATTAAGTATTTTTTTCTCCTACACTGAGGTTCACTAGGTAAAGACGCAGGTCACTTGTGTAAAGCTACAATTCCATCTGTATCACTCTGCTCTATATTTCTCCTTGCTGTCATTGCACCGAATACTAACTTATCACAGCTTGTCCTTTTTAAAGTCTGAGCCTCATGGTATAGTTTTTAATTTTGGTAACACTGTGAGATCTTGAGTCTTGCCATCAAATAATGAATACAAAATGGTTTGGGATATTGATAAGCAGACTCCTATATAGATATAAATAATCTGCTTCATTCTCTGTGCCTTTGAAGTCCTCTTTTGTTTGCATTCAAGAAACCTTTTATGTGTTCTAGGACAAATTAGGATCCTGTCCGGGTTCTTTAAGCTTGTAATTAGCTGCCGATGAAACTGTATCTATTTAAGTGTTTAAGCATCCGATTGCTCCTAGAAACAGATACTCACATGTCTAAACTACAGTAATTTTTGCCTTCTCTCTGCAGGTTCAGTCCCTGGCCCAAAAGTAATTTAGGCCATTCCTGTGTCAGCAAAAGCAGAAGGAGATGCCTATTCACTGCATTTTCCACAATAGGACAGGGGTGGTACAGCCCTCATTTTGTAACTTTGTAGACATTTTTATGGCATAGCATTAGTTAGCATTTGTATACTTTTAAAGCCCAGAGGAGACAAGTAGTTTTGCAAGCATATAACTGGATTTACTGTAACAGCAAGGCATGCAAGACAGAGGAGAAATCTGTGCTAAGGCTGCAGCTATGGCTTTCCTCAAGAAAAGGACAAGAAAAACCAAACAACTAGAACATTTCTTTCAAAGGGCATCAATTGTGAAAAGCAGGACTCTCCCAAGAGCGTTAAAAGGGTGGGCAGTGAAGAAAGAGCAAGGTGGCTGCTACCGTTGAGGGATTCTCAGATGTGGGGATCCAGGTGCTATTCAAATAAAATCAACTGCTGGCAGAGCTGCAAAATCACTCACTAATAAGAATGGATTGAGCATTGCCTGGAGGGGCTGACAGAAGCTCAAAGGAGAGCCTCTCCTACACACTACATTTGTCTTACATAAAGGCTGGATTTTTGATTCACTGAGGTTGAATTTGGATGATTTGCTTCCATTATCACTAACCCCACTAACACAGCCCATTGATTTTACTACCACCTCTGTTCTCTCTCATCCTCCTGCTTCTGTTTTCCAGGAAACTGGTCTTGCAGCCACCGATTCCAGAGGTTCTGGCCAGCCCCAACCTGTGCTCCCCTCACACAGCCTCACACCCCAGCAGCACTTACGTGCTGCAGCAGCATGGTTCTGCCGCTGCTACTGCTAAAAACCTTTACAGCCTGCCAGAACACTACACTTCTATATTGTCCAGCTGCCACTGGCCTCTGGCAGGCTAGCTTACCCCAGCAGTTACTACTGTGATAAACACTGCTACTTAGAATATGCATGCCAACCAAAATGTGTTGCAGCACGTCAAAAAGATGAGTGACAGGTTTTTCTTTCATACTGTCTATCCCTAATATAAGCTTCTATAAACCTTCTATAGGAACATTGCATGTGTTCATAGTATACACTTAAAACATACATATATGTTTACTCAGATATTTATTCCTAAAACCAAACCCAGATACGTGTTCAGGCAACATGCAGTGCCAGAACGATGGCCTCCATGACTGCTCTTTAACAGGAATCATCCCTCAATTAAATGTATATGGATTTCCCTCCCTGGTGTGTCTATGCACTTATTTTTTTCATACATACATGTGTCTCTCTGTGTGTTTTACATATAAGTTAATGTATGAATAAGCCAGTACAATTTTAAAGTGTAAAATATAACAATATAATTGTAAAAATTTAGGTAATTCACAATACCTTGAATCTGTAAGACAATAAATACAAAGCTTCTTCCTCAAATAGAGACCAGCAACCTACCTTTGAAATGGGAATACCCTTTCCATGCAACCTGTCTGCCCATGTCAAACCACAAATCTAGAGCTGCGATCTGCCACACTCTTCTGTGCCCAGAGAGGGAAGAGAAACATTGCTTTGCAACAGTAGACAAAGTCTCAACTGACCCTCCCTGTTTCACTGACCAAAACAAAATGAAATTCTCTACAGTTATATTCTAAGCAGAATTGCCTGTAAGTATGCACAGGACAAAGGCCATATTTCGAAGCTTTTATCCACTGTACATAAGTCAGAAACCCTTTATAAGCAGCAGCTTCATGCTGAGCATCTGAATTCCTCCCTTCCTCCCTCCCTCTGCTTCAGGCTTTTTCTGAATGAACCTGGTGATGGTTACCCTCTCACTTCACCGAAAAATCTGGAATCTCTTAGGGTCCTCAAAGATACTGCAGAGAAGTCTGTAGACCAAGAAATAAATGAATTTCAAACAAGTCAACGGTCTACTCGTCTGTGTTGGCTAATCTTCACTGTTTTCCCCCAAACTCTAAATTACCCCAAGTGGTTTAGTCTGCAGATTGATTTAGCCCCAGCTGAAAGTGAGGAGGATTTTTCCATTCATTATAGAAAATGCTGGATCAGACTTTACACATTTTGTTCCTGAACCAAACCTTAAAGATGTCAATAAAGTGCCTTTTATTCAGTTTAATGGGCTTGTAGTCATTCCAGTAGTTCCATATTTAAAAAAAAAAAAAATAGAAAAATACTTATTTCCTTAATCTTATTCCAACTAATGTGGTTTTGGCTTCTTTTTCTTCGTTGCTACCCCTCCCAGTTGGTTCAAATTAGCTTGCTCATAGTAAATGTCAGCACAGAGACAAAGACTCAAATAAACACAGAGACTCAGCAATTCTCTGAGGTCTGGTCCTCTCAGGATGCATGAGAGGGAAGACAGCAGAGGAACCTTGTTCTCTTTCATGCCTACATAAAAGACATCAGTCCCCAAGGCTGTTTCTGCACCGCGTTCAGGCTGCGAGAGAGGCACTGAGTTCAGAGCAGCCGGAACGTGTCACTGCTGGGGAAGCTGCGGTGTCACCGGCCACGGAGGCCTGTCCATGCAGGCACTGCAATTTCACTGCCCCTAATCTGAGCTGGCCACGTCGTAGCTGGTCTGATACATCTCTAACCCTCTAACCCTCCCACTCCAGGCTAAGTGCCAGTTTTAGCCCTGAATTTGTACTTTTTAGGCTTTGATGAGCAGGGCATTGAAGTCAATGGAGAGATTCCCATTTGCAAGCACCTTCCTGTGCCTAGCTCACAGCTCATTAGCCTGCTGAAGTGCTTACCTCCCCTAAAGCGCCCAGGTAGGTGAGTGAGGTAGGTGGAAAGGGATTACTTAGGCACTGTTTTAGATTTGCTTTAGCAAAACAGCCCTAACATTCTCTAAATTTAAATAAAATATTGATTACTAAAGTAAAACTCAGATGTAGTTGTTGTCTGAGGCAATATATAAGTACCTGCTCCAAATTAACATCTGAATACTAGATAAAATATTGTGGGTTGTGAGCACATCATTATTACAGCCACAATGGTCTCTCCTTTCTATAGTAAATGGACTTCAAAAATATTGCACAATATTAGAGCTTATGAACACCACTTAATAAATGATGTTGAAGACTCAGAAAAATAAAGTTTTTTTAAACAACAGACTAAATTCTGCTCTCCCTTTACAGCCGGAAGCTGTATTGCTCTGTGGATTAGACCGAGGGCTAGTGTGTCCCCTAGCCACAGCACTTTTTTCCCTGGATAGTGAATTACGTACCAAAATTGGTGTGTATTCTATTAACTAAGATACACAAAAGAATAATTTCTTAGAAATAGGAAATTTTCTGATGCTCAGTGTGCTCGAAATTATTTTAGGATAAAATCACCATGATTAACTTCCTGCTCTGGTGTGTTCGGCTGTTTTAGTTTGTTGTTGGCTGTGTTTCAAAACAAAGCTTTCATAAATGTGGCCATTGGTTTCCAATAGAAAGGTTTTCATGCCGGGAGCATGCTGTCGATGGCTGTTCTTGTTTGCAGCCCTTGCACTCTGCACGGCTCTCTGCAGCTGACTGCACTGACGTCAACTCCAGCACTATCGACACATTCTTTTGTGTGGTGTGAATGAAAAAGTAAATTGATCCCAGTGGGGACTGTGCTCACAGTGAACAGAGAAAAGCTGCCACTCTGTCAGCTATAGATGGCATCAGACGTCTGTTAGTGCAGTCCTTGCTTTGGCACTCAGATTAGACAGGACATCAGTTAGGGGGGTGTTTGGTGCCCCTCAAAAAATAGCATGTTTTTCGGGGGGCTAAACTTGATGCGTGAAAATTAATAATAATTTAAATGGCAAAGGATGTGAAAAAGAGCACCTTGTATCTAGGAGGTAATTTTAGAAAGGACAAATATTATTATGCTAAATTTATGGATGAGAGAAGCGCATTCTCCTTGGGGCTATGGAACAAAGGCAAGGTATAAAGGGGAATAAAAAAACAGTCACCAAATCTTTAACTTGTGAAAAAATATCCATTTTGGAATGTTGAAGTCATCTGTGCTAAATAAATTATGCCTGCTAGGATTCTGGCCTCACGAATTCTGAATTCTAGTCCTTAAGTCCAAGTATTTATTACAGGAGCAGTGTTTCTTAGCATGAAAATGCCGAATTAAAAATTCTACACTGAAATTCTGTTTTAGTTTTGGTTTTAACTATTGTTTGATATGGGTATTTGTATCAAAGAGGAAAGAAAAAAGAGTTATTTTCTAAGCTTTTCCCACATTTCCTACATTTACCCTCTACCACTATCTGTTCCTATATTTATAATGTCTAACGTTTTTATCCTTTCAGAATCTCTGTGACACAGGTCCTTCATTTAAGAGTGGTGCACATACATGTGTGTGAGAGAAGGATTAGAGGAACAAATGGTGGCATGAATCAAATTCCCTAGAAAACCTGTGATAAGGCAGGAAAAGAAACTAAAAGCTGAAATGGCATCCCAGAAATGAATTTTTGTGTCTCCTTTTCCATCACACAACAGCTGCCACAGGCTTGCTATCTCCTATGCTCACTCTGAACTGGACTCTACTTATGCTGCAGTATAATGCTGTCAATAGTTACCCACAATCAGGCGTGTATCTGGTGAGGTTTGGTCTCTTAATTTGCAGGCTATTTCCTGTTGATCATAATTTTTCTTCATTATTATCTAGCAGTGTGTGAATGTTATGAATGACCCGAGCTGGCAGACTTGGTAAGGCAGAGCTATCAACATCTGACCTCTTATCTACAATCTGACACAATGAGAAAGCTGACCTGTAAGGTTTCTGGAGTGCTAACACTGCACTTACAGCCATGACATTCACAGCCTTGGATCAGAGGAGCCACATGTGATCATAGGAATGGGTGGTTACACCCAGGCTTATCCTGTTAGAAAGGTGAGTTCTTGTGCAGAATGGCATCATAAATTTGGCTGCCCCCTGTGAAAGTACACGTTCCGCTCAAGTCCCACTGTATGGAGGTGTTTGTAGAGAAATTGCTTTTCACCCATTTTCCAAGCTGCTTGATCTTTATAGAAAGATATATTGTAGGTAATGTCAGCCAAATCCACATAACCTGGCTTAATTATGAAAGGAACCCATAATTTATCTTTAGTAAAGGAAGGAAAATTAGTTGGGTAAGTCAAACAGGCTTTGGCTGACTTAATTTCCTTCAGGAGCGTATGCAGTTTCATTGTGGGGCAGAATTGCCCACGTGATTTCTCTGTGCACTTTTGCTTCTATTCATAATTGCCTTATCCATCCCCCCTTCCCCCCCAAAAAAAAAAAGTTTCAATGTCATTACTAGCTAAGAAAAGAAAAAGGTGCCTTTTATTTCAAAAGCATAACTGCAGGGTAGAATCTCTGGGCTGCAAAGTTACCAGTTCAAGATGATGCTGCTCTTTCCTATAATGGAGCTTGACTCAGTGGAACTTATTTGATTTCAGTGTTCATGAGCTTGAGACCATTTTCCTCTTCTAGATCAGAGACTCCAGAGGAAAAAGGAAGAGTAATTTTTATTATCCTATTTTAGTATTTGAAGGGTCATTTTTAATTTTTATTATCCTATTTTAGTATTTGAAGGGGTATAAAAATAAGTTGATGCCATAGGCAGAATATTAGCACTGTCATTTTGCTACTTTTAAAAAATATATATGCATTACAGGTATGGGATTTTTTCTATAGATTTTCCATACAGGTTTTATCACAAGGTGACCTAGTCCACATGAGAACTTCTGAGTGCTACCTGCATAAAACTCAAGGATAAATAAAGTGATTTTGTTGCTTCACCAAGAACTTTGTGGAGTTTGTTCCTTTTTATTACTCTGTTGAGTGTCACTATAAATCTTAGTGTAAAAGAAGAAATAATTTTTTCTCCAAATTTTCATCTAAGCTGCATTTTTCAGGCCCCACATTAAAAGAGGTGCTTTAGGGGCCATAGAAAAACTGTCTTATTTTGACACACTTGGAATTACATTTTATTATGTTAATTACAAAATGCTTTTTGAAAATCAAATTAATTATTTTCTACTAAAATGTTCTTAACATTTAAAAAGACTGAAATTCAAGCGAAATGTCACAATTTTTCAATCAAAGCAGTTGAAGTGATTTAAATGTCTTATTTCTTAATTTTACCTTTTTTTTTCCCCAATTTGTTTTTGCTTTTGTTTCTTTTGATGGGGAAAAAAGAAAAAAAAGTGGGGGGAAATCATTCTGTTTTCATTAAACAGACAATCTGGTGTCTGTCCTACTCTACTCCTATGGGAAGAGCATAACAGATGTACAAGAAGGACAAATGTTATGTATCTGATAATTTTAAATCTGATTAGACTGCTAAAGTGTTCAGTAACTTCTCTCCTCTTGCCCACCATCCCCTGCCCATCCAGCTGCAGCAAGAACTTGAAGTGCATGTTGTCAGCCAAGGGAGGAGTTCCAGAGCACTGAAGCACCATCTGGCAGTGACACAGGTCTGTTACCAGATTAAAACTGGGAAGCTGGACAGCCTTGGAGCCATTATGGATTGATGCATGAAAGTATGATCTTATGCTGGAAATACAATATTAGGGAAGATTGCCTAGGTGTCCTTATAAATTAATATAAAAAAGGTATGCAAAAAGACTGAGGTGATGCAAACACAATGGATTTGTGTTTTCATGGAAACAAAGCTGTGAATTGCCTGAGTGCAGTGCACTCTAACTAATCCCACTGGATTGAGTGTGCAGCTCATGTGCAGCCATCGTGTTTGGTGAGCAGAGGAAAAAGAAGCATCAACTTGGACTCAGGACTGTTTTTTCCATCCCCCATTACTCAGATTAACTGTTGTCCTGGAGTAGGGTGGCAGAAGAGGAGACACGAAGTTCTGAAAGACAAGGGTTTCAGAGATTTGGAAATGTGCTTGGCATTTATGGATCAGGGGGATTTTCTGTACAAGTTCTGCTCCTTTCCTTCACCTCCTCCTGGCTGTGCTGTTTTTATCTGCAGGAGGTGGTGTCCCTCCCCTGCTCTCACAGGCTGGGCATTCTTCAGCCCTGGTCAGCCCAGAGAAGAAATGATTCCTGTGGTCTGGAGAGGTTCACAAGAGCAGACAGGAGATTTCTCAGGGTGAAGGGGACAGAAGTTGTTAAGTCTACCGCTGATCACAGTGGTATTATTGACTGACTTGACAAATGTGATTCACCCCTTAGTGAGGGAATTGGCACAGCAGGAATAGTGTAGAATTCCCTGCTTTGACTTTGACATTAAATTGTGGAAGATTATTTTCTCTCTTCACCTAGTAAAGTTTCCTGCCTCCTTGGTGAGTTGAGAAGACTGCCTGTGAACACCATGTGGGTTTTGGAAAGAAGTGACTTGGGAATATTAACCCGTTAAGTAAAGTCTACGATAGTTCACCATCAAACCACTCTCTGATAAAAGTCCCATATTTTTCCCTGTCCTGATCTGAGGAGTATTCAAAATAGCTGTAGGATGGAAAGATTTGCTACCTATTACCAGTGACCTGGGCCATCTTTAGCTGGCTCTGGCTGTAGGGTGCCCCTGGGGGAAATACAAGCAGTAAAAGCCTGTAGCTTCCACAACGAGTCTGTCTTCTTCCTTGGAAGCAGATTTGTAGTTCATAAAGGAAACTTCCTTCCCTTAAAGATGCACAACTCTCCAACCTAGGCTTGAGGCTTAAGAGTCTTTCATAAAGAGAAAATACATTATTTTCTTAAACATCAGTGGCCAATTTATCAATAAGCTCCTCTAGCTAGTTTGAATCTCCATGTTGCTTCCTGTAAAGCGAGTTAGGTTAGGTCACTGCATGAAATCTGTCATGAGAATTGAAGTTGAGCCAAAAAGCAGCCTTCACAGTGTTCCCGTCCGGGGAAAGTAAAACATGTCAGCGGAGGAGTTTAACAGATTTGTTGTCATGAATATAATTTTGAAACAGAAGGCAAGCTTGTCTCATAGTGCAGTTTGGGGACCCCACGATTAATGCTGCTATTCAGCCAACGTGGATGCTTTATCCTCAGATATCACAGCATCCCACTGCTGGGCTGACGCAGGGACACTTGGCCAAAAGAACAGCATGCCTGGCTTGGGTAGGGGTATTTACATGCCTGCAGCACACAGACTGGTTACACTGATGTAGCTGTGACCTTTGGAACAGACCAATAGCAAGAACCTCCTCTCTCCAGGTACCACGCTGCAGACTCCACCACACCATCACAAAATAGTTATTCACCAGCTTTTGATGTGTTCCCTTCTGCACCAATTTCCCCTAGAACTGCACGAAGTAGTATCCCTACTCCCAGTGGCCTATGCTGCTCTTTTTGACCCTACAGAGGGGATTTCCATACAGCTTGAGTTTTCTGTAGAAACCATTTGCTGTGGTGATGCTGGCTGCCAGTTATTTTTAATTTGTTTTCCTTCCTTTTTTCTCAGAATAAAATATCTCTATGAGGGGTTTATAAAATTAATAATTACTGGAGAGAAGTGAGACCAAAAGGCAGTTTATTGCATAAAAAAATCTTAATTAAAGTTTTTAGATTACATATACTTCCAGTACCACAGACAGCAGTGATGGACGGTAGAAAAAACATTAAGCAGGATTGGAGGAAAACTCCCATGGTTGAAAAACATATCAGTTGCATGGTAGAAGCCAGGGAAGCCTTTGGCATTTATGCAGAGTAAAGTTGTGGAGGCAAAAAACTGAGAAGTGCTTTAAATGACAATGCATTAGAACAGAAGACACAAAATTTACTTATGTTAGAATGTAAAAAAAACCAAAACCAGCAAGTGAAAGAGGAAATGTAGAGTGGGATGGACCCTGCTTTATCTCACCTTCTTCAACTAGCGATGTCCCTAGCTATGTGCTGATGTCTGGAAGAGATGCCCAGGTCACTGACATCTTATCCAGCAGGTGACAATTGCATCATGACCTCTCTTCCCATTGCTCTTCCAGTATTTAACTGTTCTTTAACTCCTCCAGAGCTATTGCTTCACAGGATGAAATTACAAATCAGTTCTTGAGGACACAGTTTCCTCATGAAATAAGTTCTCTTTGCAAAACTGTCTTTATCACATGTTTATGTATTTTCCATTCAATTGACCAGTAATGATACTAATTATCCTCATTATTCTTGAAAAAAACTTTCACAATATAATAAAAATAATTATGATAGTTACATAAAAAAGGCAGAATGAGGGAGGTATGTAGAACAGTTAGAAAGAGTAATAAGGAAAAATATCTGAATTAATTGAAATTTAGGAGAGCTAATAACCCTATTAGAAGGAGTCAATTGAGCCTAAAGCATTAGCAACCTATATATTAGAAGAATACCATTTTTAGTTTTCATATATATGTTCCTAATGCCTTATTAGGAAATCAAATTCTGAAGCCCTTAACTCAATTTTTATTCACTTCTCACTCAGAAAAAACTTTAATCAACTTCAATCAAGACCTTGCCCCAGCATGCTAGATGAGCTGTGTCATGTTTTACTGCCATCGAATGATAATAAAAAGTTACCTCTATAAAATATAACGAGGTAAAGGACATTTTATGCTGGTTGATTTAATAACACTTTGTGCTTATGCAGCCAAGCAAGGCTCTCCAAGCACTGTACAAAGACTCATGAATATATTTAAACAAAAAGTCTGTGATTTAGTAAATTAAAGTTTATTTTAGCTTTCCTGATAAAAAGGCACCGTTGGGTTCGATGGCTGAAGCACAAGTCATAAACCGAGGGATCCAAAGCCTGACCCTTCCTACATGTGCTGTGGCTCTGCTTCAGTGTGGGCACATGCTCACAGGCTTTGCTCAGATTTCCTGATGCTTGGATTGGGAAGCTATTTTGTCTCAGAACCATCTCATAGACAATTTTTTCTGTCCTCACTATTCCTTCAAAGTTCAGTTTACCCTGCCTGGCTCATTCGTTCATTGTCAGAACTGGTATACTTGGAGCAAAATCTCCTTTTCAGAAACGCCAGCTGACCATCCACTCAGGTTTGGAAGTATTGGCCTCTTTTTCAGAACTCCCAAATTACTCTCACTGTATTTCAGTAAGTTAATTTCCTGTGAAAATAATGCAGAAGGAAACATAGGAGAGGTATTGAGTTATTTCTACCATGACTTGTTGATTCTTTCCTGTTGTTTTTTATTGTTATTTAAGCAGAAGATAAATATATCTGAGTCAGGAGCCTTCTGCTCACAGTGGAAATGTTCAAAATGCAATCATAAAATTCTATTAGGCTGTCATTGCCTTTTCAGGCCTTCTAGTCAGAGGAACTTGCTCACCGTCAGAGATCAGAGATCACAGCCTGCTACAGCCACAGACTCACAATGAATGAAAGAATGCATTAGGATTTGTGGAAGGCTAAAGGCAGGGCTCTGCTTTTTATATCCCACAGCTTTAGGTGCTCAGCTGTAACAGTAATAAGCTATCAGGGGTGTGGTATCAGTTCTGAGTAAGAGGGAAGTACCAAGCCCTAGAGAGTATGTTTGAGATGGAAAAGATCTACTGTTTCAGAGAACCTGTATCCATGCTGTGATGAGATAATGCATCTTTCTGCCTAATCTTTTGTGGTGTCAACTTTCATTCGGGTGATTGTTAATCTCTTCGACTCCTACTCAGTCATTTTCATGGTTTCATCTGACCTTCAGTCCTACCCAGCACTGATAGATTCCTTATGTCCTTAAAGCCTTTACTGAGAAAGGCCCACAAAGTGCTGAGTTTTGCTTGATAATCAAAGCACGACCTAATATATCACATGAAATTTCATCTGATATAGCCAGCCCATTTGTCTTTCCCAAGCCTTCCAAGCAGTAGAGAACTGGGACTTCATTGTCTTATTTTCTTTTTGGTCCTCTCTTTCTCCCCCACCCCAGGGCTTCCAGATTGAACATCTCTCATCTCCTCTTCTCCCCTCCTCCTGCTCTTTGCTGAATTTCTTGCAGCAGTCATTCTTTCTTGTTTACCCCAGGATCTACCCCAGTCCGAACTTCATTTCCTGTCTTACCTGATTCTCCGTCTCGAGTGAAAATGCATTTAGTCTGTCTTCCTCCAGCACCACAGACTCTTGAACGAAGCAGTTTAATTTCTTCCTCACAATGTCCAAGTCCACATCCTATGGCATTCACTTGTCTCTACATTTTGATATCATCAGCTATGTCGAAAATCATGTTGATGCCAGAATATATTATAAAATTCAGGAGCTGAAAAGTATTTGGCTCTATTTTGCAGTATTTTCTTCAGCAATAAGATGCAAATGATAAATTTCATAATAGACCTACTCCTACATTAAAGATTGTCCTTTGTGAAAGGAAAACATCTATAGAAGCAAAATCTAAGATCTCAGCTCTCCTTTTCCTAACACTTTGGTACCAGTGTGCTGGTTTTGACTGGTGTAGAGTTACTTTTCTTCACGGTAGCTGGTAAGGGGCTATGTTTTGGATTTGTCCTGATACCAGGGTTGATGATATAGAGATGTTTTTGTTACTGCTGCTGAGCAGTGCTCACACAGAATCGAGGCTTTCTCTGCTTTTTGTGCTGCCCCACCAAGGAGGAGTCTGGGGATGCACAAGGGGTTGGGAAAGGACACAGCCAGAACACCGGACCCCAAGTGACCCCAGGGATAACCCAGACCACATGGCATCACGCTCAGCATATACAGCTGGGGAAAGGACGAGGGAGATGTGTAGGGAGACATTTGGAGTGATGGTGTTTGTCTTCCCAAGTCAATGTCACACGTGATGGAGCCCTGCTCTCCTGGGGATGGCTGAACACCTGCCTGCCCATGGGAAGTGATGAATGAACTCCTCGTTTTGCTTTTTTTACTTTGCTTTTCTTTGCTTGTGTGTGGGGCTTTTGCTTTACCAATTAAGTTCTCTTTATCTCAGCCCCTGAGTTTTTTTAATTTTACCCTTCCAATTCTATCCCTCATCCCACTGTGAAGGTGTAACACCAGAGGGAGGGTAGCGAGTGGGTCTCTGGGGCTGAAGCTGCTGGCTGAGGTTAAACCACAACAATCAGTTTGGTTAAAAGTCTTTTTGTGTTTATGTGTGTACTGCTCTCATTTTATAAAAAAATAATTTTAATTTTATGTAAAAATTATGTTTGAAATTCCCTTTTATCAGTTCAGAGTGTTTTGCTGTCAAGCAGGAACTGATACACATTTCTATTCTCTGTGTTTCCTGAAAGGAACCTTGCAGTCCCAGAGTGACCCTTGGGTAGCTATTCTCAGCACTGGTGAGTCATTCATTAGAGCTTTTGAGTCATAGATGGTATCAGTTTCACATAGGCATCAGAATCACAACTGAACTTGCTATGTAAGAAATGAAAGCAACAGTGGGAGACTAAATAATTTGGCAAAACTTCTCTGTCTTCTTGCTTTTCCACATCCTAATTTCACATCTTCTGAAGCCTGTAGACATTAATTATTGAAATGTATTTTGTCACCGGCAAACTTTATTTTGATCAGTCCAAATTTATTGGGCTTTGCTGTGCTGTAGCTAGAACAGTTTTCTCCAGGCAAAGGATGTTTTGCAATGACATTGAATGCGGATTTATTCCTTAAGAGATTATAGTGAGCTGTCTAAGGGATAAAAGAAGTGCACTTTTTGGGATAACTAATTCTAAGACAGAGTTCTATCTACCCTGGAGTCATAAAAGAGGTTAAGGAAAGGCTATTTGACAGAAGAATCTTAAGCAATGAATGAATGACGTTTTGATTCATTTCAGTTCATTTACTGATTTACCTGCAAGAGGCAGCCCTTTCAATTTGTTTTTAGTAAATGAATAAAAAATTAAATTCTGTACAACAGAAATGAAATGAAAAACTCCTTTGAAGACAAATTTTACCATTCTTCTGTGCCACCCTCCTTTAACATCCAGAGACTCCTACCATTAGTGATGTCACAATTTGCTTTTTAAAGATGAAAAACTCTCTCCACTCTTCCCTCCTGTCCTGGTTTCTCCAATTAACAGATGAGTATCTACACCAGCCAAGGAATTTTCTGCATGTTCTCTCTAGGCTTCAGCTTCAGTCTTCTCAAATGGAGACTCTGGTTTTAGAAAGCATAATTTTCATTTTGAAAGGACAGACTATTGAGGGGAAGGGGGACAAAAAAGGGATTGAAGTCCGAGATTCCTGCAGACCTGCAGCAGCGGAACATAACAACGGCTGGCAGCCAGGTGGTGGCTCTGATGGTTTCTGGTGCAGAGTCACACTTGGCGCTCCCTTTGCAGGTGGTTGTGGTTTCAAAGGGCTGTGGGAACAGAGCTGAAATAAATTGTTCTTTTAGTGGAGAGAACTCGCTGTAGCCTGCTTGCAGCAAGATACTTGCCACTGCATCCAGATTTCACCTATACTTGATGACTTCCTCAGAGTATTTTCTCAAAGAAAAAATGCAATTTCTAAAAAATGAGATCAACGTAGAAAATCTTGCATGTATCTCGATTTTATTTTATTTTTTTTTTACTTTTTCATGAGGGAAAATTTCCATTAAATATTCTGTTCACTTTTATCTGTACAAGGCAAACTAGAATACTTAAATTGCCCAAATTAGTTCAGCAAAACTAAATTTTCCTGTTGTAATACATTCCTAACAGAAGTAAGTGTTCTGATCCCTGTTTTTCCTGATTACTGTTCTTCCCAGGAAATTCTGTATTCCAGAAGTCTTTGCAACAAATTTCACCCTGAGATACATGGTCGATAGGAAATGCCTGTTGCTTGCACATGGGAAGAATAGCTCAGCTAATGAAAATGTAGTCATTGGCTCTCTAGGCTACAAGGAAATGCTGTTTAATGTTAAAATTGCTTGAGGAAGATCTTTGAGTTATTTAACAAATAAAAACTTGTGGAAAGTTAATTTGTTTTTTCATTAGAAGTGTTAAAATGGAATATTCTTGACAATTCAAATGTGACAATTTATGGTGTGTATATCTTTATATATAAAGAATATATGTATTCCCATTGCACAGAAATATGGAAGTATAAATCACTTTTCAATAGTGTAATGCGGAGAAAACAGTGAAATGTCAGGATTATGGATGGGGCAGAAATTCCTTATTTGTTCACCCAAATAACAATTTGTCAGAATTTTTTATTTTTTTGAACTGTTTACTGATTTTTTACTTAGGACGCTTCTTTAATAACACCAGTAGCTGCACAGTAGGTGAAACAGTAAAAATTATTAAAGTGCTTAATATGCACTTCATTCAGGTGAAAAAGTTTGGGGCCATTGATTTGTGTCTTCATTTTGGTTCCCACTTGAATTTATTTACAAGCTCACAGCAAATTTCATACGGTTGGGAACTTGAGAACCCTCTTTGCTCTGAGGACCTCCTTCGCTTGCTGAACACCTTTGCAGTAGTTCGTGAAACTTGAGGGATTTAAAAAATATTTACAATCTTATTGCAATGCTCACCGTAGTAGTCCTATATTTCAAAGGGAAAAAAAAGGAAACAATCGAAGGACTGTGAAGAAAGCACTGTGAAAGACTAGCTATGACTGAATATTTATGTCTGCAATTTCACCTTCACGGTACTGCTTTTAGTTATAAAATAGCAGCAGCACTCCTTAGAAAATAAGGCACACATTTTAAAATATGTTCATCTTCAACTTCTGTGTTGCTTTAAGGAGCATCTGCTTTGCTGTCATGAAAATGAAGATAAAAATTTAAATATTGGGCCCTTGGACTGTAAGTTTATTTTTCTTATTATATCCTCAGAATATTTTTTCGCAGACTAAAGCTTTTTTGTCAGAAAACACAAGCAACGTCACCTAAGAAGACCACAACTGGGACATTGCATTGACTGGATCAAGGTTAGGTTGGAAAGAAACAAAGAATGAACACCTGATAGAAACTATACTTGAAAAAGCAGCACGCCCTTGAAAACAGGGAGCAGTAGGTTGTTTGTATGACAGATTTAATCTCTTCATGTGCTTTGGTAGGAGCTACACTCAGTTGCATGTAAGCACAACTGAAGGGCACTGTTCAGAGGAGATTTAACTCAGTTTTTCTTAAAACTGGAAGCTGAAGAAAAAGCTGGGTTTACACAACAGAGGACGAATTTTGCCTTAACCAGCTAATGTACAAATTTTTTGAAAGTTGGAAAGCTCCTTCAAAGCATGTCTGATTGAAATGGATGCAGAACTTCCCTGTGCCAGAGGAAACTATTGACTTTCATACAAAAAATTCACATTTTATAGCTGTTCCAAAACCCACTTGTGAATGAGAACTTAACCATTGGTTACAAAGGATTTTTTCAGGCTCCAAATGAAAATTTCAGACTGGTAAATATTAGTTCCAGCTTTCTGTCCCTTGTAGAGAGGATTAAGGTCAACATTGTTTCCACTCTGAAAAAGCATTTTAATTAATTACCTGATGTTTTAAAACATGACACTAATGTGTAAAGGTCTGTGAAAGTATAAAAGTCATCAGACTTATGATGATGGGAAAAGCAACGAGTATGTCTCTAACAGGAGATGGAGGTGGGTGAGAAGAAACAAAGAGAATATAAAATTAGTGCTGTGCGTGACTACTTCCTCAGTTGTGGTGAGAACAAATATGAATACCTACAAATATGCTTGAGTAAGAGAAGGTGCAGAGGTATCTTCTGAGAGATGACAGAGGCAAAAAAGAGCTCAGATCCAGATTCTCTAAAACACTCATTTGTGCATGTTCACACACACTGTCAGTCCATCTCCAGCAGCAGAAATCTCAGGACTCTACTGCAAACATATCTACTTTCTGCCAATTTTCTTGTATCCAACCCCTCTGGCTTAATGTATCTAGAAGTTTAGAATCATTAAGTAATCTTTAATCACTCCACCTTTGGCATCTCTAGGCTCAAATCCTAGCAGGATTTAAAAGACTATAAAATTAGCACTGAACAAACAATAGAACTCACTTGACAAGACAATCAGCATAGATTTCTTGTAAAGAAGCAAATTTTATAGCCTATTAGATATTCATAATTATAAGCATACCTAGTGATTCCCATTAATACTGTATCCTGTTTTACCTTCATTCTACTTAATTAAAAGTCCAATCAGCACTCACTTTGTGGGATGTCAAAGAAGCTCTGAAGTAAAAAGTATACTTTTAAAATTCCTGTAACTTCTAAACTAAAGAAGCAAGAAAGAGGTCAAAAAGAAATAGGACATAAATGAAAATATGCTTGTGTTAGTTAAGAGATAAAAATAAAGCAGTCAAAATGAACTTATTCTAAAGCGGATAAACTCTGCCACCCTTTGTCCTAATGAGAATGATTCTGGCTGTAGTAAGTCAGATAATCTGTCCACTGTGAGTAGATTTATCATAGACTAAAAATCACATTTATCACCATGAAGACACTTTAGATACCCCAAGTAAAGTTGTCGCAAAAGATTTCAGTTTAACAGGTGTTTCCCATCTGGGTTTTTGTTTAAATATAAAAGAAAAAGACCCCAACTCCCAAACCCTGGAACTCAACATTTCAATATTTGCTGTTTCTCCTGGTACAACCCATTGAATTTGTCAGCTAACTTATGCACTATTTTAAGCGCCAAATAAAGTGATGGTTGTAAGGGGAATCACATAGTTGCTCATACATGCAGGGAAGAATGTTTAAAGATAAGCAAAATGAATCTGTCTCCTGAGGTACCTGTTTTTCTTTATTAAGCAGAAAGAAAATGTAGGCTCCTACTTGAAGAATTACCATATTAATGGTACCATATTAGAGTACTTAAGAGTAGCAGAGCAGACCCAAAACAGGTCTGTCTAGTTTTGTCATTCCTTTAGAGAATTTACCTTGATCTATGTCTCATTTTTTTGCTTACCTCTCCAGAAAGAGAAGCTCTGGAATCTCATTCTTGACTGGGCGCACTTTGCCTGCCCTTTGAGAATTATCAGGTCATATAAACAACTTCTACATAATAAAACTTGCTTGCATAGTAGTTAATTGCTTCTTTCAATGGGAAGAAAAAGAAATTTATAAGTCAATGTAGGACAGACAGATTCCCTGTGTAGTTTGTGGGGACTCCCTCCACATCTGAACTTGTTGTGAGGCTCAGGAGGATTGTGCCATGCCAGCAGCCGAGGCACTGCAGTGAGTGGGAAGTGCTGAGGGCAGCAGGCACTGGGCTGCTTGCAGAGAGCTGAGTCGCTCGGGTGATTTGTTTTGCACAGCCCTGTGTGGGCCTGTTAAAATATTGGGCTTTCACCTGACCAATACAGTATTTTTTTTAGGGAATCCTTTCTTGCTATAGCAGGGAAGAAGAAAGAGAGTACTACTTACTCCCTCCTACTTGATGGGAAAAGTTCTTGAGGGCATGGATTTATATTGGTCGGATCTAGTGACTCTGGCTTTTATTTTCATGCACTTACCACTTACACTGAATAAATCCACGCTTGCCTTCTAAGCTGGGGACATTTGAGTATGAACGGCCATCATATTTTATAAATAAGCTAAAAGGAAGGTCATGGATTGCTGCAGGAACAGAACCTAGGACCTCAAATAATAAGTTTTAATCTTCACAAATCATCCATATGGCCTCTCGGATTGAATATGCTTTTCATAGTGAATCTCTGAGTACTAAACCACAATTTTATTCTTGAGTCAAGGATAACAACCACGACAACTGATCTCTAGCGTGTGACTGGCAATTAGGGAGTAGTTATGTGATCTAGATTAAACACATGGGTCAAGATCTCTTCTCACAACTCTGATAATATAAAATGTCTCTGTGCTTAAATGCACTTGACCTGTGGGGAAAAAAAAAAGTATAATTGCATGGATGTATGAATTCTATTTGTTTTTATTTTTTTTTTACTTCTTTTTGTTTGCTGTTGGTAATGTCATGAGAAATTATACCAGAACATGCAGTTCTGACACAAGAATCTATATCGTACAAAGATTACCAAAAAGCCAATATTAAAGTATTTCATCTCCCTTCTTTGACTTGGTGATTTATTCAATGAATTAAAATAAATAGATTTCCAAAAAGAAAAAAAAAAATCACCAGCAAAAACCTTTACTGACACCAAAAGGTACACCAGGCACATCCTGTAAACTCAAAATCCGAGAAATCAGATGTCGAGAGAGACGTTTCCTGAACTCTTTATCGCTTTTTCTTTGTTTGAAATACCGTCAGCAGCATTCCCCCAAACCGCATGAACTTTCTACTTTCATCTGCAACAAACATCAAAAAGAAGCATGTATTCCAGCTCACAGACTGGTTTATGTAGCTCCTCGGGGTCTCAGCTTGTTAAGGCAGAATGCTTCCCGAGCGCACGGAACAAGTGTGAGTCAGAGAGACCCGTCTGTTGATACAAAGAGCATGTGAGGTCAGCCTTAAGACTCTGAAGTGTGAGTTTGATGAAGTTCTTGTTTATGCTACTAGAAGGTTTCCAGCAAATGATACAAATCCCAAACTTAGTCCATTTGCCAGTACATATTTCCTCCTTGCAATGTATCTTCTGGATAAATAACATGAAAATATTATTTTTCTTTTTTTTCTTCCCTTTTTTGTCTTTTTTTCTTTTAATTCACTAATTCACACATAAATAGAACAGCCACCACAGGAAATGATAGATTCTGATAAAACACTTTATGGGGCTGACAAAATTGGCTGTTCTCATGCATTAGGCAGAGCAGAGATGTAGAAATGATACACTAATATTAAATATTAGCATAAAAATCTGTTGCAGATCCCATATTTATATCTAAATCTGGATGAATCAACACACTCTCAAAAGGTATTGAATGCTCAGAATGAGCAGCACGTGACCCTACCTCAAGTTTTAGAACTGTTAGATAATTTTCATAATGTGTAAAAAACATTAAAAGTCAGCTATAAGTAAAATCATCAATAAAATACAACTGCAACCACATGAGATATGAAACAACTGATTTTCTCTTACTGTATGTCATACATAGTTACTGAGGATTTAGTCTCAGAGGTAGTTAAATGCTTTGACTGAAGAGAAGCACATTCATATGAAAATTTTGGGCTGCGCTAATATAAAAACAGGACACAATTTGTAAGTATTAGCTGTTTTTGTGGGAAAAGAACCCCCTACCGAAAATACCATACTGTAGTAGTTAAAACAGGACTGAAAGGCAATGAGGTAGATAGATATAGAGAATGTTTTCCATATGCTGGGAGACTAAATTGAATGGACCTCTTCATCTTGGAAAGAACAACTTAGAGAAATATGACAGTGGCATAAATTTATTGTGGAGAACAGGGAATACTTGTTGGATCTCTTGCAGCATGGGAACTCAGGAGGACACATACACAATAAAGTTATCAGGTAGTGAGTTTAAAATAAACAGAAGGAAACACTTTTCCGTATTGTTGCATAACTGCACTGTGAGGTAATTTCCACAAGATATTGCTGATGCCAAAAATATAAATGGACATAAACAGACTTTAGAGAAATTCATGGGAATACATCCATAAGTAACCCAGATGCAATGTCTGGCTCAGGAAATATTAAAACTGATTGCTGCTGTAACTGAGAGGACAGATCAAGAGTCAGACACTTTATACATGTCTTATTTTTTCCATTTTTCTCTGTATTCACTAGTAGCCAGAGACTTTCAGGTTCACCCCACCATGGGTCATGACGAGGAAAAATGAAAAATACTCTCTTATATGTGTTGTTTTTTTGAGATGAACTGTGAATTTTTACAGAATCCATAGAAAATACAATATATACATACAAGAGAATTTTGAAATTAATTTTTTTAAACTTATTTTATATTTCCCAGTTCTATTTCATAATTTTCCCTTAGCACTGCAGTGGAAGCAGTCTTGCTCCCCTCCATAGCCTGATGGCCAAGATGCTTGGCGTCCCTGAAGGCAGGGGCAGGCTGAGGCTCAGTGTCCTCCAGTGAACAATTCCAGCATTCTGTGAAGAGAAAATGGGAGCAAAGGCCATTTAATAAAAAATGCTGTTTCATTAAAAGAAGGATTTGTAACAATGTCTCTTAATGTGAGCCACGGAAAAGTGACTAACCCAAACCCTCAGACTACCTACAGTGAATCATCATTTAGGTTTCTTCTGTAGTTAATAAAGCTATGGAAGTGTTAAGGATAGAAAGACTGGTTCAATTCTCTTTCTTTCTCCATTGATTATAGAGAGTTCACAAATAATTTGTTCACAACTAATTACTAACTTTTTATATAGCTGAAGGGTAAATGTGACCCATAGTGTCCAATTTCCCAAATGAATTCCCTTGTCAGTACAGGGGGATTTTTCTCACTCAATTCTGTGACATATCCCAGAGCTGAATCTCCCTAAATGCTTTGATGTCTCTTTTTGTTTTCTCCTAAATGTGATTTCCTTTCTGAAGCAAATTGTCCTTTAGTCAAAGATAGTGGATTTCCAGCCCTAAAAAGCCTTTTATTAATTCATGAACCAGATATAAAATAAACAGTAGCAATTTAATTCCCATCTGCTTATTGCTTTTTCAGGGCCTCTTTGTGTATATGCCATCATCATCCTAATAGCTGCTTGGTCAGTCTCTGCATCCCTGCATTTGCATATAAGCTGAGGCTGACAATAAAGTTTCCAGAAAGTGTCAAGTGAGTTGGTGTTCTTGTAAAGTGAAACACTTCTCTAGCGGTCTGAGACCACACATCTCATTTCATGTGGGATATTGAACAATTAACATTTTTCAGTCACTTAACCATCTGGACAGAATAGGAAGTGACAACTTAGTCTCACCATGAGCAAATCATGATATCCTCAGCTTTCCTGTAGATGTAGTTTTAACACAATTTAATGTAATTATAACAGAGGATTTTGCATGAGAAGAAACAATTTAGTGTTCTACGGCATGCCTCAGCTGTGAACCTGATGCTGAATGAGCTAAGTCTTTCCCTCAAAATAGAGGTACTATTAGAAAGCATTATGGCGAGGATTTTAAGACAATAAATTGAAAAGGCTACTGAAATTTGAAAAGGCTACTGAAAAGTATTGTTTCGTATGAGAACAGGTAACAGATCAAATCTTAATTTACATGCTAGTCAATATAGGAATTTATCACATAAATCCATTCACCATTGGAAGGATAATATAGTCTCGGCACTTTCAGTCTCTACCGGTATATTTTCTGTACAATAGTGCTGGGATAAACCTGGAAGCCTTTCCAGAAATCTGGAGACTGTATTGCAAAAACCTCAAAAAGTACCTATTGCCATTTTATGAACTCCAGAGGGTAAACAAAATCATATCTATCTATGGAAAATCTAGCCAGGCTAGTGTCTATATTTGCCTTTGAAAATCTGTCCCCCTTTGCTACCTCATCATGTCCACGATTGAAAGATACCACTCAAGTGCAGACTACTGGCATTTTTAATTACCTCTTGATTTGGTCTCACGGTAAGAAATGAACCAGAGGAGAGAATGCTTATCCATTGAGTGTATGAGTCTTACAGGCTCAAATACAGCATGTCCTGAAGAAATACTGCTGACTCCCATTGTTTCCATATTTAATAGCAGATGCACTTAGAGAATAATGTATATTTGCACATTATATAATTCTTTTATATAACTTTATTGTCATTAGCTTTTAGAACATAATGAGGAACTGAGGCACTTCTCTGGGATGTGGCTTTTCCAAGAACCCACAGTGGTCCTTTGTCTAAACCAAAGCTGGAATTCCCCTTGTCCTCCTGCAGTTCGGTCTTCTCTTGGCTCCCAACTTCTTTTTCTTGTCTTCAAACTATTGTTTCTTATTCTAAGACATATATGTATAACACGCTTATTTATTCTTCATCTTTTGAATCCTGATTTAGAATTCTCTGTCTCACAAAGCAGACACTGGTAATTTCCATCGTGTTATTTCAAAAGCAAAGAAATACTATACTCTGTTTTCTTTTGTAGCTGGCTGAAGTCTCACAATCAAACATTGCTTCCTTCAGCTTTTGAAGGAAAATTAAAAGAAGCTCTTGCCCTGCAGTTATTGGCAGCCTCTGCAGTGGTTAATTATTCATATTTCAGGCTCAGATTTACTGTACAGCTTAATCAGCATTTCTCTAGACTTGTGTAATCTAGGAACGGTTTCATGAAGCATGGCAAAATTGTACATACAGGGTCACACCAAAACACGGTGGATGAATGCACCATTTTAATATCACTCTTGCCATTCTAATGCTCTGAGGGGAAACAGAAATCTCTGTAGGCTGCTGTGGAAAAGATACAAATTCTTCCAAACTTGCTTTTTTAATTTAGTCTGGAATTTCCCTGAGGTGTACTGGCAAACAAGTGGCCTCTCCTATTTGCTCCTTGGAGGAGGTCAGGGCTCTGATGGCATCCTCACTGAATCTGCATCAGTGCACTTCAGCTCTCTTCAGGAGGTGAAAAAAGTGTTTATTCTGCGGTGAAAATGGCACATGGATTCAGGAGCGGTTTGGTCCAGAGGTTGTTTCTGTTGGGTAGATTATACCACCTAAGGTTTGCCTGTTCACACATTGTCACCTCTCCTCCAGCACACCGGTATTTCTGCAGGACAGCAATATACCTGTGGCCACCCTCTTAAGGTCTCTAGCCCCATCCAAAGGTGTATGAGAAGTTATCAGAGTATATAGAAAACACTGCAGTTAATAATGACAGAGCACTTGCATTACTGCAGACATTTTGAAATTAAATGCAAAAAACCACATTGGTAATTTTGTCTCAGGGCTTCTCTTAAACTAAATAACACAGGGAGGAGTCCGGGTATTGCACTAAAAGTGAGGGGATGAGACCAGATTTTCCACCATGATCATGTTGAGTGTTAAAGCAGTTGGAGAGTCACTGTCACAACTTTTGTTTAGACCATCTAATGCTAACAGAAATCCCTATTAAACAAAGTTCAGAAACACACACAGGCTCTGTTCCCAGTGGTCTGAATGCTATGACACTCTACAAAAAGATGAGAAAATTAAGAGTGTAACCAGTTCTTGGGGCCGGGGACAGAGCTTTGTGATGGTGTAGGTTGTTAGATACACACTTGTATCTAGAGGTATGGTGTGAGATGTGTGGAAGACCCTGGTTGAATGTCCAGTCTGATTCAGAGAGGCCATGTAGACACAAGCCATCCTCAGCCACCAGGCTTTGGTGCCAGACATCAGAGTGTGGACCAGAAGGCTTTCCCAATGTGCTGTAACCTAAGTTTTTTGGGGTGCTTGGTCATATTGTAATAACTGTCTGGATGTGATTTTCAAGGAGAAATCTTGGCTGTGTCCTATGCATTATTGTGAATTAGGTGCTTCACGTGCTTTCTCTGAGGTCTGGCTTAGCAGTTTGAGCAGCCTCTGTTTACCCTGCCTGCACTTTGCAAGGCTCTGGCAGGTTCCAGCAGCAGCTGTTGATGTTGCCTGCAGCAGAGGAAGGTGAGGTGTGCAGGCAGCCAGAAAGGAAAGCTGTGGTGAGACCTGCTGCAGCTGTGAGGCGCACAGCAAAAGCTACAACTGTGGGATTCATGGAGGTATCACATGGTTGTGAGTCTGGAGTAACAGACCCTCTCCAGACCCCCAGGAAAATGCTAATATCTCTTTATCCCCCCAGACTAAATGGCATGAGTTAGCATCCTAGGAAGGTAAAAGCCTCACTAAACACACCTGACACAAGCAAGAAGACTTTGCTTGCATGGGGACTGAAGTCATGAGGAACCCTGACCAATGCATTTAATTTCTGTTGAAAAGCATCGACTCCAAGCTGTGACAATTGCAATTCGTGTGTACATTTTCACCCAAGCAAAGTTGGAAAACTACAGATCAGGTTGCATAGGTTTTGGCTGATTATCAGAAGCCTGATGTCACATGCGTCTGATGTCCCCCAACAGCCCCTGGGGTACATAATTACAGAGTTTAGGCATCAGATTTCCTTTTCAAAAAATGACAAAATTTTGATGTTTCCCACAGAATAGGAATGCATTTTTGTTAAATCACTGCTAGAGTTTTCTCTCATTATGTCAAAATGCTGTCTTTTGTAATTACAATTAATCTCATTTTGGCATGATGAGTAGGATACACTAAGCATTAATTTAATTATAATGCAGCTGACTTTGAAAATTAGCTATGATATGTAATTCACAATGAAAAAAAACCCAGTAAATTGAAATGAAATATAAGAAGGGTTCAATCAAATTTACAGAGAGCTGCATTTGTTATTTATTTTTCTGGTTCTGATAAAATTGTAGTTTGATAGAAAATCCATCTCTTGAATATTTTTCCCCATTCTTACCACAAACATAATACATTTGAAATGAACTAGTAGGAATACAAGGCATAGAAAACATCCAAATCTCCCCAACGCCTCAATTCAATTGTTCTTTTTCAGATTTGCGGAGAGGAACGATTTGACTCAGAACTGTAAAGCGTTACCTGGAGGTGAAAAGACTTACCAGATAGTAGTATATAAGCACGGGACTGGAAAAAGGCAGGAGAGATGACACTTACTTTCCTTCCTGCTTGTTTAACTCAGAGCTCAACAGCAGGTACAGGATGTTCTGAGGTATTGCAAAAACTCATTAGTTCTCTATAAGGAAAGTTTGCCCTGGAGTTCACAGTTATTATCCTTGAAGCTAACGATGTGAGTTGAAATTCTATGCAGCTTTGGAGCAGCATGTTTCTGCACTTACTGTGTCACCTCAGCTGAACCCTTTTGGCTCCTAGAGACTTGCTGCAGCCCATCAGCAAAATTACAGGTTATGGTGAACAAATGCTTCAAGTTCTTGGGTAATTTCTGGATTAATCAATGGAAATTTTTACAGCTCTGGTATTTTTCTGCTGAAAGGATAATTATTTTTCCTATTTTGCCTTGAAATGAGCAAATGGATAACACAGACTCCAAGACCAGAGCATAAACACACATAGTTCTATAGCTTCATGTGCTCAAAATTTTATTCAGTCATATGAGTGCTGCCCATTGAATTCCCCAGTCTCTTACTAAACCTGGAATTACTATTGGCACTGGACGGCAGGTAGAATGCTCTTTGCTTGCAGGTGCAATATACTGAGCAGCATTCATAAGACTGTACCCCACAAGAATCATTTATTTGAATGGTAATTCCCCCATTTTCTTCTGTTTACACATTTGTGCTAGAAATCTATGAAACCTGGGTGTATATGATGCAATCGTGAATACAAGAGGCAGATGCATATGCAATGGACCAGATTTTGAGAGCCTTGTGCTTGGCTGTGAGAGCTGAGTTGTTAAGTGGCCTCCATCCAATGCTGCTGGCTAGTGCTAAGGTCTTCATTCACTGTGAAACGAAAGACAGAGCTGGATTATATTCAGCTCTGGGCTGACCCCAGTGAGGTCAGTATGGCTCCTATCTAAGCAACTGTGTGCACTCCTCGCAATGAAACCAGATTAAAACACCCAGCCAAAACACTCCCACATGACAGCCCACTTACACAAAATTCAGAGCTAGACTGAGATTTAAAATGTCTCTATAGGAATTTTACTGTCTAAATGCTTGCAGCTTCCCTGAATGAGAAATTAATCCCAAGAAATTCAGACTAAAATGCTCTGTCACAATATAAACTAACATTTTTCATAAAAACTAGCTCTTTCAACAGTTTGGTATCTTTATATTTAGTTCCCTTGTTAATCCCCTTTTGCTAAATGGATAATTCAAAAATAGGAAACAGTTAGGTGCTATTGTGTACCAGAGTAAAATCCAAATGCCATATGATACATTTGATCAAATCCAAGACTTCTAAACCTTATTAGAAAGTAAACCAAGGTCAACTGCATGCATACAACCTGCAATCTCTGTTTGCAAGTTAATTTGTAGCTTGAACAGGACTTGTCATTTCTTCATTAGAATCTAGGGTAATTGTGTTTTGCACGTAATGGAAGAAGCCCAAATTTACTGCTTGAGATAAGAATACAGTCTATATATGTGAGGTGAGGGCAGTGCCAGAGGGAGCATCCTTGGCTCAGTGGTAATTTCTGAGCTGTGTAGTGGACACTAAGGTGATCTGCAGTCCAGATGGCAACTCACCTCAAGAGTGTGCTCGCTTCTTCAATAGAATTTTTATACTTCTAAATCATATGAATTATAGTGAATCTTCCAGCAAAGCGCAACGTGTCAGGCGATGACATGGAGAAGGTTAAATGGGATCCTTTGAAAGGCAGTGGACCTTAGTTCAGTGTTCCCCTTCCCAAAAAGAATGTCAGCACAGGGTGAAGATGTGTCTTCGTAGCAGGATTGCAACAGATTTTTCTTCTCTGTTGTCAGGCGAAGGCTCCTTCACCAAGTTTTCCTGTTTTGGCATGATGCAGTGAAAGGGACTCTTCCTCTCACCTTTGTGCATCAGGGCCCTATCCTGAACTAAGCATTCCTCTTTTCTAAGAGGGGAATTTACTAAAAGTAGTAGGTTGAGGCTGCGTCTCAGGAATGTGGACAATAAATAAGAGGACTGGAAGCACTGCCAGTTGGGAAATTATTAAGAGGAAGTGTCAGCAGATAATTGGCTATAGCCCTTTTGTCACGGTCAGAGCATAAACCTCACAGCAGACCATAGCTGGTGATAAACTCACAAGCAAAGAATGACACAGTGGAGCAGAGTCTGTGGTTTGATCCAATTGCCTTCTATTAAGGACAGATCTAAAAGTGAGGGAGCCTCTGTGAAGAGTGGATATCAGCCAGACCAGATTTTAAATGAATTATTAAAATGAGCTCTCGGGTTGTAAGGCAAAAGCTGTCACTGTTGGTACTTCCCCGTGCCACCTAAGGTTTAGAAGCGCTCAAATATTCATTACACAGTGGTTTTCTTGGTAAACATGGTTCATAATTCTGTTATTACCATCCTGTAATCTGCTTCTACCAGAAAGGCTGTCATATCAGATTGCAGTAGTGGATATTTGCAAATACCAGTGTCTTGTTCACTGACTTTATTTTGGTTCTTAAGATTGGACTGCTGTTGAGGACAATGAGAAAAATGTGAAATCTTCAAATGTGATGCTTCTTTGGTGTTCAATGTTTCATGGCTATGCAGTAAAAGTGTTGCAGTGACCTGATAGATGCACAACTATGTTCAAAGTTTCCTGCCATAATACTGACAGATTAAAGGGCATGAAGCATGATGGCAAAAGCTGCTATACAAATAATCACATCTCCTGAGCATCTTGTAGCACTGACTATACCTATGATGTGTATTTTTCTTCCATGAAAGTAAAAACCGGGATGGCTGTTGTAATTTAGATTTGGAGGCTGTTGAATAGTTGTGAGAAAGACCCTGACTTGATTCAGACTAAGAATTTGTCAGGTGTAAGCCCTTTCCCATGTAATGACAAGAGCCACCAGCTGAAGCAGTCCATTAAACTGAGCCAATGAGGCAATTCTGTTGTGTATTCAAAGTACGAAAGCAGAGTAGTACTGAACTCTACAGTGGGACTGACAGCTGCCTCACCCTGTTTACCTGTCCCTCTCTGAAGACAGGTGGAAGTCCATGACCACTCTAGAAAGGAGAAAATTGTACTGTGCTTTTATCATCAACAAGGATAAAATTTTCTGTTCCATAAAAAAGTTGTTTTAACTTTGCAGCGAAATAAGGTGACACGCCAAATTCTTTTCAACAATGCAAGGCAGCCCAAACCTCAGCTCATTGGCTTCTCTAGAGAAATGGAGGAAATCCAGGATGGTGCATATGTAACATCTGGTCCATACTTTCCATCTTTGATGCCAATGATGTTGAGATAACCCCTTTTCCTGCTTCTGTTACTGTTATTGCCTCATCCATCAATGCCTCGGTTACTTATGTCATTGCAGTAACCTCACCAGAACTCTGATTGCATTTACATGACTTGGCAGCATATATCATGTCTATACAAAAACTTCCCAATCCCTATGGACAAACTGAGATGGGACAGTATCACAGAAAGTGACAAGTGTAGGGACTATGTTTTATCAAGGATTTTACATACCAAATGAAGAAAAACACAAGGATACCTAACTAGTTAGTTTATGCTGAAAGATCATTTAAATGTAATAATATGGAATCAAATTAATTTTGAATGAGTTTTCAGGCTCTTAATAGTTTCCATCTTCCAATGTTCCACAGTTTCCAGTTCTACAGAAATCATGTAGAAGATATCAAAGATCATATTATCCTTTGTACTTTAACTCTGTCAAAGCTCTGTATAAAATTAAAACAAAAGGAATTTATTCCCCATGAAATTTGATTGCACTGTGTTCAGTAACTTATTGAAACAACAAGAACAACAACATAGCTAAAAACTATGATATGCAACTAATTACACACAAGTTTTGAAAATCAATATAAATTTCATATACTGTACAGGTAACACTCAAATTACATGATGGAATTTTTTCTTGCTTTGAACTACAGAAACCTCATTTGAGTCGTGTGCGTGTTTATTTGTGAGTGAGGAGACAGGTGTAAAGCATGAGGTAAAAACATAGAGAAAAATTTAAATTCTGCATTTTTCTGTGTGGAGTGAGGATCCTTGGAGCAGATTCAAGGAATGGAACACTCCGAGTGCCACATGCTGGGGTGGTGGCTTAGGAGGAGTCATAGTGTGATCTTTAGCCACTCTCATTCTGACCTGGCTCTGCCAGCTCTTTAATTGAGGCATTATCTCAGGTAAACAGAGGAGCTAATAGCTAAATCCAAATGCTGTAGGACTGTCAAGGCTATAAGGGCAGTTGCTGCTTTCCTCTCAGCCTCAACACATGTCCATAAAATAGGGTTTGATGGTCTGTTATTTCCTTAAAGAGCATCCAGCTACATCAGTAGTGGGAAAAGGATTGTAATCCAGCCCCTCGGAGTGTTTACCTTGGCTAGCTAATGACTATGCTGTGTATATTTCTATATGATACCTTTTTGGGGCCTTTTTAATTAACTCCTTCTGTCTCCTACTAGTTTTTGCAAATAGGAGAATGAGGCCCATTTTTTTCAACCACAGACTTTCCCCAGACAGCTTCAGAAAGAGATAAGGAGTAGTCTCGGTAGCTGCCACATTAATTCCGAATGCTTCTCGACCTTTCCAGCTGAGATGATCTGCAGTCTATGTTTATTTAGAGACACTGTGGTCAAATACAAAACCAGGTCTCTTTCTCTCTTTTTTTGTCCTCCCTGATGTTAAAAATAACATAAATAAAACAAACCAAAGTAAAATAAAACTAAATCATGCAGCCTGTGGATGATGCAGGCTGTCTATTTTGTGCTTAGACCGTATGTAAGGACATACCCAAGGGACATACCCAAGGACATACCCAAGGGATTGAGCTCTTGCTGATTTCTATTCCACCATCCTTTTTCTCATCACAAGGTGATGCCAGAATAGCTCAAGTACCCACAGCTCTGTGGGCATGATGGTGATGCAGAGGAATCCCTTTACCTGTGGTCTCTTACCTGTGAGAATACAGCATTACAAAGGCTATCTGCTGTATGTTTATTCTATTTTTTTAAAATTGTTTATTCATGACAGTGACTCAGACGTTGTGAGGTATTCTATTTATTACCATTGTGTCCAAAACAAGCGTTTCTATTACCACTGCCTCGATTTCAGTATTTGGACCACAGGATACCATTTAACTGCAGCTGTTGAAATTGGCTGGATTTTTATGATACCAATTGCTGAAGCTATAGTATGTTTATGTTAATCTTGCAATTTATATTAGCACAAAAGTAATTGAATACTAAAGCTGCTTAATTTGCATTACAAAATCATTTCAGTAAAATAATAACAAGTATGAATCTTTATTCTTATGGCATCAAATAAATCTAGCCTCTTGTGCATAAGAGTTGCTTCAAAATAGAGTTAACTATGAACAGACCTACAGGGAATTCCTGCCCTTGTATCACATGAGTTTTAAGCAGCTTTTTCTAAGGCAAGAATCAACATGGATAATATTACAATTCAGATGGGCAAAATAAACAAGTGCAATTTCCTTTAATCACCTATGAATATGCATAAATAAAATATCTCCTCTGTGGTTTAGATGTCAGAGGCTTATTGCTAGTGTAGGAAAGCTTTGAAAAAAACCACCAAATTGAGAGAAAGTCAATCAGCTGAGAATAGTCAATCAAAAAACCTTCCCTCATCCCAAGTAGATTAAGTGGCAAGATGATTTAGGCATCATGTAAGTATTCCACAAAGCCCACAAGCCTTTTTAAATTTTTTTCAACCTCAGTTAAGACAGCATCCTGAATAACAGTTACAACAGTCCCGAACAAACAATGAAGCCCAGAGAATGGCATGCTTATTTTCAAATATTTATAGAGTGACTTGGATAACTTTGGCAAAGGAAGAGCAAATCCATCTTAATTAGTATTAAACAGCAAATAAAACTGCATGAGAGACTCCTTGGTGTAAAGAGCTTAAAGACTAATTGCAGGCACTATGCAATGAGCAAAAGGAAACAAGACACATCAAACATGTACCATCAAAAATAAAATAATGAGTCAGGCTTAGTGTTAATGAAAACCTTTGAGGTCTTCAGATGAGAGGCACTGCAAAAAGGCACATATTTTTTAGTAACATTAAGGTAAGACTTTTTTTTTTCCTCCTCTCCAGTGTTGTTACCTGTAGGATGAATTTGGAAACAAAATGCTAGGCTGTGGTCTTTTTCATTTTTATGTGCAATCCAACCCTGCTATCTCATTTCAGCTGGAATTCACATATGAGATGAAGAATAACAATTTTGTTTGGCATGTGTGATATTGTCCAGCTATTTTTACAAAAATGCTGAACACAGCTGTATGTTTCAGTTTCATAATATACTTCTTGCATGGTTACAAGATTCAGCTATTTCATACCCAATGCTGTTAAAAGCAAATAGGGTCACTAACTTCCTATCTAACATTTCTGCCTCATGGAGTTTTTCAAATTGACAAATAGGTTCAGTGTGGGTTCAACATATTTTTTGAGCCTTGCTTTTTGCTGGTACTTCTTAAAATTCCAGCTCCTTCTCCCTCCTTCTCCCCAGGCATTGCAGATTGGATGTAAATGGACACCATTCTCATTCATGTCACCTGTGGTTATGATTGCCTTATGATTCCCGAACTGCTGGGAAAATATTCATTTTCCATAAACTTTTGCCTTCACTATTAACCTGCTTGTCAATTTAACACTCATTCTCCTTATGTCAAGATATTGTGTATAATTCTGTTAAGACTCCAGTTTTCATTTTTCTTCAGGTGGTTCAGAGAATGTAAATAAAAGGACAGTTAAGAAAAATATTTTTTTTCTGTTTTTTTTGGTGAAATTTGATTTTAATTTTTTATTTTATGTGAAATTTGATTTTAATTTTCTATTTTTTATGAAATTTTATTTTAATTTTCTACTTTTATCTCCACTATTAATATATGTCACCTGTGAAACCTTCATGAGGTGCAAATGAGTACAAGCCTGTTTAGCTAAATAAAAGATGTTAATTTATAGTGTCTGAGAGTATGGTCCCGAGGTTAGAATATAACATTGTTTAACCACGCATTTTTCTCTAGTGCGATTCTGACAGCTTCACTACTATATTAGTTTCTACTGTGAAGAAGAATGTAAGCCTTTGCTTTATACTGGGACAAGATGAATCATGTGGTTATGTACTTATTATTTTGTCTAGGGTTGCACATCTGAGTGGGTAAAGAGCAACCTTACAGCAATCACAGAATCACAGATTCCACTGAGTTGGAAGGGACCCACAAGGATCATCTAGTTCTACCCCTGGCCCTGCACAGGACCACCTACAAGAATCACCATGTGCCCAAGAGTATTGTTCAAAAGCTTCAGGCTGGTGCTGTGACCACTTCCCTGAGGAGCCTGTTCCAGTGCCCAACCACCCTCTGGGTGAAGAACCTTTTCTGATATCTAATCCAAACTTCCCCTGACTCAGCTGCAGGCCATTCCCTCAGGTCTTGTCCCTTCTCATCACAGAGAAGAGATCAGTGCCTGCCCCTCCTCTTCCCCTCACGAGGAAGCTGTAACTGCAATGAGGCCTCTCCTCAGTCTCCTCCAGGCTGAACAGACCAAGTGACCTCAGCACCTCCTCATCTGGCTTCCCCTCAAGGCCCTTCACCAGCCTTGTTACCCTCCTTTGGATGCTCACTAATAGTTTAATATCTTTCTTATATTGTGACATCCCAAAACTGCCCCCAGCACTGGAGGTGAGGCCCCAGTGCAGAGCAGAGCAGGACAATCCCCTCCCTGGCCCAGCTGGCGATGCTGTGCCTGATGCCCCCGGGGCAGGGTTGGCCTTCCTGGCTATTCAACTTGCCAGTGACCAGGACCCCCCAGGTCCCTTTCCCCAGCACTGCTCTCCAGCATCACATTCCCCAGTCTGTACATAATAACCCCTGGCCTGATGAGTAACAGGTGCACTGTGCAGATAGCTGAAATTCTTTAATCAAAATGAATTATTCAGCAAAGGTGATTTCCCAGCTTGCAGTCATATTATAATGGAGATTGTCACAAAGAAATGTTTCATACTAATTTCTAGTGGCTACAAACAATTTTGTACCATCCTCCTTTATCCTGCATTACTTTCTTCACAAGATTAATAGTACAGATCACCTTTGTCTGAACACTGTCATGCACGGCATTCGTTATTGTGATGTGGTGCTCTGCCTTCGTTTGAGTTTAGTCTCTTTGAGCCATGTTTCTGTAGGTATTCTCCCACACCTAATGGCACAGTCAGATCAGTCACACTGTTCTTAGACTGCTTTACCGCGATTATTTTTATGAAGATGCTGCACGTGTCTTGATTTAATCTCACATATGTGAATGGTTCTGCTAAATTGTGTAAGCTGAATTTATGTCACTTAACAGAATGCATTGTGTTCACATATGGCTTTACGATTTATCGGTACCTATTAACTGTATTCGTAATTAATATTACACAAAACTTTTCAGTATGAAAACTGTTTTTATGATTCTTAAACTCTGAAAAATACGCATTATGTGGTAGAAACCTTGTATTCAGATTAAATGTTTTTATCATTCTGACCTAAATCAGCTCTTCTCTTTCTGAAAATACCTAGTCTTGCCCATCTAAAGATAACTTTACAGCTGCTTACTTGTGAAGCTCTACACCTTAATGTGTGATTAGATAGGTACCTGGGATCTGTCTGGGAGGGAGGAAGGACATGACCAACCTAATTTCAGAAATTTGCCTTCTACTGTGTTTTGAAAATTGCTTAAATATGACCAAACAGTCAGGCTTTTAAAAGTTTCAGTTCACATACTTTCAGAGCAAAAGTCTAAAACTAGCTAGATTATTTCCTTGAGGATACAATTGCCAACAAAGATGGCCACAATAAGGACTAGGAAGAGAGATTAGGGAAGACAGAGATGAGTGTTAAAAGAGTGACAGGTGTGGGGGTAGGGATATTGTCAACGGAATGGAGGGGAAGCAGAGGAAAGCAGAGCTAACAAGCCTATCACAGCTGGAATAAATGTGTTCCGTAGCCCAGGATGGTACTTCACATTCTTTTATTGTCTAGCAAGTGCCTGCAATACATGCAGGAAATGGAGGATTGTTTACCCTATGGAAACTGGGGCACTAAAAAGAACAGATGTCTGATCCTCATATGTGACATTTTCCCCTATAAGGCTTCTGGTCTAATCAATCCATTGGTCAAAATAAGGCGCTGACCAGATACCTCCTGCAAATTATTTTTTGTCTTCATGACTGAGTTCACATAGCTTCCCACACAATTAACACTGATACTGTTAAGATTCAGAGAAGTGATGATGATTTTTCTTTACGGCATCGCAATATCCAAGACTTTTCCATGCTGTGGAATAAGAAAATAATTCCCTCCATTCTCATCACCTCCACTCAGCCTGAACTTCACTCTGGAATACCCAGAGACTATCATTCAGGGCAATTGCCCAGAGTGTGAGACATCATATTTCAAATTTCTTCTTTAAACCAAGATGAAGACGACTTGAACCTTTGCCTTTCACACTATTGCCTGGACTTCAGTGTTACAAATGAAATTCTTCAGAAACTTTGACCAGTACAAGTTTCATTCAAGCAGATATGCTTCTGTGGGTGTGTTTCAATGTCACTGAACACAAAAAAGCCATTACACTGAGAAACTCCTGCTGAGTTCTTCTTTGGAAAGCTGCTAGATATGACAGTGGTGGGAAGCAGAGAGTGTAAGTCACCTTTTACATAGTTTGGAGGGTGATGGAGTTTGAAAAAAGTGATAAAAATATGGATCCTTTTACCACTTTTTGGAAAGCAGTGCAGGACAGAATTTTAAGGAAAGCTTTTTCTCATATTAAGCTTAACACACTCTTAATTATTACATTTTGGTATTTTTTTATAACTGCACATGAGTCTCATTGTGCAATAATGGTATAAACAATGACCTAAAGAAAGTGTTTTCTAAGTTCAGACAAGACAGAATTAAATAGAGGTTGTGAACAGGGGAAAAAAGAGTTGTAGAAAGAGCTGCCATGTCACAAGAGGAAGAAAATATGGTTATATAGGTAAGTAATCAGCTCATTTAATGGTCTTAGAGCAAATAAATGACTACAATTTTTTTTTTACAGAACTTTGATGCTTAGGCATTACAGAACTTGCTATGGAAACCCCAAATAGATTCAATATAAAGAACAGGTGAATTTTCTCACATACTTATTTCCATCTGCTTTTAATAATAGGTATATCAATGCATATTTCTATTTACTCTGCAGCATAGGAAAATGCCTTTTTTTTTTTTTCTTGATTTTGATCTATTGATTTTAACTGGAAAATATATGTGGCACTTATGAAGCACAGACTTTGATAAAAAATGATCTGTAATTTTTCCTATAAAATAGAAAATATAGGGAGAAATGAGTAGTAAGATGGATAGAAAATAGTGTATTCCTTAAAGGAAAAAACTCAAAAACTCAAACCCAAAGCATCAAGTGAGGCATGCTGTTTTACTCTGTTTATTTAAAGTAAATAATGTTGCAGATTTTTTTTGTGACATTTTATTGATTTTTCAGTTATGAACTAGACCTCCAGCTACTGTTAAGAAAGATAATTCTTATCAAAATGATGCAGATTTACAAGACCTAAGAGTCTTGTTTATTAACCATAAGTTTCTACACAGGTCAAATTCATCTTCAGCTGATTTAGATTTAGGATTCTTGGAGCTTCGCTGCCAAAAGAAGAATTTGTGGGAGTTTTTTTGTTTGTTTTGCTAGAATAACAGAATCACAGAATTGTTTGGGTTGGAGGGGAACTAAGAGATCATCTTGTTTCAATGCCCCTGCCATGGGCAGGGACACCTTCCACTAGACCAGGTTGCTCAGAGACCCACCTGACCTGGCCTTGAGCACTTGCAGGGATGGGGTACCACAGATTCTTGGGGTAGCCTGTGCCAGTGTCTCATCATCCTCACAGAAAATAATTTCTTCCTAATATTTAATCTAAATTTACTCTCTTATAGTCCTATTATTATTGCTTGTCCTGTCACTACATGCCCTTGTAAAAAGTCCCTCTTAGGCTCTCTTGTGGCCCCTGTAGGTACTGGAAGGTCTCCCTGGAGACTTCTCCAGACTGAACAACCCCAACTCTCTCAGACTTTCTTCATAGGAGAGGTGCTCCAGCCCTCTGATCATAATGACGGCCTTTTTCTGGACTCACTCCAACAAGTTCACAGATTTCTTGTGCTGGGACCCCCAGAGCTGATGCAGGTGGGTCTCAGCAGAGCAGAGCAGAGCAGAGCAGAGGGGCAGAGTCCTCCCTCATCCTGCTGCCCACAGTGCTTTGGATACAGCCCAAGATAGGGTTGGCTTTTTGGGCTGCAAGTGCACATTGCAGGCTCATGTTGAGCTTCTCATCCACCAACAACCCCATGCCCCTCTGCTCAGGGCTGCCCTCAGTCTTTCTTTTCCCAGCCTGTATTTGTGCTTGGGATTGCTCCAAACCAGGTGCAGGATTTGCACCTGGCCTTGTTGAACTTCATGAGGTTCACATGGATGCAACTCTGAGGCCTCTCCAGGTCCCTCTGGATGGCATCTCTTCCCTTCAGCATGTTGAGTGCACCTCACAGCTTGTTGTTATCAGTGAACTTCCCGAGGGTGCCCTCGATTCCACTGTCTATATTTCTTGTCTGTGTTGCCAAGAAAGATGTCAGTAGTGCTGGTCCCAATACCATATCCTGAGGAACCCCATTTGTCACTGGTATCCACTTTGTTTTCCTTCTTTTTTGAATAAAACTAAACACCTGATAACCCCTCATGTCATAAAACATATTTACTACAATGTACCACCATATGGACTACCTACCACTGGTCCAATTCTATAATAAACAGCAGAAGTGTATGTGGAGGAAAGCTGGGATGGAATTATCACAACTTTTCATCCATATTTCCAAAGGAAAGGATGGGATTTATTTCGTCCACACAGCAGCATTTCCCTCTTCTCCTGGGTTTTCAGGTTACTCTCGGTTACTCAGCTTGAGGTGCTTCTGATCTTTAAACACAGTCATGTCAACTTTGCAGCAAAGAAAAAAAGTCATTAAATACATTCATCTTTCCAAAAAATAGAATTCTTACCGGTTCCCTTGGATTCTGACAGGATAGTAAACAATTTTATCCAAAATCAACAGCTGAGCTTCTAAACTCGGCACTAGTATAAATTGTCTTGCAATGATGGTATTTATCTACAGTTAATTCGTTTGAAGGTACAATGGGATCTTAAAATTATCACTGCTCTCTTTTCCTCTCACAGTGAATGAAGCTAAACAGAGTGAGAGGTCTTTGCCCTACGTAAAAAGTTTTAGAGATGTTAGAGAACAGCTGTTACAGAATAACTAATTTTGCATGACAGAATAGGTAAGTTCTTGTCTTTTACTGCCAGCTACCACTGAAAACCTTCATATGAATCATGCTTCTTTCATGCTGCAAATATGAACACACAGACCTGCAGTTGTATCTCAGATACCACTGAACGAATGTTTGACAAGGACTCGCTGTTTGAAGATGACGCTCAGGAGTCATCCTCGAGTCATGCTGGTATTGACCTTGGATTTTTCTCCTAGTCTAGTAATTATCATAAAATAAAATTGACCTTTTTTGGAATGTACGATAGACAACAAATCAAGTTTACATACACTTAAAGATGTTTCTAAGTGTTAATTATGTAAAAGCCCTTTCGTTTCGTATTTTTCTTCCAACATGAAGCTATGCCTTCTAAAAGGCTTTGCAAATTATAGGTTGTAGGAGAAACAAAATAGGGAAACTGTCCATAACTATTTTTTAGCTGTGACCTTACACTGCTTGAGACTTAAAATGTAACCTTTTTTAATACAGTAGCAAATGGTTTTATCATTATTTTATTAAATTTCATAAGAAAGGAAAGCAATAGTGCAACAATGCTTTATGTTTTCTTTAAGGGAAAAGCTAACCTGGGTCACAGAAGGCCAATGGGAATACATACTATAGGCACCATATTTATTCTACTTGTAAATGCCAAGTGATTCAACATCTGCAAAGCCGCATTTAAAGAAAAACTTTCCCAGATCATTTGATAGCTTTTACATCTGTAGCAACGAGCTCTGGGTCATATTTATAACTGCCTAAGCTGTACAAGGAACATTTCTGTTAGGATTTTTTTCCATGGCTAACCTCTATGAGAAAAATATTCTGAAATTCCAAAATAGTAATTATAATCCCAGGTATAAGATCTCCTTTTTAGTCTTCTAGGAAGGATCAGATTTATACACAAAATATTGTTTCAAGGTATCAGCTAGTTCAGAGGATATTTAAAAACAAGTGTTAGGAAAACACCAAATCTTTGTCTATCTTCGTTTTTTGTAGAAGTACATATTTCTCAGTCACTTAACACCTATGCAGCACTGTCACAAAAGGCAGTAATGTCGTGGAATTTTGGAGTAGAATCTTCAGTACTGCAAGGGAAGGGTAAATCTCAAGCAATTCTTACTCCTTTTGAGAAAAGCTCCTGAGCTTTATTTGGCTATGTTCCACATTTTGCATATTCCTTGCTGCATCCTCTGTGTGCTGTCATTTGAGAGACTCCAGTGGGAGTCCAGAATGCACTGGGTGCTACCGAAAGATGTAGAAAGGATTAGAAGACTTTTTTCCAGTAATTAGGCAGGAATGCTTCCATTAAGGTCATTGCAGAAGTCATTGTCTTAGCTTGAGTAGTTGAAATGTTTTGTTTAACGCACATAGTTGCTTTCTGAAATAGAAGAATCTATTCCCATTTCACTGGGGAGAAGTTTCTATTGTAAAGATATTGCAGCAACTGTGTTGCTTTATGTCTCATATAGACACACGATTATTAATTCAAATTTTCAAACTAATTAGGCAGATAAAGACCTATATTTATAAAAATATAAATAATAGTTCCTTTCTCTGTGCTTCCATCCTGTTTAGCTGGAGGTGGGGAGGGGGAATCCTAAAGAAATCATCACCTCTGCACAACATTGTCAGTATGACTTGAGTCACACCGGGCACTGTGACTGAGTACAACACAAAGCTCTTGCTCTTTAAACTCCATTCTGTACACCTCCTATCCCTGACACACAGGACGGCTTCTGCAGTGTCTGGACTACTTTTTTTGCAGGTCATAAAGCTTTATACAGAGATTTTGTCATCAGACTCAATGATCTGTGAAGGAGCTTGAACTTACCAATTCATTCAGGCTTGATTTCAGGACTCATGCAACTGCTGCTGCCTTTCTGAATCTTTATCTGTCATTTTCTGTTCATACTTTCCAATAAAAAAATTCCTTCCTAGAGTTGCAATTTATTTTAAAAAAAGGATGCGTTACCTTTAGTTAAAGAAAGAAGAGCAATTTGACTAATTAATCTCTGATAGACTGGAAAGGGTCTTTTTCTTGGATACAAAAGACAAAACAAATATAGAAGAGGGACTCCTCCCCACGGTACCCTCTTTCACATGCCTGCTTGACTCATTGTCTCCTGCCATAAACAAAGGATGTTCTTCAAATTCTACATCCTCTGCTCCTTAGTCTATCTTGAAGCACAAAAGAACCTAATCCAAGTATCCCTTTGCTCTAGAAACTAATTTTTCTATTAGGTTACTTTGATCCTCCTCCCCATCCCACTGGAGTGGGGAGAGAGAGTGGGAATTGAGTGCGTGGCTCCATCGTGCCCAATTTCCATCTGGGCTTAAACCGTGGCAGAGGTGAAAGGTGATTGAGCTAAAATACATGATGTTCTCACTGATCAGTAGAATAGTTTCCACCTCTTTTTATTTTTATATATATATCTGGCCATGAGGTTAATTTTAAAATTTGATTCAAGACTCACAATTTTTCAGATGTCATTCAGTCATTCTTGTTTCCCTTAGACGGCAATACAGAAATGCACCCAAGACATGGGATGTACCCAAGGTAGATGCCTGTTTCCATTGGTCATAGCCCCCGAAGTTGTGGTCAGCTTGCTTCCACCTTAGTCACATTGATTGAATATCTCAATTCAAGCAGGAAGAACTCTTGCCACAATGACAGAAAAATGGCCTTCCAGATAGGATAAGTTTATTTCATTTGGATAAAAAATCATTTTTCTGATTGATTGTCTTGAAGGTCTACTAAATTTTCCTTTTATTAGTTGACACAAAGGCCTCTTCCTCTGATTTTTGTGAAAGTAGAATGCGTGTTCCTCTTTCTACTACTTTGATGTAGAAATTGAGAAGAAAGTTGAGTAAAGCCCCTTGAACTCAAAATGGTATTTAAACAGAATTAATTATTAGTTAAAAAAGTAGTTTAAAAAGTCTCTTTGAGGGATTAACTTTTCATACGAATAGAATGCAAAGAACTTCTTGTTCTAAACTAAGCACGAGTTGATCGATATTGTCCATGAAGTGGTACAATATTGTTGAACACAAAAAACCATAAAGGTGTTTTACCTTAGCAAACAATATTAGCAATAGTGCTTCTTTTTCTTTCCTATATTGTTTTTACTGTATTAGTGATTGAGATTTCCTATGATATAGCTAAGAATAAGATTCTGTGTGTGATAGTTATGGCTGGGGCAGAGTTAATTTTCTTCATAGCAGTTGGTATGGGGCCGTGTTTTGGATCTGTGCTGAAAATAGTGTTGATAACATAGAGATGTTTTTGTTACTGCTGCTGAGCAGTGCTCACACAGCACCAAGGTTTTCTCTGCCAGCGGGAAGGCTGAGAGGGGACACAACTGGGACAGCTGACCCAAACTGACCCCAGGGATATCCCAGGCCGTGTGGTGTCATGCTCAGCATATACAGCTGGGGGCAGAAGGAGGAAGGGGGGGGGACATTCAGAGTGGTGGTGTTTGTCATTCCAAGTCACCGTTACACATGATGGAGCCCTGCTCTCCTGGAGATGCTGAACTTCTGCCTGCCCATGGGGAGTGGTGAGTTAATTCCTTGTTTTGCTTTGCTTGTGTGCACGGCTTTTGCTTTCCCTATTAAACTGTCTGCATCCAGGAGTTCTCTCTTTTACCCTTCTGATTCTCTCCCCCATCCCAGTGGGGGAGAGTGAGTGAGTGGCTGTTTTCAGCTGGCGTTTAATGACGACACTTTGCCAAACAAGCCCAACAAAAGGCACTTTTGCCACTTTCTGAAGATCAAACAGGTTACGTTCTACTGCTTTGAAAAATGTACTTTTTTAACTTCTGGCACAATGAATTTATTTGGTTTTCTTTTTAAAATTCATATTATTACATGTCACAATTGCCCTTCTGTATTAATTTTAGATACCTCGTTAAATTGATCCAAAATCTCACCTGTATTTTAGGGTCATTGAGAACAAAGATTGTTTGTTTTTCTTTGCGGTGCTCAGCGGAACAGAGCTTTCTTCATGTTGTGAAAAACCAACAATAAATTGACATGAATTGCCAGGCTTCTTTCGAGCAATGCCTGATCAGTAGTGTAAAGCAATAAGCATATAGTTATTGCACTAATTGCAGAAATAAAAGAAAAGCACTAGCTAAGTTACAAAACAATGTGCCCTGTGGAGATTGCCTAAAACAATTTAATGAACTTGTGAAAATTCTGAGTATCATTCTGCCAGTGGGACATGTGTTTTACATGACTGTTCCAAAGCATAGTCTGTCATTGTCACCCTCAGTGCCATCGTATCTCTTGTGTGACAGCCGCAATATTTATAGATAAATATCAAGTCAAGCTTCTTCTGCTGAACATTGTAATTTAAACTGACCATGCACTTAGGAAAACAATAAAAAGGAGATGGAATTAACCCACATCATGCCGGGAACTGTCAGCACTGGTGGATGCTGCTATCCTTTGGTTGAATCTAGACTGAGTTCTCGAAGTACTTAACACAGAATAAATGTTACTTTTCCTCAGCTGCTCTTAATCATCCAGACATTTCCCATAATTAGAAAACAGCTACCAGTACAACCTACCAGTCTTAAAACTAGGAGACTCTGAGGCTCCATGGAGTCATTAGTGCTAGTTTATTTACTTGTGAGGCTCTCAGTTACCTCTGTGATAGACAGGATCATCCTGCCTAGACCCCAGCGCTTATCAGGGCCGACAGCCAGCATTGCACAAAAGAATTGTTTTGCTTTCGCACCATTTGAATATGTCTTCATTACGTGGATTTTACAACTGGCACCAATGGTTTTGATCTTCAGCACGTCTGAAACAAGGCTGAAATTTATATTTTATTCTATTCTAAGTATAAATACAAGTAAAGCACAATGAACCTAACTAGAAATAAAATCGGGTCTTTCACAACATTTTATCTGAAATCCTGATCCTCCAACTGCTATGCATTGAAATAATATCACAAGTCATAAAAATTACAACAATTAAATTTTTTTTCTGCAGGTTTTATGTCCAAGAGTTATCTACTGCTGATACCCAAGAGTTATCTACTTCATGGCTACAGTGAACTGTGGTGGATTCTGGTCCTCATGATGCATTTCTGTTTTTTCTTCCTTTTAATACAAAGGACCATATTTTTGGCCATCTTTTTGAGTCATAGTCTTCATTCCCAAGGAGTTTTGTGATGCACTTAATGCATCATTGTACTTACATGTGAAACTGGAACAGGCATGGCCATCTTTCCTGGGATAGTAACTGTTCTGTAAAGAACCAGAACCAAGAAATCTATCTGGTAAGAAGGGAGCACTGTTTTTCACATGACTAACTGGACAGATGTGTGTTATAAGAGCCATATATGGACACTTATACACCTACATTTCCATTAAAGCTTTGCTTTAGTTTTTTTGAAACCTTCCATCAGCTTGGATATTAGTGCCCTGAATATTTAGTGATTTACACCAAAATCAGTAGGTCACAGTAACCAATCTCGCCAGTGTCATCTACAGCTACTATCCATTTGCTTTCGCAGAAAGCTGTTTCCAGTACTATTAATCTGTATTATCAATGACACAATATTATTTGCAAATAATCATTCATTTCACTTTGGACTGTTAAATATAGTAAAGTCTAGGCAAACTTGATACAAAGGAAATGAACTAATAGCATCTATTTATATTAAAAGACACATGATTTCCATCAGAAAATAGAAAATGAGATGCTAGATTTTTGCTTGGCTGATACATATTGGTGAGATTTATGCATATAGTGAATACTAAAAAACCCAGGAGGATTGCATGAAGAGACTCTTTTCTGTCCTTGTTTTTTCTGATTTAGGTTTGGTGCTGGGTTGTACTTAAACAGCAGCAGGTGCCTGACCATGGGAACCAAATCTTGGTCAAGCTACTTGGATTTCTCCAAACTGTACTTTCCATTCTTGTATTAGCTCCTTTGCAACCACAGAAGGGTAAATCATTCTCATCTACTGATTTGATATCACAGTCTTCAAATTCGAAAGTCCCCCCTATGCTGTGCAGCACAGAATGGCAAACTGATTTTTGTGATCTGTATGTACATACGTATTAAGGAGAAATATTTTGCTACTGTTTTTTAATTTAAAGTATAATAGAAAGCAAAATTTTAAAAAGCAGAATATGTTGAAAATTACATAGAAAGGTAGTAAGGGGACTGTCACATTTCCTTGTTGGTTTGGTAGCTCCGAGCAGGTTCACAGGCGCTCCACAGGCCACATTGCAGGTGAGGCACTGGGGAACTGAAATAATGTAAATGTCTATTTCCCACAGATGGCATAAGAAACATCTGGGTTTTGCAGCCTGCATGAGATCTCATGGAACATAAATTTGAGCGTGGTGGAGAGAAGATAAGGTATCCTTGAGCAGATGCAAGATGGCCTTTCACAGATTTTTGTGACTGGAAGGGACAATTCTGAACATCTCGTCATGTTTGCATAACAAAAGTTGCTTGTGTTTTCTAAATGATGAGAGAGATGGGGTAGCTAGGAAACTAAATTAGTACATTAGAAGAAACTGCCAATAAGATAAAACTGCTAGACTATATATTAAAACATGTAAACCACTGCCTACACCATGCTTAAGAGTCCTTTTTAGTGAAAGGCTACTGTTCAGTGCAATCACCCAACAGACCTCTGTAGGTTTCCTATGTTGACATCCATACTACTGTATAAACCAGAAGATAATACTTTTAAACAGGATTACCTGAGCTCATGCCTGGAGAACCGGCAAGGGCCAGGACACGAGAACTTTTGTTTTGCTGGACTAAGATGATACTACCTATAAATTGTTTTGCTGCATAAAGATTGCAATATGGGGTTGCTGCATAAGGAGGATAAGGCTAGATTATCTCCGAATTACAAACAGTAAAACCGGTGTTCATAATATAAAGAGTTGAAGTACAGAGACCTGTCTGCTGGTAGTAGAGCATGAGCCATTTGATTTTATATTTGAGAGTTTCTACATAAAACCTCTTTATGGTTACACAAAATGGTAAAGACCAAAGCAGCAATGGAAATACAAAAAATGTAAAAAGTCTGGAAGTGGCACCTTCTATCTCTAAAAGTTATTTCCTGTTATAGGAGACTAGAGGCATGGGATGCAATGTAATTGTCTTTATTAGGCACAGATTTTATCCTTTTGCCTCTGGAAAACATCTGGCCTATGTTCTGATGTTTTTTCCTCTGCGATGAATGTGATGTCATCACCCAGGGGCCTGGGAAACCTTCCCCTGACACCAGGTGTCTCACAGAGCATCATCACTTTTCAAACACATGGTGAGATGAGTTTTACGCTAAATGTCTTAAAGGTATTCTGCAAGGAGGAGGTGAAAAGGGGAAACAGGGATCAAAATGAAGATGGAACAATGCTGCACACAAGGAGTGGATAGCAGCAACATAATCACATCTTACATTTTCTGTTGTTTTTGCTGACTCTTTTCATTGGAATGACATTTTTGATCAATAATGGCCCTGGTGATGAGGTATATTTTACAGGTAAATATAGTCAGTGTGGGTATGTTACAGTCAATGAAACGATAAAGTTGCAATCTACATGTCAATGAGAAAAAATCAGGGAACACAGATTCTTGATAATGCTTTAAGTACGGTCTCTAAATACAGCTTTAAAGACATCAGGACACTGACATAACCGTTTTATACCCTCTCAAGAATCCCTGAAAGTTGTTTAACAGCAATAATTTTCATATCAACAAAATATATTGTATTTTGCTGTCTTTATTTTATGCTGCTTTTCAATAACACTTTAGCATACAGACTATTGTCGGAAATTTCCTGTCTGGTAAACTTTTAAAAACGAATAATATTCAGAAGGAATAAAATCTTATGTCATCTGAAGTAATAGGCAACCCTTCCAGGGCGTGAGTTGGCCAACGGGAAGAATGAATGCAGTAATATCAGGGAAGAGGATTGATCAGGGTGAATCTTACAATGGAGATGTTCCTCTTCACTGACTAAAATACAGGCTGGATGCCTGTGTTTCAGATGGCTAACATCAGATGAGAAAGGGCCACTGGTGCTAAAAAAGGGCCAATGGAACAAGTTATTAGCAGAATTGTAACTGCCTCAGCTTATTTATCTTAGCTTTAGGTCCCTTTTGGGCAGCCTGGAGGGGAAAAAAAAAGTCCTTTCAAGAATATTGTAATGAATTTTCCTATGCTTCAGATATTTGTGTTGGTTCTGTGTAGGTTTGTGACAATATGGACAACACCTTTCACCAAACTCAAACTATTTTTGCTGGTAAGTTTAACTACTCCAAATAACCTTTCCTTTTAGCAGAGAAAATTTACATAGCTTTTTGAGGGGTGTCTCAATGGTCAACACTTCACTAAAGGAGGCTCTGGAAGTGTCACAGAGAATTTTTTGCAAAATAACAAGGTATTGGCATCTATCAGGAGGCCTGGTATTTAACCTAAGTATCATTATCTATGTGTAAATACATGCCTGAGGATAAACGATACAAGGTTCCATTCACAAAATAACAGGTTTAGATTCTTCGTATCAGTCAAAGAATCAAAACAGTAGTATAATACTCTACTGTATAGTACATTTAGTATAAAATATATATTGTATAGTGTATAATAAAATAGTAGCCATGTACACTTCAGAGGTCAATCCTTCAATGAACTCTGTGCCAGTGTGTTCATACAACCCTTTGTGTGATGAACTAGACCTAAATGACGTAAATATTCTTCCACAGTAAACTGCTTGTAGGATTAAAATGGATGTGAGAGAGGTGTCACTCTCTCTTGTTTTTTTCCTGCTTGTAAATCACAGAATGGTTTGGGTTGGAAGGGACCTTAATGATCAACTGCTGTGCCATGGGCAGGGGTACCCTCCACTAGACCAGATTGTTCAGGGCCCCATCCCACCTAGCCTTGAACACCTCCAGGGATGGGCCATCCACCACTTCTCTGGGCAACTCATTCCAGTGACTCACCACCCTTCCAAGAAAGAATTTCTTCCTAATATCTGATCTAAACCTGCCCTCATTCAGTTTAAAGCTGTCACCAGTTGTGCTATCACTCAATGCCCTTGTAAAACGTCCCTTTCCTGCTCTCTTGTAACCCCTTTAGGTACTGGAAGGTGCTATAAGGTCTCCCTGGAGCCTTCTCTTTTCCAGATTGAACAACCTGTCTGCAGAGCAGAGGTGCTCCAGCCCTCTGATCATCTTGGTGGCCTCTTCTGGACTTGATCCAACAGGTCCATGTCCTTCCTGTGCTGGGGACTCCAGAGCTGGATGCAGCACTGCAGGTGGGATCTTACGAGTGCAGAGCAGAGGGAGAGACTCACCTCCCTCTAATGCTGGCCTTGCTGCTTTCAGTGGAGCCCAGGACATGGTTTTCTGGGCTGCAAGGGCACATGGCATGAAACTTTTTGTGACTTTGAACAAATAGAAATTAAAGGACTCGCACTTTATGCTTGCCTATTCTTATACATCACTTTGACTTCTATTTTCATGCTGACAGCTTGACAAAATCTTTGTTGGTTAATTTGAATGTAATCCTTTCAGGTAGTGGACATCCAACCAGCATTTCTGAAGGTAATTAGTGAATCAAATAAAATGCTAATGGAAGCAGGTAATTACCTGAGAGCCGATGGGTAATAGTGGGAGGTAAATATTTCAATATCTGCATGCTCTTACTCAAATTGCAGATGGATAGCCACAGCCTTGCTCTAGGAAAGCTTGAAGTGTCACTACTTCATTTTGAAATGGATGGGAGAGAATCATTGCTTAAGCAAGGATGCATTTCAAACCATAAAAGGAAGCACAGTCACATAAACACTTTAATTTGATAAGATAGTCTGTAATTTTGACAGGCCAAAGTAGTCCAGTGTATGGAAAATGCAGTGCTTCTTAAAAGCAGGTTTTTACTCTGTACAAAGTTGATTAGAAAAATAAGATTCATTAAAACACAGATGAAAAACATCTGCTTATATGGCAGATGGTAATTCAGCTATCAACACATCCAACTGTTAAATGAATGGACTGATTTAATACAAAAAGTATGGCTTTCCCTCATCTATGGTTCATTCATTTGAAGATTGTTGAAGTAATTTTATTTTGTATTAAGCTGAGCTCTTCAACAATTCAAAATTATTCAAGTCCTCCTCCCCCTCGCCTCTGGCATACACCTTCTCTATTCTATTTAGCATTGCTGCTAAAACAAAGACAAATGATTCATCCTTAATGTGGAAAAGTGGAAAATTTGTGTGTCCTTTCCAGGCATTATAACACACTAGGCCGAATTTTTGGCTGCTGTAACACTGATTTCTAGGGAGTTGAACTGATTTTATCTGGTTTCTCCTTTGCAGTGGAGAAGGATGTCGTGAATTTACTTCCTGAATTCCTAGAATAATTTCATAATCAGAAGTATTGCAGTAAAGATCTCTTTAGACACTGCAGTCAGAAACAGTTTCCTAAAACAATTGCACTGAATCCCACCCTTAAAAGTAATATAATAAGACAATTATGAGGCTCTTTGCGCAGTGCCTTTGATACCCTGGAGGCCAGAAAAAAGCTGTCATTATACATGGACCAGAAGGCATTTCTTGGCTCTTGACTACTCATTGCAGAAGACTACATTCTGCCTTGCATTATACTTGAGCAACATCATTGCAGTCAAAAGGGTTGTGAAACTGAGACCTGCAGATAGAATTTCAGATGGGTTGCCCTGCATTTATATTGCTCAACTGCTGTGCACTGATTTCTCTGTTTTGCGAAGTTCATAAATGTCTGTATGTGACACAAATGCTTAGAATTGGGCACTTTTTATTCATTAATAAGTGTAGCAGCTTCGTGTTTGATTCTAAAATGATTTGGAAGTAAAACTCCAAATTATAGAGTAGCAGAGAAAACCTCAGAAGTATACTGACACCAAGTCAGCGCAGGGCAAGTGGCTGGGACTTGGTCTGAAACATAAAAAAGGTGGAGATATTACCTTAAGCAATTTTTTCATCTCACAACAAAAAATAAACTGTGTAATAAAGTACAAATGTAGAATTATAAATAAAGTATATTTATAAAATTATATTTTTAAAAAGTATAAGTGGCTTCTTGGACATTTTGACAAAAACATAAGAAACAAGGCAAGGTAAAGCTTCTGTGAGGGTAGAATCAAAAGAAAATGAAATATGTGATAAAAAATAGTATTTTCTTTTGTTCTCAGTGAGAGCTTTTCAGTGCAGTTGACATTCCTGGTTAGGACACAGAATGTCCTTTGACTCACACGAGCAAGTGCTGCTGTGGCTTTGGTGAGAACGGGAAGTTTCCCACTCGTACCAGTAATACCTCGGGAACTGATGCTTGGGCTTGAGTGCCTGATGTTTATAATGAGCACCTTGGAAAAACATATGATATCCTGAACTTTACTTCCTGATGGCTTGAAAATGCATATTAAATGGTGGTTTGCATATTCAAATTTATAACCACAATAAACCATAGCAGAGAAATGACAGTACATGTTATTAAAGTTACATGACTCATACAGCAGAGAAGTCCAGCGGAGTGAACATACTGTTACTTGAAAATAGGTCATTTATGTTGTGCTAGTGGAGTAGTAACATTACAAGGAAGTGTCCAAAGTTTTAAAAATCTCTCCGCTGGAAATGAGCACCAAAAGAACCCAGCAGAATCATCTTCATTACTCTATTGATCAGATTTCTCCCCAGCAAGGGGGAGAAATTAGTTCTTTGAAGTCAGTGTCAAACAAGCATGTTGATGAAAAATACTTCTGTCTCATTTTGGGGAAAAAAGGTCTGGAATGCAAGCTATTCTCAACCTGTGTCAGGAATCCAGCATGTTAAAGGCTTTGACCATATTTCTGGAAGTGCCTGTTATAAGACCGTGTAGAATTAATGTACATACAGACATCCAGAAACAGCACCCACTTTTATTTATATTAGACTGGGTCTGAAAATTGTTGGACACTGGTTTTCCCCTATCCAAGATTCCAGTTCAGGAGTGCTCACCTATTAAGGAACGGACTTGCACTTTCAGCACTCATTTCTCTCCAAGCAAAATAGCAAGGCACACATTTGCCAGCAATAACAGCAATGGACAGGCTGTCTTAGTTCATCCTCAAAGAAATCCAGAAAATGGTTTTCATAACATGGTTGAGTAGGTGGAACTTTGGAACAAACTTACACAATTGGTATAACTGTTCTTAATTCAATGAACCTTTCAGGTAGTAAACTTTCACTCCTCTTCTGAAGTCTGCTCATGTTCAAGGTACCTTTCTTTGGAACAGAGTGTAGAAATAATTTCCCTTGAAGTCAATAAGTGACTCATCTAGACAAATGTTTTGACCAGGATTCTGTTTTTGCTGGTATGTTTCAGAGCTCGGATCAATGAGTGTACATAGCTTGAAAAGCCAATCAACCTTTAAAAGAGCCTGAAAAACATACTATTGTGCTGCTGCAATTGCTGAAGAGGGAGAAACTGTATAGTGAGAAAGGGGGTAGATCATTCAGCAAATTATTATAAAATCAATATATTCTGAGATTTTAAAATATTTCATAGGGTTTCTTCTGTTCATACAGAGAATATTTAATAATTTTGTGTTAAGATATTTCCTTATTTTATTATTTTGCAAATTGGCAATTTTTGTGTAAATATTTTAAAAGGTTAATTCATAGCAGTAAAAGAAAATGCATTTTATAATATATTTTCTGATAACTGTTCTCCAAAGTTTTTTCTAAGAATTTGTGTTACTATTGCAGCTAAACTTCAGCAATAACAGAAGGAAACTAAAAAAGGAGTTTCTGAGGCAAAGGCTAAGGCCTAAGTGGAACATGACAAATAAGGAGGTCTAACAAATGCTAAAGTTTTATGGCACACTGATCTAAAGGGATCTGATATTAATGTTTTAATTGAGGTGACAGTGAAATATTAGGATTCAAACAGACTCAACTCTGCATACACACAGTACAAACACCTGAACTGGGGATCAGATCTCTCCTGTAGACAGTGGACAGAAAAGAAAGTTTTTGGGTATGTATCTGATCTCATAATACACCTTTTCTGCAAGTGAGGTGAGGTGCACTCTGCAATTTCCAGTTCTGCCCATTGGCCACACAGGGAGTGTGTCCACTTACCTTAGATGCAGATATCTTCACTGTATGCATTTGCTCAAAAGAAGAACATTACAAGCCTCTTTTCCAACACAAATAATTGAAGGAAATACTGTTGACAAAGATCTCTCTTTGGTGGAAAAGCACAATTTATTCCAGGCTAGTGTTTAATGGAAAAACTTGAGGTTAATATTTGACCCTTCTTTCACCTTTGTGGCTCCACCGTGACTTCAGAAAACTTCATTGAATAGATCTTATTATTAGGCAGATAAGATTATAGTACAGCTTCAAGCATGAGGAAAATGCCATGCTCATTCAAGTTTGGAAGTTCATTATGTTCGTTATCCCTGGACCTAATTTAAGAGATTTTTTTTTCCTGACTTTTTAAAATTATACAAAAGCAATTTGTTCAATGTGCAGTGAATAAATAAATTGACTATTTCATTTTTCACATCATGGTTTCATTTGAAATATTTCCATTTCATTATTATTTTGTAATGTTATTTTAAAGTCATCCACTTTGAACTCCCTCACCCAGGACCCAATTAATCTCACCTGAATGAATCTGCTTACAACATAAAGAGTGTTGAAGTCAGTGGATAGACTTCCTTGGGTTGAATGCACATGCCTGAAGGGAGCATAAATATTTTCATAATCGATGTTACAAATTCTCAAAAGTTTTTAAGATTAAATCAAATGCAATCTTACGTACTTGGGAAAAAACATGTACGTCTACACTATTCCTATCAGCTTAACTTTTAAAATCTGTTCTATTCCATTTGAAAGTGGTCTTGAAATAGAACTATAAATGAAGAAATTTGGTTGTTTTATTTCCCCAAGCTCTAAAAATCATAATTTCCTAGAAATCGGCACAGAGGAAATTAATGCTCTAGGTAGATTATCCAAAGACATAAGTAAGCAAAACCACAGTTTATAAGTACTGAAAGTATAATACTTTAATTACGAAAACAGACGTGATGAACTGTAAATGTTGTGTAATATCATAATGAATACAGGGTATAGGAAAAGCTGTGAAATATTGGCAGATTATGGAGCAGATGAAATGAAACTAGAAAACACATGTCCAGACATAGTCAAGACTTCAATTTGCCATTTTCTGGCAAAGCCATTAAAGGAGAAGCATAACTGTTACTTCCAAAGCCTCATGGATTACAAATCCATGAAGAGAAGCCTTGTGGGATCAGCCATTATGTGGCGGAATAAGTTAAGGATAGCAATCCAAAAGAAATTAGCAATGGCAGCTTCTGTCACAAACATTTTATTGGAGCTGTTATTCCATTTTTCTGGAAGACAGAGGTAGAAAGAAGTGTAATTAATTTTTCAGATTTTAAAATATATCTCACATCTCAGTGTGTGCGCTCTGCAGAAAACCCAACCATGCATGAACTTTCTCGCATGAACACACATTTCCCCCACTATGGTCATCTCTGTACTCCCACCTCTTGGGAAGAGGCTTGAGGAAAGACAAAGTATTCCATGTTTAGTGTTAAGTGGTGCGACACCTCACTCTACAGCTTATTTCTGTAGGCAAAATGTAGAAGCGCAAAAGTGAAACATAGCAGTGCTTTGTCTCGTGGGGAGATTTGACTCACCAGAGCTGAACCGTAGTCCAGCACAAGATCAGCCATGCATTTTCTCATGGGGAATAGAAGGGGAGGCCAAGAGACAGTTTGAGTGAACAGGTAAAAAAAAAAAATAATAATAAAAAAAAAAAAAAAAAAAAAAAAAAAAAAAAAAAAAAAAAAAAAAAAGGAGAGAAACAAAGGGGGGAAAGAAAGGACCTTTTCCTTTAAAAAAAAAAAGAGTCTAACCTATATAGAGACCAAAATTATTGATTTACAAAAAATAAACACTAGCTTTTAAAGGTAAAATTTACTTGACTCTACATTATTGTCAGCCAACTTTATTTTATAGGACATTTTAAACAATGGAAATAATTGAATCCTCTAGATGAAAAACAGCCAGCAAGACTCTCTTGATTCCTCTAGATATTGATTTCTCTTATCTCATGCACTCAAACATGGTCAACACAGTAACAGCTGGAGGGAAGAACAGCAGCTGTCCTGAAAAGAACCAAACTGGAAGGCGCGTTGGCCAAAAGACAGAACAGATCACCTGCAGCTGCCCTGCATGGCACTAGGAAGGGGCAGCCTGGCAAACAAAAAACATGGACTGAAACAGCGTGGGAAGTTCTAGAGCAAGCCAAGGGTACCCAGAAGGTCAAGGCAGGAGATTACATCACTCTCAGATTGCTGCCTATGGTAAGATGTGAAAGGGTTGATACAAGTCCCCCAAGGCAAAAAACCAAAAACAGTGTTTAATTTTGTGAGGAGAATGAAAGAGAGCAGCTGAGTGACAGCCTAGCGATCAACAGGATGTGTGTTTGGCAAAGTTAAAGCGGTTTATCTGTTTTAAAAACAAGGCAAGAAAATAGGTCAAAATACTGCCATCAGGAACCAGTCAACCCAGAGGAATTGGCTATGAAAAGTCATAAGACAGCTATCTCATATTAATATTTTGTAGCCTTGCTATTCAACCTTTGGATAGGTAACCATATATTTACAAAACATATTTTCTGTTTCTCACATGATGAGCTCAAAAGTGGCGGAGAAGACAACCCAGTTCGCAAAACATCTGCTTAAATGTAAGAACCCGAACGTGTCCGTCTTCCTTTTGTAAGGTTCTGCTTTGTCTTACTCATCAAGTGGTGTTCAACTCCCTCAGAGGGAGACTGCCACCCTGCAGTTCTGCCCCACAGAATTTGCAGGACACAGGCAAGTACAGCCGCTGTGCTCAATAAATAACACATAGAGAGCTCTGACTGCTGGGTTTGATATTCACAGAAAACCTAAACCTCATCACCCCCTGAGATACCACCTGAGCTGGAGTACTGAGAGGCAGAGAAAACAATTAGGTCTGCTGAAGCTGAAACACATTTCAATCATTTTATTTCTCCTGCTGTAAATGTTATTAGTAAGTATTGATTAATTTCACTAGTAACCACACTGCAAATCAAAGGCTTTAAAACCTTCTGCTTGGGTGGGAAGTCTGTGCAGAGACTGTAAATGGGTCTGGTACATTATAGCACTGTAATTAAGTAAAAACATCATGAAAATGAAACATGCTGGAAAATTTAGAAATATTTCCTTACATTGTGTGAACAGCATATTAGAAACAGGTTTCTGTGGAGAATAGTATGCATATAGACAAATAAAAATATTAATCCATATTAAAATTTTCTTTTTACAGCAATCAAAATCAGGGAAAGTTTTTTTGGAAGTTAAAGTGTGACTGCCTCAGATGAGCATCCTTCTCAAATCTACGCTGCACCTGTTAAAGTGAACAGAAATATGTCAGGAACAAGGAAGGAGGTGTGCCTGAGAGGAACCCAAACAAACCAGGGACAACTTAGGCTTCTTGCCTTCTGTGGTCTCCCGACTGCATTTACATTACGCCATACAGTCACACTTTAACAGGTACAATGTTTCATGCAATGCAGAGCCATGAGCCCGTGATGAGGAAGGAGGGAACCCCCAAGGTGGTCCTGGCATGGTACCTGCCTACTGGAGGGACATGGTCTGGTGTTCTTCCTTCTACTGAGCTGTGCTGATCCATCACGGGCTTGTGACATCCAGGAAAGAACAGGAAGAGCGTGGGACTGTTTCTTGCAGTATTATTCTTGCAGTATATTGTAGGCAGTCTAAGCACATTTTCATTTTAGGCCACTTGTAAGGAAAATGCAGATGAAATAGTTTTGAAATTGTAAGGTTTCTTCTTAGATCAAACAGCTTAATAGAGATTATGCACAGCATTGAGCTGGTTTGTATTTATCAGCCAGTGAGACCAACAACCAACACTTTGTGAAACTTCCCCATGTCTACATCCTTGTCTACATTGAAAGGGTCAGAGGAATTAAAGTGTTTTGAAGTTTATATTAAGCAGTGATTTTTTCATCCAGAAGCTGAAAGAAGCCTGTTTCAGCGTTTTGTCACTACTTTGGCAAACTCTGCCTGGGGACCACCCCAACTCTAGCCAGATTTTGGCAGATGGTGGCTGCTAAATGGAGTGAAGAAGCTATAATTAATATAGAGGATTTGGCCTATTCTGTTACAGGCAGCTCTTGTTCCAGCTTCTCCGAGAAGGCTGCCTGCAAGTAGGGGCTTTGGACTAAGTGCCATAAAAATTAGGCATGAAAATTAGGAGTGTTACTGTTGTCTATTGCAGGGCTGCTGAACTACACTGGTAAGGAGGCTTTTATGCTGGCTTGTATTTATGCTGACAGACTAACAAAAGCCAATATTTCAACTCAGTCAAGTTGGATTACAGATACACAAGTAAGCTACCTGATTCAAAACATCTTCTGTCACTCAATCTAGCTCCAAATATTGCAAAGATGTGTATGAAAAATGCAGCACTGGAGACTGATTTGTGTGTATCAGATATGTGAATTTTCTGGGTTCCTACTGACAACCTTAAAATGCACCTTGCACATACTCCCTACACAAAGACACCTGTAAACAGGATATATTGGATTTTTGCTGTTGGATAGACAGGTCCTGTTATTATTGCACAGCCAGAAACACAGTAATGTTGGGCTCTTTTGCTGCGTGCTGGGGTGCCTGAATACAGAAATTCATCCAGGTTTTAATGGAGTTCATGGCCAGACATGACCACAGTCGCCGATGGTTGAAATGGTAGACTGCAGAGGAGAACACAACACAAGGCTAGTCCTTGTTTATGTATGTCTAGGTCTTATAGCAAATAGAACAGTAAAAATGATTCCTTTCTTGATGGGAAAGATGCCTGATTACAGGCATGAGTAAACACAGTTTATTATCCAGAATTATAGGTATACAGGCTTCATATAAAATTTTTTTTCTAAGTATTTTTTTAAATTATTTTATGAATTCCAATAATTTAATTGGGTTTCTTTGGGTTTCTGGTCTAAACAGCTCTTTAAACAAGCATCGTTTGAAATTAATATATCAGGAGGGATTTTTTCTTTCTCACTCTTTTTATCCACCTGTTATTTTCTTCAACACATTTTATTTTGACAGCGTCTGCATCTTGCCTTTCCATCTAACTTTCCACCGCTGTGAAGAGTGTTTTGGAAAAAAAGGTGGCTTTTTTATTTTTTATTTTCTGACATAAGGACTAGGAAAAAAATTGCCTGATGGAGCTATTACCTTCAAGTACTTTGCCAATCTGATGATAATGAAAGTTATTTCCTCCTGTAGTTAAAAATACACTTTTCAAAATAATCATTTCAGTCCTCGAGCCACTTCTCGTGACTCATTGCTCCAAGACAGGGATCTACAGCATTGTTTGTGAAGTTCTCAATATTAAAAATATACATTCTGTAAATCGGTGTTTCCCTGAGTGTGAAAAACAGTTAAATCCAGATGCAGGTGTAAGTCTGAAACCGAAACAAACTACACACAAAGACCAACATACTAGATAACAACTTTAGCTACTTAATTATAGAATTTTGAGGACGTTGGAAAGCACCTGACATTGCAAATAAAGCAAAATAAGGGTAAATTAGCATTTTAAGAAACATCGGAATACACAACTTAGGCTGATAGCCGCTTTGCAAGTCCCATTTAGCCTACTCTAGGTCTCTAGGTTAATACATCCGTATAGTTTAGGTGTTTGGATATTTTCACTTTGTGTGTGGATTTTATATCTTGTGGAGTCTTCAATTTTCATCAGTCAAACTGTGGGTCTCAAAAGCCTTATAGTTATTAATGAAATAAATTTGTTCCCTCATAAAGAGACATGTTCAATGGGTTCTTCTGAAAGACTACTGACCATCCCATCCCACTACTGCAGGAATAAATGTAGCACTTTCCCAGGAGCAAAGAGCCCCAACATTGAGGGAAAGGCACTCCAGGTTGACAGAAATCTAGAAAGCTGACTGCTATGCTCACATGGCTGGAAAACTGTGGTAAGCCATTGCATGTTGTGATGGGCTGACCCTGGCTGGACACCTGGTGCCCACCCAAGCTGCTCTATCGCTGTTCTTCTCAGCTGTGCAGGGGAGAGAAAATATAACCAAAGGCTCATGGGTTGAGATAAGGGCAGGGAGAGATAACTTACCAGTGGCAGGGAGAGGTCACTCACCAGTGACGGTCATGGGCAAAGCAGACTCCATTAAGGGAAATTTATTTTTTTATTACCGATAAAATCAGAGTAAGATAAAGATAAATAAAGGCAAATCATTAAAAACACTTTTCCCCCACCCCTCCCTTTTTCCCAGGCTCAACTGCACTTCCAAATTCTCTAGCTCCTCCCTGCCAGGGTCACAGGGGGATGGGGAATGAGGGCTGTGGTCAGTTCATCACATATGCCACTCCTTCCTTCTCAGGGGCGGGACTCTTCACTCTCTTCCACTGCTCCAGTGTATGGAGACAGTCCTCCATAAACTTCTCCAACACGAATCCTTCCCAGGGGCTCCAGTGCAGGGTCCCTTTTGTGGCGCGCCGTCCCTCAGGAACAGGCTGCTCCAGTGTTGGTGCCCCATGGAGCCACAAGTCCTGACAGCAAACCTGCTCAGTGTGGGCTCTTCTCTCCGTGGGGGCACAGGTCCTGCTCCAGCACAGGTTTCCCACTGAGTCACAGCCTCCTACAGGTATCACCCTGCTCCAGCATAAGGCCATCCATAGGCTGCAGGTGAATATTTTCTCCCCCATGTGCCTCCATTTGTTGCAGGGGCACAGCTGCCTCACCACGGGCTGCACCACGGGCTGCAGAGTCTCTGCTCTGGCACCTGGAGCACTTCCTGCTCCTCCTCCTGCACTGACCTGGGTGTCTGCAGGGCTGTTTGTCTCACACCTATCCTTACCCTCTCTTCCTTGGCTGCAATTATCTTGTGCAACAACTTTCTCTTCTCCTTAACTCTGTTATCCCAGAGGTGCTAGCACTGTGGTTGGTGAGCTTGGCCTTGGCCAGCAGCAGATCTGTCTCGGAGCCTGGCCTTGGCTCTGTTGGATGTGGGGCGAGCTTCTGGCAGCTTCTCGCAGAAGCCAGCCCTGTAGCCCCCTGCTACCAAAACCCAATACAGACATTTACAAAAATAAATACACAATCAAAATCCTCATGCAGTGGTGTCATCTCTGAGTTCTGAAACTTCCAGTAAAATCACTCAACAAAACTTAAGTATTACTTGACTCCATAACAAACTCCTGAAGCTGCCTCTCTGGTGGCAGCACACCATGCACTGTGTAAGAGGAGCTGCAACTTCCATTGTGACTGTGGTTTATTAACCTTCTGCTAAGGAAGTCCTGGAAGAAGTGACGTATCACAGGGAGCAGAGCAAGAATCTCAGTATAAAGCCCACTCTTCCTCTACCACTGAAACTGAGATCTCTGGTGCATGAGCTCAGCTTGTTGCTGTTCTTTCACACTTGTAATCACTGAAACAGGCTGCTGTGACTGTGGAGGTGGTATGTTGGGTCTGCGCGAAACAAATCAGCCAGCACATATGTGTAGGCAGTGCCTCATTGTAATTTAGAGAGGTTTGTCAGCGAGCTGTAAGGATGGGTGGATGGAAGAGTGGCAGAAGCAATCTGAGGCTGTGTGGGAGAGGAGCTAGTGGCCCTATACATGCTCTGCCTGTGGATGGAAGCACCGATGCTCCTCCACTGGAGAGGAGTTCAAGTGCTGAGAAATTCCAGTAAAATGTAAAAGCTAAAAATAACAGGCTGGCCCTCTGTCTGGAGTAAATCAGCAGGGATGTGTCGAATCTCTGGATTTACCTCAGCTGAGAATCTCAGCTTGTATAACTCACCCTCATCTCAAACTGCTCTGCCAGAACCTCGGGGGACATCTGGATCATTTGGATTTCACCACATTCCAGTGCTGAGTTGAGAGGTGGAAGAAAGTGTATAAGAATAATTTTTAATAACAACTCTTATTCATTTAATGCTGTTCATATTTATATTCAATTCTGAATGAATTAGTTGCTCTAAAATGAAAGTTTTATGTATGATAAAGATTTTATCTTTTTTAGACTACGGTAGAATAGTTTTAAAAATTGCAGCTCAGTTGAAATCAAGAGAAACACTTTAACATAAAACTATTACAGTGGGAAAGCTGTTGCTGCGATCTGGTCTCTGAAACCTGGAGACTCTAAAACAGTTACCTGAATTTGCAAAGCTATAACATATAACTTACATACATTTTCAGAAAACGTGCAAGCTGGCATGAAGGAAATTTCTGTCCCTTCTGCTGAAATCACTACTTAATTTAAGAAATACCAGTAACATTTCACCTGGAAGCACAGCATGCCCCTGGTTGGAAGTTAATTTAAATAAATGAATGGCCATCCACTCCTGCAATTAATTAATTTTCAAGGCTTTCTTGTATCAGAGTTCATTTTTTGGAGAGCAAGAGAAGTGAGCCTTATTTTCAAAACCTTAAAAGAAAAACTCGTTTCAAACCCTAGAAAAGCTTGTCTGTAATCCACTGATTTGAGCGTATCAGAATTAATGCACTTTATCTGGAAATCAGTAAGATTTCCTTTGACCAATTTCAAGCATCCAGAATCTAGCAAGCCCACTCCTATATTTACAGTCTGGAAACAACATCTCTGTCTCTGAAGGATCAGGGTTTCTGTGCGTAGAAAAGGCAAAAATGGGTTCCACGAGATGGCTCTTCGCAACCTCTCAGTCTTTCTATACAGATCTCATGTCATCATTCTGCTGCATTTCCTTCAGAAATAGTAAATTTCCAATAATCACCCAAAGTTTAATAAGACATCACTATACACAGCAGCAAGGAAGAACAGCTCTCTATGCTTTAAGTCTTACCATAATGCTTAAAAAAGCATACTAGCCTGGCAGTTTTTAATCTGAACTTGTTCCAGCTCATCTCCTCTGTTTCTTATTGCCATTCATATCCTTGTTTAAAATAGCAGTCTCCATCAATTTTTATTTCCCTGTCATCTATTATTCCTCTCAGCCTTGAGCCATATTAAACCAAAGCTTTCATACTTTCCATCCATTGTCATCTGTCTCATGCTCAGCTTTTACTTGTGTTTAAAGCACTCTTAGCAAGAAAAAGGTCTGCAATGTGTGATCGAAGTGTCGTTAAGACCTTAGCCTTAATTCTGTTACTTAGAAACTAAAATATAAGCATTAGAGGTAAACAAATAATTTGCAATGAAAAGTAAATAAGAGAAAATTGTTTGTGACTATTGTGGCTTATCTGCAAAACTTTGCAAATTTATTATATTCAGAACATGGCATAAAGTAATGCAATGTGAGCGCTTACAAATTACAGAATTCATGTGTATTAAACAAAATCAGAATATAATGTGATAGTAGGTCATCAAATTGTCAGTGTACTTTATGCCCCTGAGCTGTTTATAAATAGGTAGCAGCATTGAAAGATTCATCATTTCAGGAGGTTTAAAAATAGGTACGTAATGTTTTTCCCTACATGAATAACACATTTTCAGTGTTCCATATTACAGCTTGAAAATCATGTCATACTCATTAGTGTACATTAAGCCACAGGACTTTGGCTCTTATCTCAGTTAATTAGTGAAAAAAAAAAAGAAAAAAAAGAAGAGTTCATTAGAGCTGGTAAAAAAAAGGAAGATGCAAGGAAGGACACAAAAAGAAAACTCATTTTCAGTTGTGAATAATGTATTCATGGAGTTCCACCTAGCAAGTGCAAGCTTAAATATATTCATAGAGTGTATACTATTAGCTTGACTGTGATAGAA